>PVJD01000767.1:0-355566 GCA_004026545.1 Mormoops blainvillei
GACACATCTATAAGAAGAAAACTATCATTCTACAGATTCCAAAATAACTATATTTAGGTAGTATTACTTCCCTATTATTGCTATTTAATTTTTCTATATAGCTTTTTTTTAAGCAAAACTGTATATATGTTATAGGCACTAAAAGAAAAAATAAAACGGTAACTTATGATCAAGAAGAAATGATCATATGATCATATATATATATATATATATATGATTTCCTTTAGAATACCAGGAATTATTATAAGGATAGGAATTATAAATCTTATGCCAAGTTTTTATATACTACCTTATTTCTAAAATGAGGTTCATTTTAACTTAGTACTCATCACTGAAATGTTGTGATATAATGAGAAATATATTTTTTGGTCTTCATCCACAGTTTCTGGCACATAGCTCCCAAAACCCTTGTAATTTTCTATATAGGAGCTGTAGGGACATCTTTAGGTATAATATTTTGTTTTGTTCTCAGTTCCTGAAATAGCTCCAGAGTAATAAAGTTGGAATGGGTGTATTTTGTTATTTATGACAAGTCACCTTCAACCACACATGAGTTTTCATAATAAGTCCCCCCTACCACCACACATAAGTTTATGTTAATGAGGTGATTTTTGGATAACTGGTGAGGATGGGATTGGTTGCCAGGGAAACCTAATGCATAATCAGAGGGTTGAAATCTTTAACACCATCTCCAACCTCCCAGGAAGGGACCCCTGGAGACTGACTTAATCATCAATGACTAAAGATTTAATACCTGTGTAATGAAGCCTCCACAGCAAACAGGAAAGGATGAGGTTTAGAGAGCTCCCAGGTTGATGGATGAGAATGCATCCACACACCAGGAGAGTGGCACACCCCAGATTTCAGAGGTACAGAAGCTCCTATGTTCAGAAACTTTCTATACCTGTTCTATATTTCTTCATCTGATTACCTATTTGTATCCTTTAATATTCTTTGTAATAAAGCAGTAATAAATCAAGAAAGTAAATTGTTTTCCTGAGTTCTGTGAGCCATTCTGGCAATTAAATTAATCCCAAGCATGTGTTCATGGGAACCCCCAAGTCACAGCCAGTTGGTCAGAAGCACAGGTAACATCCTGGACTTGCAGGTGAGGGTAGTCTTGTGGGACTGAACCCTTTACCTGTGTTATCTGGTACTATCTCCATGTAATGAGAGGCTGGATTAAGTTACATCATAGGACCCCTAGCTGCTGTCACAGAATTGCCTAGTGTGGAGAAAAACTCATCTATCTGGTGTCATAAATGAAGTATTGAATTAAGACTAGAGGGAAAAAAAAAGGAGTGTTTTTTCTTAATAATCATTGATGAAGCTAATCAGAACGTTTTTAAAAATTTAACTATATGTATAGCCTTATCTACAAGTTTTAATCTAGTATGTTCTCTTAAATAGAATGAGAAAAACCCACATTATATGTATTAACCCTATTTGTGTATCTAAGAATTCTGCAAGTAATGTAGGCACTCGATCCTACCTCTTTACTCGGCACAGCATGGTGTTATGTCACAGGCGTTGGCTCTAACAAAAGTGTCATGAATTGGATGTGGATAAGGTAGATAAGTCATTAAAATTAGGGTGAGGAATATGAGCTTTTGACCCAGATTTGTAACTCATGGGCAATGCATTCTGGTCAGATCACTCAGTCTCTAGGTGCTCCGTATTGTAGTTTAAGTTTAGACAAAAGTAATTTGACTTCAGATTACTTTTTATGATTTGGCAGTGTTCTCAGAGGTGCGTGCTAAAGCAGAAGCCAGCGGCTTCCATAACACAGGATATGGATGCAAAGTATTAACCTATCAGTTAAGGAATGTGTTATGGATGTTTTGTAAAATGAATTTCCATCCCTAATCTGATTAGGTAAATACTCAAACATAGATTTCTTTGACCAGAGTACTTCCTTAATATCAAAATCACACAAAAAGGAAATGGATCCCTTTTTCCTAGGCGGAGTGGATGGTCTTCACAGCATGGTCCCAAGATCACTCAAGAACTAGTTTACCACATGGAGTGACCACGTGCTTGAACCTTCTTGTGATAGTTTTATTTCATTTCTCAAGCTAATATGTGTAGCTCAAATTATGTTACCTGACCTATTTTTACTCTGAAACAAATGAATCACTTTAGTCAAGCCCTGAGCAGCACGCTAGCAAAGTGAGATGGTCGCCAGAAAGGGCCACCCAGGACAAGGATGCAAGGGACATGATCAAATTGGTAAGGCCAGGTCATGGGCAGTAACATCATGGAATTATAAAGCAATTCTCCACACTTGAGGGAAAGTGTAATTATGTCACTTAAGCTGAAATAGTTATTTTTAAGATCAAAGTGCTCTTAATTTATTTGTGAAATAAGGGGGATAGAATCCTTATGGGTTATAATGATTTGAATTCCAAAAGAACGACATAATTCACACCCCTAGTGAAAAACTGAAAATAATATTACCTCTAAAGAGAGCCAAAATAGGAAACGTAAAAAGATTCAAACTGAACATAGGTAAATATGAAGATATCAATGTCATAAATTGACTGAGATGACCTGGAGGAGGCAAACTTTTGGTGGTAAAGTGGGTGTTATTTGACGTGACCGTCCTTTGATAAGGGTTGCAGAGTAGCCCAGGCTAAGTGGTTGGTGAGGGTTGGTCTGGACAGGCTACTAACGAGGACAGCGTCCAGAGGGAGAATGGTACTACCAATTTTGTGATTTTGGCCAGTGGTAACTCCAGAATTTGTATAGCACCTTGCATTAGAATAATAACACTAAAAATGTATATATTTTTAGTATTGAAATTTTAAGAAATAAATCAATCACAAGCATCATAAAAGGAGAGGAAAAGAACTATACACACATACACATTCACGCACAATTGATGTTTGATAATTCAATCTGCCTAGAGAGAAATTGAAACAGAAACTTATATAAGAATTAAATCAAGCCAAAATTACTTCCAAGAAAGGATTTTTCCCCACAAGCCAGACTGTGTAGAGTAAATTGAATACACTATATGATTTTTATTCCAGTACTGGCACAATTGACAATTGCAAAAAACATAGTCGAATAAGTCATTTCGACATCTGCATCGAAACTAGAATAAGTTTACTCAAAGCTTCCACAACCAATTTATTATCTTTTTCCTTAGGAAATGGGGATAATTTGATAGATGGAGCCCATCAGTTCAGATAGGATCCTTTAACAGCATATTTGGATTCCGTAGGGAAGTTTTACTTCATTTTATTTCAAATTTAAGACAAGTACATCGGTTGGCAGTCCACAGTGTCTTGTGTTTATTTATTCCATTTTTTAGTTATTTGCATCTTTTTGTTAATTAATTTTATTGGGATGATATTGGTTAATAAGCACAAAATGGAGTATACAAAAGTCATGTTACAAAGTGGCACCCCAGAAACTTACACAGTTTTAGTTACTGGTATCTTACAATGCTACACCTATGTATACTGAAGTTTTAAAGTAAATCTCCTCGTGGCTCAAGGTGCACATCAGCCGTCTGGAAATGCTTCCCAGGCTTCATCCATTATGCAAATGAGATGTAGTATTTTTCATGTTTTATCTACTGATACTAATACATTAATGTTGGATGTTACAGCATGAGCCCCTGGGAAGACATTGCATTTTCATCAGTCATTGGCTTGAGCTCATACCTCATTACTTTTAATGGCTCAGTGGCACTTAAGGTCACTGGGCTCCTAACTGCTGCTGCCTAGGGTGTTGCCAATGAAAGCAAATTTCTCTGTTTAAGTGAAGCAGTTTCTCTGTTTAATTCTTTTCTTCTGGTTTTTTCATTTCATTTTAAATTTTTTGTCACTATAGAATTTCCATCACTTGGAAATAAATAATGACTAGTTCATTGAACAAATGGAACTGTCTAACAGAAATTTAGGTAAGTAAAACCATTTCTGGGAAAGTTTTAAAGAAGAAAAATTACATTGGAGATTATATATATAATATAATATGTAATATGTAATATATAGAGATATATAATATATCTATTCGTGTTTTTATAACCATTTCCAATTATTCCTCAAAAAGTGTTCTTCCTTTTAGCATAATAAGTGGTTAAAGCATGAAGTATTCTAGTGACAAACAGCTTGGTTTCACTTCTGGCTCTTCCACTTTCCAGCTGTGTGAGTTTAAATAAGTTACTTAATCTCTCTGTGCCTCCATTTTTCATCTGTAAAATGGGAATAAGAAACATTATCTCACAGGCAAAGAAATAATATTAAGTGTCAAACACTTTGACACATAATATGTGTTAAGTGGTTGTTAAAGAAAATTGCATTGATGTTAAAAACCTACAAATTTAGAAAAAAAATTAAAAACGGGCCTGTGAATAAAAGTTCAAGCCTTTATCTAAATAAAGTTGTTAAAAATTAAATGAAAAAGACACCTTTACTTAATGTTAATAAGCATGAACATTAATAGAATGTTTAATTTTTTAAGAGAAAAATCTTAGTTGTGACTGGCGTGGCTCAGTGGGTTGAGCCATCGTCCCATAAACCAGGGGTCAACAGTTCAAATCCTGGTCAGGGCATATGTCTGAGTTGTGGGCCAGGTCCCCGAGGGTGTGCTAGAGGCAACCAGTTGACGTTTCTCTCTCATGTCGATGTTTCTCTCCCTCTCATCCTCCCCCCCTTCCCCTGTTCTAATAAATTAGTTAATTAATTTATTTATTAAATCTTTTTTGAAAATCTTAAAAGTTATACAAGATTTAATTTAGGAAGTCTTACTAGACTGATAATCATGGAATAACTATATATTATTTTAAAAGCACTCCATAGAAAGGCACCAGATCTGGAATATAGTACAGGCAATATGTTTCAAAAAAGTAAGAAACAGAAAATTCTAGCTCTTTGCAAACACTCCCAATGTCTCGTGTGTATGGATGATTTTGTGTACCAGTCTTACAAAAAAAAAAGTTGTAAAAACACTAAAACAAATTAGCAATTTGCATCCACCACAATATTGAAATAATATCATTATGAATTTGGGTATATTCCAGGAATGTAATTATGTTTCAATAATGAGAAAACATTAACATTTGTCATCAATTCTTAAATTAGAAGGGACTTTGACATGCTATCCTTGATGCCAGATTAAGCTCAGGAATAAATCTTTCCTCTCTCCCCAAATCCCACTGAGATAGAAGAAAATGAATAGGAAGATGTATATTAGTAACAGCTCTGGAAAACAGGAATAAATACTAAAAATAGCAGTTATTTGAGGGACAGTAATTTAACAAAGTCTCAAAGGTGGAAGTAAAAGTAAATATTAATATATTTGATTAAATATATATTAAAAATGATTTAATGCCAGGAAAATCATGTTAAAGGACATGTTAAAGCATGTTAAAGGGCAAATTAGTACTTTAGAAAACATTTGTAACTTTTGTGACAAAGGATTCATTTTCTTTAGGTATAAAATCACTTACTAGTCAACAAGCAAAAGAACAGTCCCCCTGAAAGACAAAATGGTCTTGCTAAGCAGGAACTGTTTAGTGAAAAAAATAAATACTGGGCCCCTAACACTCATAATGACTTACAAAGACACATGTGCATACACAAAAACACATGGAAGCACTCAAAGGCAAACATATACCCATATATTAAAAATTATTCAATATTGTCAAAATGTGTAAAGGAAAACAAGACAATAGACTTTCTCAACATATTTAACAAAAAAAGAGAGACAGGGAGAACAACAGTGAAGAGTATTGAACATATTTTGAGGGAAATATGTTATCACAATATTCTGACTACATACATACAAATATATATGTATATATAGGAAAATTTTGCAAGGTACAATGAAAGTATTAAATACTTTGACCCTGGACTTCAACTTCTAGGAATTTTCTAGAAAAATTTATTTTTGGATGAGTGAAAAAGATTTCTTAATAGGAAATATTGGAATATATTTCAATATCTAATATTAGAAGACATGGTGTTAATATATTATGATTCTTCAATGCAATACAATACAATGTTATGTAATCACTGATATGTAATTACTGATTTGATGATACAGAAATTTGATTACTTACATCGAATTATTTTCATATATGTTATTATATGTATAAGTTAAGTAAGTAGACATATTTGCAAATACAGGGCTCAAAATAATGAAAACCAGCGACATGTTTTAGTGTTATTGAACAGAGTGGGATTCAGCTCCCTGCTGCTGAAGACAAGCATAACACGAAGATTGGTGGGGAAGGAAAAAGGTCTTTATTTACAGTTTGCCTAGCTTGGGGGAGTAGGGACTCCCATCTCTAAGGCACACTCTTTGGCAAATCACAGACAGAAACCAGTCACAACCAGTGCCATATTCAGTGTCCAGGCATTCCATTCTTATCTGTCCTTCTGGGGCCCAATGCTGTTACACAAATGGGTCTCTGTCTCTCCAGCTCTCTCTCCCTTCACTGTGCACTTGTGGGGTTGGGATCTCCATTGACTCGCTGCAACTTCTTCCCTCTAGGGTGGGAGGGGGCGGGTCACGGCGTGCTGCCAGATCACTGCAGCTAGTCAGGCAAAGGGCTCTCTCTGTCTGTGGGGTTCTGGTGTTCAAGGCTGCTCATGCTCCCAGCGTCGGCAAATGCTCCTGGCCCTTATGTCTCTTTGCTGCCCTCAGAGCAAGAGAATGGAAGTGGTCGGGTACTCATGCCATGCAGAAGACAGCTGTGGTGTCCCATAGGCCGCCGCTGGTGACACATGTGTCCCGCATATTGGCTCATGCCCAGCAAAGCAAGGGCAAAGCAAGAGCCATGAGCAAGGCCCAATTCCTGCAGGGTTTGGGGAACTCTCCAGCTCCCACCCCCGACTGTGTCAGCGAGGGGACCTCAAAAGGGACGAGCCTACAAGTGCCCTCTGGTTAACCCTGTGGCAGTTGTGGCTGATCAGAGAGATACAAACTCTTTTCTTAAATATTGTTACATATATCGAGTGCATAGGTTCAAGGTCATGATTAACAGTGCATTTATACATCACTAATGTTAAACCATACTGTTTCAGCCATCAGTTTGGTTATGGCACATGTTTTATAAGGGTGTGGGATATTTGATAGTATATTGTATCTGAGAGATACAGTCAGTGTTGGTGTAGTTGCTCTTTTTTTTTTTTGGCAAACTTCAGTCAGTGATTTTTTTTTTCATTTACCATTGAAAATGCTGGAAAAATGTGTCAATTCAATAATCCAAGAGGTGTTGAAGAACTTCATCAAAATATTTTTGTAAATGTCGTGATCAAGTATTTATGCCTTGAGCATAGCAATATTGTTTGTGATGACTGTTACAAATGTTTTGCAAAGCCAGCTATTAAGGATTCAGGTTAATTAATGTTAAAGGCATTTTTGGCTGTATTTTTATCAATATTCATGTTTCCATTATTTAAAAAGAAAAATTTTAATTCTTTATCTTTTTATATTTTTGTTTAATAATTTCTAAATTGTAAAAAAATAAGTTAAAAATTATGTATTTAATTATATAAACATAATAAATGCAAATTTGCAGTGTTTTTAATTTTTTTTTGCACTTCAGCACATAGTGATAATGAAACATATCTCTCAGATATGCATGAGCTACACTATAATTTTTTTATAAATTTTTTACTGTAACTTCTGTGGGGCTAAGTCTTCCGCCCCCAAATCCCACTTGAGTCAGAAGTGTCCAAATTCCCAACCAATCTCGGCTGATGTCCACCATGCTTGTCAGTCTGCTCAGCATCTCTGTCCGTCCTCTGCCTGCCACGATCCAGAAGCAGGTTAGAGGGTTTCGTGGCTGCATGCGGGAGCACAACATCTCTGCTTGGAGCAAGGCATCATGCTCTTCTTTGTGTGTTTTCACCCAGGGGTTATGGAGTCAGGAGCCTGCCATGGCTTCAGTCTGCCCCTGCTGGGTTTCCTGCAACCCCTCCCCCATGCTGGGGAGTGCAGCATTTTGCATCACCTTGGGCATCTCTCCCCTCTACCCAGTGATCTGGCCAGATCCCCCTGTTACCTTAGTAAAGACCTTTTTGAATGAAGCTGATGCAATATGTCAATTTAAATTAAATTGAGTTAAAAGGAAATTTATTGGGTTGTAAAACGGGAAAACTCATTGTACAAACCTTGCTTCAGGCCCAGAGGGCCCCAGGCCTAATGGATAGCCATTTCAAGGTCCCCATTCCTCTCACCTCCTTTTGTTCTGCTTTGCCTTCTTCAGGTTGCAAGGTTGTTTGGTAGCAACTGCGATCTTTCAATCAACTAGCTTAGTGACTATATTTGAAATCTTATGTCCCTTTTCCAACATCTTCAGTAAGTCACAGGTAGTGGTCATAGGGGAGTGCTTATCACATGCTTTTTTCTGGAACTAGGAAACAGAGTCAGTATTGTAAAGAGGGGCCTACATGGGCCTCAAGTTACTGAAAAGAAAAGCACCCTCTACCAATAGAGGGTGCTGAAAGAGTGAGATGTGGGTATCCTTGAGGCCTTCAACCCATGGCTCTTGAAACAAGTTTCACACCATTAATTTCCCTATACTGTGGCCCAATAATTTTCCTTTAGTTTAGCCTGGCTCCAGTTGGCACATTGTCATTTCTGTTTAAGCAGTTCTTTGCTAAAACTGTAGAGTGAGATTGGGAAAAGGGATGCTGCTTACATGAACAGGGATGACCCACTATTATATGTTTTCAGATAATTTTAGAGTGTCTATGCACACCTGAAGACATATGAAATATGTCATGCTATCTCAGAGGAATGTTAAGATGTTAAGTGACTTGTGTTTTTTGTTTATGTGAATTATCTTTCTTTCTTTTTTGGTCTAAAATGAGCATAAATTATTTGTGTATTGGAAACACATCTCGACTAAAAAGTGCGACATAAAAATTTACATTAAAGTTAGCAGGGAGGGAGTGAGGACTGAGCTGAAGTTGTCATTATTCCTGCAGGGGACCTTTTTTGGATCTGGTGGGCATGGGTAGAGAAGCAACCTCCAGCAAGTTATTTAGCTTTCTTGTTTTGGTAAGGCCAGCTGTCCCAACTGCCTGGTACATTTCTTTCCTATTGTTGGGGCCAGCTGCATTGATTTTCAGGGGTTAGAAATTAATGTCACATTTTCATTCTAAACTTAATTCAGTGCAAACACACATGTTTTCAGAAAAACCTTAGTTTTATTCAATGTTTCTTAAAGTGTGGCCCTGGACCAATTCCATCAGAATTACTGAAGTAATCGTTAAGAATTGAAGTTATTAGACCCTACGTTGAACACAATCAGAATATTTGGTGTTAGGGTATTGAGACATGGATTTCTAAGACACTTAATACGATGATCTTTATATTCTCCAATTTTATAAGCCAATAGTCTAGAGTGATAGACACTCACTGTGTTTTCATATTATATCCTGAGCTAAAATTTATTTAGATTACTGTTTAGAAGTAGGCATTGTTACATAATCGTCCAAAGCAAATACCTTCCTGTGCATGTACTATAGGTGATTTTCAATTGAAAACAAATATATCACATCCACATGAAGAGGAAAAATTAAGAAATAACTGTGTGCACTCAAAGGCAGAACAAACACTTTTATTTGCAGAGTCAGGTCTTAGCAAAAACCACGTGGATAGGCTTTAGTGTGCAAGGAGAATAATAGAGTAAATCGATGTTTTGTTTTGTTTTTGTTTTCCTGCCTTTAAACAGAAGAGTGAAGCATATCTAAGAACAGTAAGAGATTGAAATAGAGGTAGAACTAAAAGAACAGGAGACTTGGGATAAATTTTCAGCAAAGAAGAGAATCGAGTGCTACTGAATTTGAAACTAACGTTCACTACAATTTATTTTGATTATAATCCATGCTCTGAGTTCGAGCATTGTAAGAATCCATATCAATTTTCTGAGCCGTTTTTATATCATTCCACAGAGCTGGATGCTGCATCTGAAGGGGTACAGAAGCTTGTCAACACGGAGCTGTTTTTAAGAATGAATTTAATGAGAAAGTATGTAGAAAACACTTTATAAACTGTTAGGTGTATTTCCATTATACCATATTATTTGTTACTGCATTTACTTAACAGGCTGAAGGCAAATCTACTTCTTAACATAATTTTCACCATACTGAAACTAAGACCTTTTAAATAAGTACCAGTAACATTTATTATAGGAAAAGGTTAGGAATACAATGACACAAATGGTGTTGTTTATTCTTTCATTTAGCAAACTGTGTCGACTTCCTGTGATGGACCAGGTACTATTAGTGTTTTGAAAAGTAGTTTAATGGGGTGGTAAAAGTAATAGTAAATATATTGCAGCTTATATGTGTTTTGATGACAGAAATGCTGAAAGCTCTGGCCTGTGTGTTAGGGACGTTTACCCTAGATTTCCAAGGTCAAAGGAATTGTCCATAAAAGGAAATACTGGTATCAGTTTCTGCAAGATGAGAAGCAGTTGACTAAACTCCTGATGGCTGGTGCCTGGAGGCTGTAAATCAAGGACTATTCGATGTTTTTATGTTTGGGACACAGATTTTGAATAAGAAACTGTTGAGATATGAGTCTGAAGATTGCTGTGAGACTTCTAGCCTGAGGACAGTGGAAGATCATTGAAAGCATTTACTTGAGGGGACTTAGATGCTTAGAACAGAGGTCACACATTTGCTTTGTCAAGGGTAGTCAGTAACTACTTTGGACTCCTTGGACCATTTGCTGAACTCTACCGCAAATGCAGCACAAATAAGATGTAAACAAATGAATAGTGTGTCACAATAAAATCTTATTTACCAAAACAGACGGATGGCTAGATTTGGCCCATGGTAGTAGCTTGCCCACAACTGATCCTGTGTTTGCTCCACCTGAAGAATGAAGAATGGATCTTAAGCAAGAACAGAGACAGAAAGAGTAAGATACTGTTGCAAAAACTCAAGTGCAAGAGCTTTAACTAAGAGAGCACCAGTGAACCAATAAATAAAAGGAGAAGAAGAATACAGGAATTATTAGACATTTAAAAGATGTAGAAGTTAGTGAGATGCTGGATGTAAATGGAAGCAACGGATACAGGTTAAGGTTGAATTGGGCCCCTGAACACATGATGGTACCATTTACCGAGAGAGAGAACACAGAGTTGAAGCAGGGTTGGAGTTAAGTGGAAGAGCAATGATTTCTATCATCTACAACATGAAATCTCAGAATTGTGACATCCAAATTGTGATGACGGCTAGTAGGTCAGAAACTCAGAGCTGAGGTCTGGGGTGCGGGAGTGGCTTCGATGCTCCAACTCTAAAGTTCTATCTATGGAAATATTGAAACAAAGAAATATATAAGCACAAATTTTAAAAAAGCACCACCAATTGATGCAGCCTACATCCTGTAGTGCATCAGTGTGAGGGAGATGGTAAAGGATGATTCTACTGGGAAAGCCATTAAAATGTTGAATGACGTAGAGTATAAATGGTTCTGCATTGGTGTAGAATAGAGTACTTGAAGACAGGCTTTTTTTCCTTTCTAAACTTTAAAATACTACAGTGATCTTGTGACTATTATAAAACTGACACAATAAATTGGGAATGTTAAAATGTAATTATTACTCATGGATTCAATCTGAAAATGACAGCCTTGTGGTTCTGGACTGAATGAAAGCAGCCCAGCTATTTCACTGACAAGCAGCTACAGATATTGAAGTAAAGGTTTTTAAACCAATGATGAGAATAAAAGGTGTTCTCCTACTGATAATTCCAATGTCTGTTATCTCTATGGGTATTAATATATTAAGCCCGTTATTGATTGTTTTATTGCATATGCTCTTCCCTGTTTTTTTTACATGGCAAAAAAATAATAATTTTCCTAAATATTTTTTCTGCATGACAGAATTTTATGATATTGTGTTTTGTGACTGCGTAGGTTTAGCAAAAGTCAGAACCCAACATAACAACAACAACAACAACAACAACAACAAAAGCAAAAGAAATGCAATTACATTCAGCAAATACCAAAAATAAAAATACATGTATTAAACTTCATTCCTCTAAAGATATGCAATGAAACACTTCACTGTATATGTTTAGATTTTTTTAGATATTAGGGAAATAAAATAATAGCAATATTCAGGGTCATTTCCTCAACTGCCTGCTGCTTAACTTGCAATTGCATTGCTATTTTATTAGAAATGTGAATGTCATGATCCTAAAGCTTTTATCTGGATGTGGTGATCCTTAGTGCTGTGTGATGCTTGCAGACATACTTGTTCATAGCCCAGGATAAATATTTTACCACCTCCTTAGTAAAATTTCCATACTTTTACATTAAGTATATCTAAATACCCAAGACGAAATGTGAAGGCTGAAGGGAAGCATTTCAGGGCTTATTAAAGTAGAGAACAGTGTACTATATTTACCTTCTACGGCATTATCTCTATTCTCCCATATTCTGAACTGAAAGGTGCTACTTGTGTTTCACTTCACTGAAGAAAGTTCAGTAGTCATTATTTTGTGTAAAAAGAGTAGCTACAACTCATAAGTTCAAATTAAAATACATGCATAAATAGTCAGAAATCTCATTGCCATACACCCTGTTTTTTTATTCTGAAAGTTAAGACAATAGAAGTGAATGATGACTATTGATGCATTTACCTGGGGTCCTTATCTGGTGCTTGTCCACTGGGAATGAGCTCACCAAATTGAATTTTATACACATAGCTCTATCGTAAAGGCTTGCGCAATCAACTAAGGTATTCCAGATGGAATATTAGCATGTCTTGGTAAACATTTTATGACATCATTAAGTGAAAAGTCAGTGAACGCTACCAGAAGAAAGAACCTATTATAAATCAAAGACAAATTATAATGAATCACAAAAAATTTTACATGATAAATGAAGTTAAAATGTGTTATCTGGAGATTTAAACACAACCAAGGTTCATGATTATATATCTTTGTTTTTCTCCCCCAAATATGGTTTTCTGTGATCCATGAGACTTCATCATGATGGAGTTTATCATTCACTGAGTGCCCTACTTCACGTCATGGATTTTTCATGACAATGTAGCTTGGATGGATCGGTCTTCAAGAAATATTTAAGAGTTGCATGGAAGAAAGTGCTATCTCTCATAGGATCATATTCAAAACAGAAAACTTGATGCCACATCTTTCTATTCATATTTTAACTAGTTAAGTGATCAAAGTTTTTAATTTTTTTTCTAAGTCAAACTAGCTCAGAAGTAACAGTAATGTCAAAATAGCCACTATAGCTAACTCCAGTCATACAGTCAAGCAAAAATCTGATCTCTGTTCAAGGACATAAGATTGAATGTTGGTCTTTATGACTTTGTCATATTAACCAACTAATACTTGGAAAAAATCAAGTGCTCAAGATACGAACTCCTTAAGAATTTTATGCAAATCAATTCCCTCAATTGTTCTGCTTCAAATCATCTCCTTCTTCATTCTTTCCTTGTTTATATTTGACAGCATTCTTCATTTAGTAAAATATTTCTAAGAACATTGACAATCAATTTAGAATGAGAAGCAAAAATCTTAAAGTTGAAATATATCTTTTTTTATTTTTGTTCAGTTTCAGTTACCTATCTTAAGCAATATGAATTTCATTAGGTTTGCTGCAAAATTTTTAACTCCTGCCTGTATGTTTCTTTGTTTCTTAAATATAATTCATCTAGCTATTATTTGTAGAAGCACATTTTGGAACAAGCATAAAAAATTGAAGCCTTTAAAATTTTCTGCATTCATTACTTAATATGACAGTTAATCCAGCTTTTTCATCTGAAATTTGAGTTCAATTTTATATTAGTGCTTAAAATGACTTAGAATTAGAAAATAAATACAAAACGTGTAAATATTCCTCATTACTCCAATTTCTAGATAACTTTGGAATTCACAATGCATGCACAGGTTGTTTAATGCCATTCAAGTACCCTGAGAAACAATTTACTTTCCTGTGGACTGAAGGTAAACTGTTTACAAATAATGCAGAGTTAACCCATGTGCCTGGGAAAAGCAGTGTGTGATCAAGAACTGTGGGTAAAAGAGAAAAAAGAGGCAGATGTTAAAAAAAAGACAAAGACAGAGATTAGAGTTGTTTAGTAATATTTTCACTTAATCTTTCACTTGTATGAGCTTGTGCTAAAATATTTTCCAGTGTTTCTAACCCTTGGAACATTCTTTATAGGAATCTAGATTATTTACTCAAACCATGAAAAATATGACCACTGTGTAGTTAGGTTCACGTTCTGGTCTGAAATCTTCAGGACAGGATAGTTTGCAGAATTCTAAAGGTGTGAAGAGACATAATGGAAATACACACACACTTATATATACATATACATATACGCATATATATATCTGTGTGTATGTATATATGTATACACATATATATATATGAGAGAGAGAGTGTGTGTGTGTGCACGCGTGCACTATATAGGTGTCTTTTCATCTCCTACTTCCTGTGTTTTCAAAATAAGTCTCTAATTTGAGCATAAATTTGACCAATTTCCAAGTTCACATCCACTGTGGTCATCCAAATATCTCCATGGAATTAAAAAATTAACCTTTTCCCTGACCTGACCAGTGTGGCTCAGTTGGTTGGGCACCTGGTAAAGTGAAGGGTTGCCAGTTCGATCCCCCTTGGAGCCACATACCTGGGTTGTGAGCTCAGTGCCTAGGTGGGGCACAAAAGAGAGGTAGCTGATTGATGTTTCTCTCTCACATTAATATTTCTCCCTCTCTTTTTCTCCCTCCTTTCCCCTCTTAAAGTAAATAAATTAAACCTTTAAAAATGAAGTAAAATAAAGATTTGTATTTTCAAAAGCATGACTAGAAGTCACTAAAATTATTTTGAACCATATTCAAACATAAACAAAGAATAATGAGAGATGAATTAAGACAATCATTAAGGAATCTTCAATTATAATGATGTTAATTCTCAGACCTATCTTCTTGTTTAAAAGTTATGTATTTTAAACTAATGAACAAAAAAGAAACAGAGGCATGGATACATGGAACAAACTGACAGCTGTAGGAGGGGTGTGGATGAAAGAAGGTGAAGGGATTAACCAAAGGACATATATGCATGATCCATGGACACAGAGAACAGCATGGTAATGGTTGGAGGGGAGGGAAGGGCAAGGGTGGAGTGAAGGAGGGCAAAGAGGAGGAACACGAAGATATCTGTAATAGTGTCATCCATAAAAATAAAATTAAAAAAGAAATAAAAGTATATATTATTTACTTTTGCATAATAATGAATTTTTAAAGACATTTAATGTGATTGTATGAATCATCGTTTCATATGTAGTAATATAATCGCTATTTTTGTCCCTATAATTATTAATATTTATATCCAATATATAAATATTCGACAAGGTATCAGCTTTTACATGTATTCAATAATTATCATTGAAGAAGATGGCCCATTGTAAGGAATTAGCTTATACAATCAAAAGGCTAGGCCAGAGGTGTCTATTTATGCTTTAATGTGGAGCAGAAGTTAGTTACCATGAAACATAAATCATGTTTCTGACTTTATCTTCATCAGTCCTCTTCTTTCTTTCTGATATTACAACTGTCTTCTATTTTCTCCACTTGAGGACAAACAAAATTTTCTCTTGCCTCAATTTGTTTTTGACCATGCCCTCCTCTCTCACTCTGAGGCACCTTGTACAATTTTAACAACTGACTCATAAGTTAGACATATTTCCCACTTCAAAGATGAGAGAACTGGGACAATGCAGTTATTGACTTGTTCGAGGTCATAGTGAGTGGCAGGGATTCGAATCAAACACAGTTCTGTCAGATTTCTGTCCTTACATGTCCATCCTGGATATTTACTGTTGATAAGTATTATTTTCCTTCCCTTTCCAGTTACCTCAATGTCAAACCATTCAAAGAACTAATGGGTTAATGGCTGGCATAAATACAAATATAATTTTTCGAGCTGTGTTTTCTGGTAAACAGCTTTGGGGTTATTTATTTCTACGCTTTAGTAACTATCTTTCTGACCCATTCACCCAGCTTCAAGGTTGCTGTCTTTGGAAGACTCTAACTTTTTAATACTAGTTTATCCCTTGAGTGCAGCTGTCAGGCACAGCCTTCCTGGTGGCTGAGATTGATCCCCGAGTTGGCAGAGTGTCACTGAAGGATGTGGTTCTCCTTGTATCTCGCACCTTATACTTGCAAAGGTGTTGGCAATGTCACTGTCTGCCCATGCTCACAACCACTCCAGTTGTCAACTTCTTGACTGACAAATTTGCAAATCTTTCACTTTGTATTTCTTGCCCCCAGAGTTACGGGCCTTAGGTGGCGATGTGTCTACTGAATGCCATCATAAGGTGTCAGAAGGATGATTTAATATCCTTCTCGATTTTATTTTTTATGAAACTTTGTAAAATTTATTGAGGAAAATCTTACTTTTTTCAGGACCTACATCTGTCTCAAAATCATTTCTATTTCTTCCATTTTTATTGTTGAAGCTTCTGTGTAGTCTTATTGTATTTCTTTTCTACATCATAAGTTTCTTCCATTATTTAACTTTTTTCCTATATTTCACTTTCTAAACAAACAAACAAGTAAACAATCCAAATGATTTGACCTTCAGGTTTGGAGCAACTCTTAATGTTATTAGAAATTGAACAATTGTGTTTGGATATCTCCCTTTTTAGGCACAAAGCCACACCAAAAAAAAAGTTTTGTTATCTATGTAACGGCACTGTGGCAATTCTGTATCCCACCTGTTCATCCCACTACTGATGTCTTTTCTCAGATCCACATGGGTACTGGTCAGCTCCCTCATCCCAATGACAAAGATTCTTCCTACGCTGGTTCATCTTCCTGGATTTCTCTTTCTAAGTCAGCTGATTATTTTATGCCCCTAGCCCATGTATAAAAGCCTAACATCTTTCCTCATTTCCTGTAGGATACAGGTAATCCTCCACAATTCACCTCCTAATGTTTTCCTAAAATACAATAGAAGCATTTCAGTCATTACCTTTCTACTTTCCTCTCAGCTAGAACCCAGTTAAGTACTCTCTCTGAGTCAGTTTCTCTTCTACAAACAGAGACAAACCCCAACCAGGACATCTGGCCCTGTCAGTCTCTTACTAAAACATTCCCATGATTCTTGGCAACAGAAGGAAACCCCTCAAGCACTCAGGGTGGCACGCCAGGAATTTCGCCATCCAGCATCACTCATCTCCACCCCACTCTTGCTCATTAGTTACCACTGAGTCAAGCTGAAACAAGTGAAATTTCTCAGTCTTGCTTTCTCCTAGTTCTGGGTCCTGGTTGGGCATACACTGTGCCCAGTTCCTGTGTCCTACACAGACGCATCCCGTACCCTCATCTGAATGACTTCCAATCAGCTTACAAATAATATCCTGCAGTAAGTTTGCTTGCTATTGTTGTTTTTAACACGTCCTTGTACATTTCCCTTCAGCAGTCATCACACTGGCTTATCATGATCTGCATGTGTAGTCCAGCGTGATTACATTAGACCAACAGCTTCTTAAGGGCAGGCCTATACTGGATTTTTGTAATTGTCTACCCAGTCTCAAATGATGTCTAGGACAGTACCAGTGCCTAGGAAACATTAGGGACTCCAGTTCGTATGTGAAGGTATAACTGTGGAAGAGACCTATCCCCTCTGCTCTAATTTCACATGTACATGACACATAATCCTCTACCCGTCTCCATCTGGAGAATTCCTACTGATCCGATCCTTCGAGACTCAGCACCAACATCATGTCAACCATGAAACTTTCCCTGTCTACTAGAGTAGCTCCCTCCTTGGGTATATTCTATAGCACTTGTGTATTATTTTAATGATTTATGTATGTCTCTCTCTCTCCCTTGTCCAGCTTTAGAAAATGCTGTGTTCACAACAGAATATTCAATCCCTAGCACTGTACTGGGTACACCTTAGATGTTTGATAAGTAATTGATCAATAGGTGTCAACTAACCTGACTTGAGATCAGTATTCAACCATTGTGGAATGTTATGTGTATGTCTATTCTCATACAATAGAGGAGTTGCTGTTAATTCCTTAATGTTGAATGTCCTCCACTTAGGTATTTAAAATGGACTATTCTCATCTACAGACTTTACTTCAGTTCTAAAGGCGATTATCTCTTGTCTTACAGGTATCACTTTTTTTAAAAAAGTTTTTCTGCATCAGTTTTATGAATTTGCACTCATGCTCCCACACTACTTGATTTAATACGTGCTTTTAGTTCCTAATTATTTTCTTAGGATCTTGGGCTACTTATACTTTCTCTCATTTGATTATCTTTTCTGACATCCTTGCACCCTACCTTGTCCATTAAATAACTGAATTATATATGTAGCAAGCTTCTATGTTTCAAATACAGCTTTAGTTACTGAAGACACAGTAGCAAATATAACTGATAAAAAACTCTTCTTCTTATGCAGTTTATTGTAAAAAAGGGAAGAAACAGATAATAAGCAAAACAAATAAGAAAATTACATTGTTTCTTACAGAGTGGCAAATGTTATTAAATAAATAAAATTCAACTAAAGAGTGGCAGAGGAACAAAAAATGAGACGGTGAGTGAATTTCTTAATAAAATGGTCAATGAGGGCTTTGTGGAAGGTAACTTTGAGCACCGACTTGACGGGAGTGATGTGGGGGCCATGCGGGCACTGGGAAGATTACAAAGCAAAGAATAGAATGTGCAAATGCACTCAGGCAGCAATACATTTGCACTATTGAGGTAAGGCAAGCAGACCACTGTGTCTAGAATAGAGCAAGAGAGGGAAGGTTATTAGAAATGAGATTTAAAATGCAATGAGAAAAGAGGAGGTCATAAAAGTTTTGAACACAGGAGTTACATAAGTGGGTTTACCAGAATCACTGGGGCTACTGCACTGACAACAGACTCTAGGGTAGAAACCACAAGGAGATGGAAGCAAAAATCTAGCCCAGAGATGGGCTAGAACCATCTGGAACCGTGATGACTATAGTGGGGGTGATGAGAAGTAGTAAGAATCTGGGTAGACTCTGAAGTCAGAAGAAAATAGAATTTTTTTTTCTTTTATGAAACAAATGTGAGATGTGAGAAAAACAGACAAGTCAAGGGTGTTTACAAGTAAAATTGTCCTGAATAATGGAGAGATGAAATCACATATTAAATGGAGGAGGAGTTGTTTTAGGAACATGAAAACATCAGAGTTTTGGTTTGGACTGTTGTGAGGTTGTACTGGTGTTTTCACACATTTCAGTGTTTATATATCCACTGTATGACTCCTAAGCCCCCAGCGTATGCCAGGTTTTGAATGTTAGAGGCTCAAGAAAATAAAGGCAGAATGTCCACTACTTATAATGTTAGGTTACCTGTCACTGTGCAGCAAATTCTCTTTACACTTAGTGATTTTTAAAAAGCAGTTATTTTATCTTACAATGTTGTGGATCAGGAATGTGTGCAGGGCTCAGCTAGGCAATTCCTTTTCATGCGTCACAGGCTGATCACTTGGTGTTCAACCAAGGTTAAGATTCAAGACAGCTTCAGCCACATTCCTGATGCCTCAGCCTAGGGAGATAGTTGGAAGTTGAGTTTAACTGGATCGTTCTTTCTCTCCATATTTTCTCAGACCCTTTCCACATTCTCTCTCCAGAAGGGTACAAGTACCTCTTACATCACAATTCAGGAGTCCGAGGGTAAATGATATAAGAATGAGAATATGGAAGAGAAGTCTCTTAAGCTTCGGGCAGGACCTAACTCATCACCCTTTTCGTATTATTTTGGTGAAAAAAAGTCACATACTATTCCTAGATTTAAGTGAGCCCGTACATAGACCATAACTCTCAGTTGGCTGGGTAGCAAAAAAAAAATTGTGGCCATATATAATCTGCTATATCTGCTAATCTTTTAATGGAGAAAGTATATTTATTAGCACAATGCATTACTATGACTGAGAAAAGAGTTACTAGCATTCTAGGGGGTGGTTGATAAGATCATTTTCTTCTGCCAAGTGTATCTGGAAAGCCTATGTAACAGTTTAAGTGACAAAATATTTGCTTTGCCAATCCAAATATGGACAAAGACTTAGGAAACCTGAGCCTTAAATTCTTTCCACTAATGCTCTGTTCATTAAAGGAAGTGTTTCTGAAAAGGCAAAGACTACCACCATAATCAACAAAAAATGTGATACTCCACTTTCAAGATCTCCTCTGGCTCCAAATGTATTATCTCACCTTATGATCCTTTAAAACGTGGTCTGTAGATCAATGAAATAATGAGATGACCACCTTAAAAATGCAGGCAAGCAAAACACCCATGCACAGTGACCCCGCCATGGAGTGAGTATGAGGCAGGACACAGATATTGTTCCTTTGGTCTCTCACAGAAAAGAGGAATCACTTTGTGGTTATTGAAGGCAAGATATTTGCAACATTGTATTAGGCCCTATTGGCTTACACTGTTTAATGACACGAAGTCATGCTGTGGAAGAAAGACTGGTTGGATATAAATGTCAAAGGTGAGTAAAAGATCATCCAAACTATCCATGAGCCCATTGATGTACTTTAAAAAAACAACCTATGCCTGTAAAAGAATTGCTAGAAAAAGAGTTGTTCTATGTCCAGTAGGTGAGGCAAATGCCATTGACTGAGAACAGCCTCCGTATAGAAGCTTTATAATTTTAGGAATAAACGCCTTGCCACGTTCAGAAGGCAAAAACCCAGAACTGTTTCTACTCTCAAAGCACCAGAGCCAGATTATTCCCTGTCCAGGGCTTCATTACCCAGATCCTCTTTTCAAAACTGACTGAAGATTTTTTATTTTCATGAGGAGTGAAATAAATGCGTACTGAATAAGGATTGATATTTTTAGACCTCTTCTTGAATTTTCAGAAGTGTAAAAAAAAAAAAAGGAAAGAAAGAAAAATTCAGCCCTGGCTGGTGTGGCTCAATGGACTGAGTGCAGGTCTGCAAACCAAAGGGTTGCCGGTTCTATTCCCAGTCAGGGCACATGCCTAGGTTGTGGGCCAGGTCCCCAGTAGGGGGCACACAAGAGGCAACCATGCATTGATGTTTGTCTCCCTCTCTTTCTCCCTCCTTTCCCCTCTCTGAAAATAAATAAATAAAATCTTGTTTTTAAGTTTTAAAAAATATAAATAAATAAATAAATAAATAAAAATTCAAAAACAGCTCAAGTATCCTAAATGGAATGAATTTTTTGAGATATCCAAATTGGTATATTACCAGTTTTACCTTTCCTAAGTATGCTACAAATTAAAAAATAATAACAAAAAGAAGAGAGAGAGAAACCCCAGTGGGGAAGAATCCATTAAAAGAAGGTAGCTATCTAAATTCTCTTGTAAAAAAAAATAAATTGTTTTAATGAGTTATGCATTTTAAAATATTTCTCTCTTCAATATGAACAGTCTTATAACAATGATCTATTTGCTTACTAACATGATCGTGTACAAAAAAAAGTTTTAGCAGTACAGAAATAATTTTAACTCATTGTTTTTCAAAATTAGATGTTTTATTATGAATTGTTACACTTTTTTAGTATTTTTATAATAGAATATAAATGAAAAACTGAGAATTGTCCTTTCTCCATAAAAATGTAGTGAATTTTAGCCTAAATATATTTGACATCTAAATGATAACTTCAGCGAAAGCATTCCTTTTACTTTGGTCAAGAGGCTATAAACAATAGTGAGAGGTGAAGTGAGAGAATGTTCACAGTGCCATCAAAATATAGTATTTTACATTTATGTAGCAATTCACAGATTCCAAAGGTTTTGTTCACTCTTTGACTTTATTTACTCCTCACAAATCTCTGTAAAGCAAGATATAGTAGAGCTTTGGTGAGTTGCACTTTTCAGATGAAGATGCTAAAGCACAATGACACAATCAAATCAGCGAAGTCAAGTTTGAACTATAGTCCTTCCTGTGCTACTAAGAGGTCTTACTTGTATAGACTCAGTTGAGACTCACTTCCTCGGGCTGTTGAGCCATTGATTGCTACACGAGTTTCCTGCTGGCTGTTCTATATTTAGTACCACATGTTAAGTATATGCTTGAACTCATTCCAAGTTGCATCTTAGGATACTCAACTAAAGGTTGCTACTGTCCAGATATGGCTGGGACTAGGAGAATCCCCCAGTTGAGGACAGAAACCATTATGTTCTTTATTTATACTCTAACAAAAACCCAGATCCATGGCCAAACCCTTCAGTGCTCACCAAATATCCAGGGATTCTTCTACTTTTGCAATCTCCCTTGAAGTAAGATTACAATCATGTGGTTGTTGATAACCAGTGAAACAGAGCCCAATTGACACGTGTCATCAATTCCTCTGATCAGCGCAGTTAGAAGGACGATGAGCATCCTATCCACTACCCAACCGCATGCTCCAAACTGTGTTAGTTTCAAGAGGGAGGAAGATAACCAGATCTGCCTCAGACTGACACATGAACAAGAATATGCCAACATAATGTTAAACTACTAAATTGCCAGGGGTTTGTCTACTGCCACAGCTGGCCTTAAATACTTTAATGAATATAGCTTAATACTTTGAAGAAACAGAAGATTATTTCTGGACATGGTGCAGTCTTTCTGTTACTATACATTGATTAAACAGTGACATTAGCTATAGAGTATGTTAAGGGTCTCAGGACTTTTGTATGGATGGGACACTTAGAGTTCAGACTCATCCTGGGAACCCCCTCATTCCCTCCAACACCCAGAGCATAGAATAACATTTCCTCTGTTGCTCAATGTGTGACATATCATAAAATATTCAGACCATAAAAAAACAAAACTGAGACAATAGGATGTGGCAGTGCCAATCAATGACATAGAAATGGTCAATCACTGATAGACATTTTGAGATGTCGAATAGAAGAATGAAGGCTTTCAATATATGTAATTAACAATGTAAATATTTAGAGATTTAAACATAATAGCAGAGAAGGCTCTGAAATGACATTTTACAGTTCCTTCAGTCAAAAGTTGAAAGATGGAGAGATCTTCACTCCAATGGGTTTTGAACTTGAACACAAGAAAAGCTCCCAGCCTTTCCATCACACACTTCCTTGGGATGCTGACACCATGTGATATGTAAGAATCCACAAAGAAAAAGAGTTAAAAGAAATATTTTCTTTTTCCTTAAAGAATACCTGAATAATGATTTTACCAAGTTATAAAATCAAGATTTAGAAGTTATTCTATTTTGTCCCTGTGTGTTCACATGTATGTGTGCATGTTTTAATTACCTTTTCAGTAATAGGTTAGTTGGTTTTACTCCATTTGTGGATTTAGCAATCCTTGATGCATCCTTACTTTAAATCTCAGAGTTAGAATTCTTATGGATATTTTAAAAATTTTTCTTAAATTTTTAAATTAGAAATAACTATGGAATCAAAGAAACCTACAAAGGAATTTACAGGAAGGTCCTATTCTAGATAAATTTTAAGGTCAAGACACTAATTAAGTGGCCCTCAGTTAATAGTTGAAGACAATAGTCTCATGACAGAATGAACATTCCAAACAACATGGTAGGTCTCCCTCCTTAATGAATGCTGCGTCCACCAAGCTCATTCTCATCTGCGTAGGGGACATATTACATTAAGACCCAGTAGATACAATCAAGCTCTCATTAGAAAGTTCATCCATCCTGTGGTTTTGATCTATACGGGGTATAATTAGAAAATCAGGAAGTCTAGTCTCAGTCTGTCACCGTTTAAATGAATTAGAACTCTAAGTGGTCTAGATCTTATGTATCCATTCAAACACCCATTAGAGAATGTTTGTTTGTTTGTTTGTTTTCATAGGTTGGACCAAGAAAAAAGCCTCGTCCTGAATCAAAATTAAAAAATATCTCCTGCTATACTTAGATGAAGATAATTTTTATAGCTGGCTCGGCTAAGCAGCAGGAGCTAGACAAGGCTTGCTTTCAGTGTTGAATTTGTAGCTGTTTGGACAACTGGGATTGAAACTTCAGCCATTCTCTCTCATTCCTGAAATAGCCCTCAGAGCCGCAGTGAAGAATACTGGGCAGTGTCATTGGGAAAGCAATTCACAGTTTGTCCTTGATCACCTCTCAGCCTGTAAAGAGATGGCTACGTTTGTTTGATGAGGCAGAGTCCCAGTTGGAAACCAGCATAAAACATAACTGCTTCCAGTAACTTTTCCTATTTCTCTATATCTTAAGTTGTTAAGAAAGCAAAGGGAAAATAAGAGTGTCCACATAAGATTTAGCCTCATTTAATGCGACCCTAAGTATTTCTCTTCTTTAAGGCACTTGTAAACACACACGGGCAGATGTGCGCTCGTGTCCCTTGTGCACACGGTGAGGTTGAGGTAAGAGCAAAAGGTTTAGGAGGGGCTGCCAGACCTGGTGTTCATGTTCCCAGAAAAGTGGTTTAGCAATTAGCTTGTAAACTTCGAATTCCCTTTCTGTACCTCTTTAAAATAACACCTATTCGCCTAGCCAAAAATAGCCTATGCATGTTTTTTTATAGGTGTTTATTATAGGTGTTTATAAAATTTTTGTATACCAAGGGTTAAAAATCCATGACATACTAAGAACTTGAGTAGCAATGACCAGTCTTATATCTCAAATGATATAACTGCTATGTAGGTAAAAAAATTCATCGATGGTATTTAACCAAATGTGGGAGGCTTTTCTAGTATTGCATATACAATTTTCAAAAACTTCCCTCTGTCTTCTCTTTCCTATTTTATGATTTGAGTTCTTGTATTGTGTATGTGTTCCAATCCAGATGCTAGCTGTGTTTTTAACCTTGCAAGTCCCAATCCTTGATAAATGAGTGTTCATTGATTTATTTTCAAAGTGGCATTTCCAATTTAATGAATGAGACATTTACTGTACGACCTTAGGAGGAACACTTAACCTCTCTGGGCATTACCTTCTTGCTGTGTAAATCTAAATGAGACATAAGAATCACTCAGCAATTTCCTTAAGTTCTATTATTGGATAACGTTTTAATACTGCTTCCAAAGCATGCTTAGATTCCTTCGAAAAATATTTATTACTGCACACTCATCTTAAGGCAGAAAAGGATAGTAAAATGCATGTATTTCTAACCACCTCTCCCATAATCCCAGCTGTCTTAAAATAGATATTTGCTTAGATTCTGCTTTCCAGATATGCAGTTCATATCTCCTGTGAAACTTCTTTTCCCTGGGGATGGGAACCAATGCCTAAAAGGGTCATTTGCATCACAGAATCGCAGCCCCTCCTAAAGCCTGTCCGAGGACAAGAATAAATCAAGGGAGAAGGAGCCTTTGTCCTAAGTTGAGGTTAAATACTTACCACTCCTGGGGAAAGCTTACATTTCTTTTGTGCTGTGTGTCTGTGAATGTTTTATAAATCCAATTGAGCTTAAGAATCAAGTTTCTCCGACAGACACAGTTTATTCGGAAGAATAAAGATACAGCAGAAAGTTATCGATTTCTGAGGGATCTGCGCCTTGTGAAAAATTAACCAGACATTCCCTCAGAATCAATACAATTACCCTTGCTGCTTCAGAATTGTTACACTGAGTCTGACACAAAGAATGTATCCATCACGGAGGGCAGTGTGGGTTTTGCGGGTGTTTTGGAAAACCACCAGCAGGTGATTTTTGTCTGTGAACGAATGTCTGCCTTCCTCCATGCTTTCAAACCCCTAGCACTTTCCACAATGCATGGGAAAAACATCTCCATTTTCTCAGGACCCATCTGTGGCTTTGCTGCCCTCCCTAACTGAGGCCTGGAGGCCTGGAATTACCCATTGAATCCACTTTCAGCCTGGGTAACTAGTCAGACTTTAATATTGAAAACCACTTTGATCTCAGGTGTCATGGCTGCTTCCGGATTGAGGTACCACTATGCTCTCCATGTGTTATGAATTTTGACCCCCACCTTTTTGACAACTGAGAACAGACTGCCCTTTTCACCTCTCTTGAGTGTCAAGTCTCTCTTTCATTGTCAAGACTGCCAAGTCTCTCTTTCATTAAATCAATATAGAGTCATACATTTATGCATTCCTATATTTCTATCTAACTCAGTGGCAAGAAATGGAAGTTTATTCCCAGTAGACGTCCACTAAACTTCAAGCACTGCACTTGCTGCTGGAATACCTAGAGGAACAAGATATACACTTTATCCTCAAGGAACTTGTTGACTAGTACTGTTTCTCCGAGAGGGTGCTCTTGGCATTGAGGGCAAGCAAATCCTTTATTGTGTAGAAATGCCCTGTGTTTTTGCAGTGTATTTGGCATCCTTCATCCCAATTCATTAAATGTTAATAACACTACTAGGTCATGTGGTACCCAATAATACCTCCTCATTTAAAAAAAAATATTGAAGAAGTAGCACGGTCTCCATTTGCGCCTCTGGTGGGATTCTTGATGTCAGCCTTGAGGTCTGGGGACCAGATATCTACCATACTTCTGAACACAGACTTGTAGGCTAAACGTTTACTTTGATCTTTTGGTTCCAAAACCCTTTGCTCGCTGAAACCCTGGTCTCTAGGGGGGAACCCTAGTCCCTGGTGTGCCAACATTGCCTCTGGATCTTTTATCTACCACTTTCACCTGTGTAGGCACCGTCTAACTCACTTGGTATCCCCCTAATGGGTAAGCTGTGGCCCAATAAGGTTACATGTTACTCATTGCTGTGGTGCTACCAGTAATTTCTCTGGAGTATTTGAGATATAGGGTGCCCATTTCCAAAATTTTTAGAAATAATTAACCTGCTGTAATATATTTATCGGGGTGGTAAATATATTAAAGAAGTAAGAAAAGTTACTTTTTAAATTAAATCATTTATTCAACTGATTATTATTTATTGAACCACTACTAAGTGTCAGGCATTGGACTGGTCTTTGAGAAAACAGGTGTAAGCTTAAACAAATATGCTTTCTTCCCTTGAAGATTGTATATTCTATTACCAAAAGATACTAATCAAATAACCACACAAATAAATGAGAAGTATAATTATGTTAAGAATAAAGGAGAAAGAGTGTTCTGAAGGAATATAATGGGAGAACATCCCTGTCAGAGATCCATGGAGTAGTTATCCAGAGGAACTGTCACTTGAGAGATGATTTAAACTTTACATTTTAAAGAAGGCATAGGAATGAACTAAATGAAGAAGAGAGAAGACAGCATTTCAATCAGACACAGTCAAAGGCCTTCCCCAGTGAGAATATCAAGATTTATACATATTTAAACCCATATATATATATATATATATATATATATATATATATATATATACATACACACTATGTGATAAGAACTTTCCATATTTAAAAGAAATTAACTGAAACCTCTCCCCACATCTAGCTTAACTGTTCCTATTTATATTAGGCAAATCATTAGACCTTAGTTTTCTCATATAAAAAGTTAAACAATGAAACATGAAGAATTTTAATGCCCTTTACATTCAGGCTTGCAGATTTGTTTAATAAAAATAGGCTGGGATTGGAAGGCAAGCATGAGCTCAAAGCCAACACTGATATTTAGATTCTAGGATAGGCAAGGTATTCAAATCGGCAAAGCCATAGTGTCATTTAAGCAAACCAAACAATAAATCTACCTTGAAAATTTCCGTATATGTATAATTTCTGGTCGGAATCAAATAATCAGTAAAAAAGAATTATCATTGCTTTTTAAAATAGCAGAATTTGAAAATTCAGGTGAAGGGAATTTTATGTTATTTTAAATATACATACTTTCAAAAAAAAGATTTTTTAAATGACATTATAAATTTTATTCAGGTTAAAAACATAAAAATTATTATATTGTGGTAAGAAAATGTTTTAATGAGTTTTTGATTTTCTAGAAACTATTAAAATATTTTAAAAGCCAGAATAAAATGTTAATGAAAAAATACCTTATACTAAATATTCCTTCTTTACAATTTTTTCTATCCTATAATTGGCCATTATTCAGGTATATCTTTTGACAATACCTATGGCTATTTCTAGACATGCCAATTGAAAACTTGTGCTACATTTTTGGTTTTATTTTTATGTCCATGTCCTATTCCAAATGGCTCCTTAAACCTCTCGGTGTTGCAGAGATTAACAGTCACAGACTTAGCCATTATTCTGATTTTTGGACACGTCACATGCCACGTGCATGTCTAGCTAGTTTGTGTAACAATTGGTTAAATCCTAATAATCTCAATTAGGTGCTCTCTCAGGAATTTAATTGGCTCTACTTTAAATAGATGCTTCAAAGCTGCCTTCTACTTCTGTTCCACATCCTCTGGGAAGGGAATGCTCTTGAGAATGACTATTGCCAAAGCGAACTGAACTGAATCAAGTCGATTCTAGTCCTAATCCACTCTGTCTCCTTCAACCTGTTATATCATCTTCTCTTTCCTTATTTCCTTACTCATCAAACTGGTGACTAAACAGAGCTCAGTGGTTTTCCTACAGTATTTCTTAGTGCCTTAGTGTTGTGAATAAACACTCCTGAAGATGCTCAGGGAAAGGGTGAAGAAGAGAGTTTCCACAGCAGGTCTACTTTTACTGATTTGCATTTTGGCATTACATGAAATATTTCACCTAATGAAGAGTTCTATGGCCACACAAACAAAAGCCTCAACAATTCATATCACACTGGGCATTAAATGTCATGGCCAGAAACCTGAATTTTATTATTTCTCTCTAAAAAATAAAAATCCTTGGCGAGTATTGGCCAGATGAATGACACAATTGGATGTTTAAAAAAATCACTTGCCTTCTGAGTGAATTGACTTGTTGGGGCAAGAGCAAAAGTGAAGAGGAGAGTCAGGAGGCACCTGCAGCCTTATATATGAGAACATTACAAGAATTGGGCATGGTAGTGATGGAGGATTCTGGAAATATTTTGAAGGCAGAGCCATAGGTCTTGATAATGGGTTGTCCGACCAAGAAGGCCGTGATTTCAGCATGAAAAATAGAGTTGGGTAGATGTCATTTATAGATATGGAGAAGACTGAAGGAACTGTTTGGTAGGAGTGCGAAAAATCAAGAGATCTGTTTTAGACCTCTTAAACTGGAAATGCTTACTTGACATCCCAATGCATTTGAAAACTGCGCAATTATATCGTACAACTCAGGGACTGTGGAGAGTCAAAAACATTCATGCAGTCTCTAAAGCCACTGGACCATCTGATGTCATTAGGGAAGGAGAATAAATAGATAAGATGAGAGCTAAAAGCTGAGAGATTTTGAGGTCAGAAAGAAGATGCAGGACTGGCAAAAGAGACTAAGAGAGAACAGTCAATACCCTCATGAGATTGCAATAAGAATAACTCTGGCAGCAAAGGGCTTGAGTCAGACGAGGGATGCCGCTATAGTAGCAGGGAGACAAATTAGGAGGCTATAGCAATAACATGGGAGAGAGGTGGCCATCTTAATTTTGGGGAGTAACAATGAAAGAAGGAGGGGAATTAGTAGTGGTTCATTGGGAGGAAAAGAATAGGATTCGGTGACCTCCATGATATGGAGGTATTTCTCAGGGTTTTATTTATGTATTTATTTTACTGTTAATTTACAGATTCAGGATTTATGGCTTTGTGGTCAAATGGTCCTCGTAACTAAAAACTGAATCATTTGAAAAATTATGGAAACAACATAAAACATAGTTTGTATAGAAACATTAGTTTGGTAGAGTAGTGACTGATCTTATAACCCAGGACAAGATAAAACCATTAAAGTTCACCTTCTTTAGCACAGTTCAGGATGCATGAAAGTGCTGAGGCATCCCACATTCCCACCTGTCACCATTTTCTCCTTTCTAAAAGTCAATGTTTCGTCAAACCTCATTGTCTTTTTTTTTTAAGTAAGTCCTATTTTGATTGCTTTAGACTTCTAAATGACAAGTTCAGAGTGGCATCCATGGGAAAAAGAGATGTGAATGAGAACCAATCGAACCAATTGTTACACCTTTACTTTGGTCGTCCCAGTAAGAGCTCTGGGACCTGATAGCATACTTTGGTTTTGCTTCAGGTTAAATAAACTCCTGCTGCCCCCTAGTGTCAAATTCTTGGGGAACAAAATCTCTGGGTCCACTTTATTTTGTGATAGAAGTAAGCCTTGGTGACACCAGCATGATACACAGAGGAGAACTCTAGAAATGAGGGCATTTTATAGACATCAAAATTTTGACAATGTATTCATAATTGCATAAAATATTGATTTGACTGTTATCATTTGCAATCAATCAGTAAAGGTCTTAAACTATAAGATTATTCAATGATAGGACTACCATGTCATTTGTCAGTCACAAGGCAGCCATTTCTTGATGGGCCTAAGAATTTATTATTTTTAATTATTGTGATTCTGAATCTTTTTATCCAAAACCCAGACTTCTTCATCATCATGTGAACAATGGGGCTTACTGAACCTTGAATAGGTATAACAGCAAAAGAGAGTGTGTTCCTCTCTCTTTGCTGTTTAAGATTGTCCTCCTCAATTTTTATTTCCTAATTCCCTGTCCATGTTTGAACTCTTCCCATGTTTATTGACTATGAGGAATGCCATTTCCTTTGAGGGGCACCCAGCTTCCTCTCATAGCACTGAGATGTTGCCCTGTGGCCAGCTGGACGCAATCATTTCAAAATTATTTTATAGTCTAACTTCAATGTTTATCCACTGTTGTACTCTTTAGTGTTGTCTTTTCATGATTGAAGTGCACTCTTTCAAGAATGGCCTTCATTACATTCCTAAGAGCCTTCCAGTGTACCTTCCCATTGACAAACAACTGTTCCAAGAAAGCTACATACAGATCCACAAGAAAAATCCAAACTTTACAAAGATAAGAAATACATTCCGAGTCAAATAGGAAAAACTAATATTTCTCCCCCAAAGAGGCATGAAAATAATTGCTCTTATTTTCTGCTAGAAGGCATATCCAATTTAATTTACCTTAGAGAATAATTTGTTTATAGACCTAAGACAACTACATAAGGTAAATGATGGCTTAGATATTCCAGGAGTAACTGTTTTTCACACACATAATAAGATTTCTTTCTGTGGTTTTTACAGAACAAAAAAAAAAAAAAAAGCCTTTCATCCAGATAAATCCACTTCCAAGGAGACAGGGGCTATTTTAAAACAGTTAAAACAAGAACATTTCCAGTTGAAACTGTGAATTTTTGGTGTATGATTCCTCCCACCCCTTAGATTTCATACCTTCTAAAATTAAAAAAAAAAAAGGAAGTTTTTACCGTAACTCATTTTTTAGGTACAGTTATGTAGGATGTTATGATTTTTGTCTCTTGTTTGCCTTCCTTTCAGATCTTTGAAGTTCTTAGAGGAAATACAAATCCATCATTGTGACCCCAGCACCTATAAATGATCTGGTTTATAGTAGATAGATTATCAGTGAAAGTCTGCTGAACAAAACCAAGAAAAGAAAGATAGAGATGACATTAATGATGAGAGATAAAACATAAGTGGTATCTACTGAGACAGGGTGTGAGCAAAGCAGAAACCTATGAGGTGACTTAATATTGATTGTATGAGGAATAAAAATTTCTCCCTTATGCTTCGAATTAAGGACTCCTGATCTATTCATGATATGTGTTTCAATGTGAGTTTACATTGAAAGATATTGAATAAACTGTCAAGCTTAACACATAGATGTGAATTCCAGCTAAATTTGAGACTGGGTCTAGATACAGAGGAGAAGAAGAAAAAGTTTGCTCTTGGCACCTTCTGCCTCTCTTTACAAAACACTTTATTTTCTTCTTACATTGGATGAGGCTATCCTCTCAAGAAAGGTTATCCAATGTATGATCCCCATTGTTGGAGGGGAGAAATTTTTAAAGAAGGCTCCAAGGCAGAGTATGATGCTAAACATGTAACATACTCTCATGTCAGGGGTATTTTAGGTACACCAGGGGCCTCATTTTTGGAAAAAGCTTTGGGGAATAACACTCCTCAATTGTGAGACATCAGCTTCACTTGATACCATGCAATGCATCTAGAGTTTAGGTCATTGTTACTTTGCCCCTGACGCCACATGCCTCTGCGCTCCTCGGCACAGAGCCCTGATAGTTCCCGTTTAGGCACATTAGAGGGCTGGAAACTCGCCATTACCCTTCCCAATCAGCTTCCCTATGAATCTTATTTTTTGTTGAAAACTTACGTTGGCAAAAATGTTTAACGTTCCTCAAACATTTGCTACAGGTTCTAAATGAACACCATTTCAGTTTACTTGTTGATATTTCAAAAGATGGAGATATTAAATATCCTTTAAATGGGTGCTGAGAACACTTGTGGTGTGTTCAAATCTCGGTTTTCATTGCAATAGTCACCGGTGGCATCCCCACATTCATCCCGACAGTTAAGACAGATAATGATAAGAATCAGTAACTATTCTTAGTGATTTTAAACCAATCTATTTGTTTCAAACTCAAGATTGATTTTTTTTTAGTCTGAAAGGGCATGACTTATTTTAGGTGTAACTTTAATTAATTTTAAGTCTTCTTTCATGAGTAATACTTTTTGTTTCATATTTTTTTCCATACAGATTTCTCTAAATAGCATTCCTTCTTGCTATTCATGTCTGTAGAGGTAATTTCCCCAGGTTATGTTTAACTTGAACTGCCTGCCCCAAATGTTCATTCCTGCAGAATAGGTACAGCATAAAACAGTACAAGGGTGACACGTTTTAAGGCACACCAAGCTAGACCAAAATCTCACCTCTGAAACTTATTAGACACATAATCGGACACGATGTTTCCCCTCTTTCATCTTCTTCTGTGTATAAAATTATTTATATCTTCTTTCTATAGCTGCTTTGAAGATTAAATAAAATAATACCTATTAAGACCCAGATGCAAATAAATGTTGAAGGAAGGTTAGTTCTCACTACTTCCTAAGCTGATTTTTATTGTTATTGTGTCCAGGTTTTACTAAAATGTTCTATTAAATGCCTAAATAAAGTGAGTATTTGCAGCAAAAAAAAATTATTTACTTAATGTAATGAAGAAAATGTGTAATTAGACAAGTCTCAAAAATACCTTCAGAGCACTAAATTTGTGCCCCACATTTATATTCTTGCTCTCCAATAAAACATGGTTAGCCATAAAAAAAATTTAAGAACATGGACAGAAAGCTGAGCTTGAAATGTACGCTGGGCCCTATATAATGCGTTAACAGCAGTAAAGAAATGAGCGTAAATGAAAGTAATTAGGTATCTTTCTGTAAATAACATTTAATATGCAGTGCTAGCCAAGTAAGCTAATGAAAGAAAGACATTTTAACTATAAGAAAATTATTCCTGTAATACCTTATGCAGAGTGGCTTAAACATGGTCTTAAATATGTTCTATATATCAGTTAATTGCTTAAACAGTGAGGTTCATTTTACTACTTTTTGAGACAAAGTTTTTCTATCTGCTAGATGAAGTTAACCAGGGGAAAGCAGGCATAAAGTGAGTGTTTAAAAGGTGGGCAGACATAAAAGAGAGCATTGATCAAACTCCGCTGAGGTAATGTTTTAGAAATAATTTTGGCTGTGTTAACCGAATAGATTACTATTAGAAATAAGCAAAAGGGCTCATCAACATTTGAAGTGGGAAAGAATTTCCCTTGCATACTGAGTTTTGATATATACACACAGTGTGCTTTAGTGAGGTTGTACCACGCAGACCAAACATGCAGGCATCTCGCCTTCCTTCCAGGAATTTAAAATAATAAATTGCCTCATCAGATTCCAAACACAGCAGGTTATTTTCTAATAATATTTGTAGAAACTGACATCAGGTGACGTCATGTGTACGCTTCTCCAAACATAAACATGACATCAATGTAGCACAGTTTCCTGTATTTGATAGAGCAAGAAACTGGAAGGATGATGGCAGGAATGTTTCACTCGTGCTACCACTGATGTGCTCTGCAACTTTCTGTCAGTCAATATGTTTTTGCTGATTCCTGTTGCTGACTTGGTCAACGGTAATACAGTCACCCTTACTCTTCTTTGACTCAGTTATTACCAGGTGGGTTGAAAAATAGAATTTATTAAACAAGCTTTACCAAGCATTTAGCGCACTATCAAAAACTGAGTAAGAGAAGGCTTGAAGAACTGTCCGAAACTGTTCTCCAAAAGAATTATAAGACATCACATCACAAAAAATTACAGGAGGTAATTCTGCTTTAGAAATTGTGACATATGGTATCAATGTGCCATTCCCACAGATCATACTATTCCCAAATTCTAAATTCAAACTTTTAATTAGTGCATGCTGCTATTAAAACATTTGAATAAAAGAATCTCAAGGTTGGAAGTAACCTTTAGGAAAATTGTTCAAGATATCTATGTGATGCTCACATCACCTCTAGAACATCAGAGACAATCGGCCTCCTCAGGCAATTTTGAACAATCACTCCTTTGGAAGCCACTGATTTAAACTGGGTACAACTTTGACAGTGAGAATGAATTTATTTATATTAACCCCAGATTTGATTCGCCAACTTCTACTCTAATTGCATCTTGTGTAAAAATCATAAGGTAGGTTAACCAGTTTTTCCGCCTTCAGCAAGCAATTTTAAAAAATAAAAATTGTGTGCCTTCTATAAACTGGCCTGACTTTGGATACAGATACTAAAAGAATGAACAAAAGTGGGTCCCCAAGTGCATCAGTGTCTTGCTGTGGGACGACAAAGGGACAGGCACACACAAGAGCAAGTACAATAGAGTAATCTGCACTGGGATAGACCTTGGCACAGAATAAAATGGAATTACCCAGGAGGAGCTGGGATCACAGGTGATACCTACATGAATAATTAAATTATGATACATTGTTTCCTTCCAGGAAGTAAATAACACTCACATTTATAGCTAATTTCTCAGTTAATAATAAATACACGGCTAAGCCATGTCGCAGGGCTACATATAGTATCAATGCCTACTTAGTCATATACCTTCCGAGACCATGTCAATTCACACTCAGAGATGCTATGTGAGACAAGTACTATTATTTTGTCTCTTTCACAGATGAAGGAACTGAGATCTGGAGAGGTCAAGTTATTTGCCCAACGTTACCCTATCAATTGGTGGCTAAGTGAAGGTTTCAGTCTTCATCCCTGGGGGGCTTCTGCCCAGGCCAGCGCTGTGAGAATGAACTCCACAGCAAAGGCAATACGTGACGTGGATTTCCTCTTAGCCAGCACTATTCCTTTCAGAAAACGATAGACAATTTCTAGACTTTATAGGGAAAATCACCAGTTTCCAAACCGAAGAATCCTGATAACTTAGAACATTTCACAAGTAAACTGCAAAAGAAGTGACGTCACCCTGGATTCCACCCTGGGCTGAGTTCCTCAGCGGCTTCTGCTTCCGGCAAGCCATGCTGTGGCCTGACCCCGTCTTCTGCTTCAACCTGCTTCTCTCGGAAAACCTTCCAGTAGCTCACGGCTTCCAGCCGACTGGCTGTCCTCGGCTCCTCAAGCCTTTCTGCTCTGGGACTTTGCACTTGTCCTTTCCTGTTCTTAAAACATTACCTCGTCGTAGTTTTCGACAGCCCTTTACTTCCTTCTTGTCTCAGACCAAATGTAGATGGTTGGCTCTCCGCACTCGCGACTGAAAAAGTTCTCCCATCTTGTGCCCACGTTACTTTCTTCAGTGTACGTAGCGTCAGAAGTGATAGCGTATATGTACTTGCTGGGAAACGGCTGTGAATGTTCCCCACCGGACCGTAAACAGCAGGAGGCCAAGCGTCCTGGTTGCCAGTCACTGCGATCACAAGCAACTAGAAAAATACTGAGCATGTAGCTGAGACTGGAGGAGATGAAAAGATAATGCACATTTGTTGAGTGCCTCCTGGGTGCTGAACCAAATGCAATTAAAAAAAAAAAAAGGAAGAAGAAAACTTGCCAATACCCAAATGACACCCAAATAGTGCTATGTAGAGAAATCTGGTTTTCCCCAGTTTAAGATGAGTAAATGGAGAAGTTGAAAAAAAAAATAGATCAGATGTTCAGCCATCCAGATAGTAAATGGATGGGCTAGAATCAAACTCAGACTCTCTTCTACTTCAAAGCATCGGCCCTTGCTCCTCTATTTCATAAAATATGGTTAGTGCGCCAATAAAAGTGGGACCATGAAGCAGAGTCCTCAGGAGAGGCAGCAACTGATTCAGTGTAAGAGAATCAGAGGAGTTTCTCAGAAGTGACTTTTTCACTGGGTTTGGAAATTCAAGGAGGAATTTGACAGGCGGAGAAGAGCAGCAGGGTGACATTTCTGACAGAAGGAAGCGGTGTGCATAAAAGCATGGGTGTGCAAAGAAACAAAGGTCCATTCAACACCTGCTTCCTTGAAAATAGACTCTGCCCCGTGGCAGCAGAGTTTTACAAGTTGCTTGTAAAAATATCTACAGAACAAGATTTAGCCACTAAAATTCAAACCAAGACATTGATAGCTATCATTCAGACCAATGAAAGTGTAACAAATCGGCACCTGGCTCTGTCTGCCAAGTACAGACAGACAAATTGAACACTGCCTGGCGGACATCAAAACCTCGCAGCGATGAACGGGGATGGTGGCTGAGCACCAGAGGTCACAGGCTTGCCCTCTTAATATATTGAATTCTCATAAGGGATACAGATTACAGTCTGTCATTTTTATATTCATGTTCATTTGAGACCCGCCATCAGATCTACAAGGTTAACTGCCCGTTGAACAGCAGCATGAAGTCTGCGAAAGAGAATATGAGTATTGATTGCCACGCTTCATGAAATAAACTGGAATCAGAAATTTCCTCCGAGAGCAGCACACACATTTGTGTTCTAACGTCATTGGGAAATTGTTCCTGAGACAGATTTAAGTTTTAAGTCAAGCATTTGTCAGAGATATTTCATTATTGACATAACTGCTAAATGGAGGAGATTACTGGTAGCTCCTGCATTAGCATCAGCTCCCATTCTGCAGAAGAGCCTGTTGCCATTAAGGAGGAAATCTCCCCGCAGGCTGCTGGTGGTGGGAACGGCTAATGCGCCTCAGCACCAAAGTGCTCATTACTCTCCTGCCGGAGTCCTTGTTCTTAACGGCTTTCCCTGCACTGACTTTGAAAGAAGTTAGGTTTACTTAAAGAACTCTGTTTTGAATAATATCTATCCCCTGGAAGGAAGTTGTTGGTTGTGCATTTGTGCGTCTGCACGAGTGTCTCCGTGTGTCTGTGTGTGTTTCCCCAAAACATATTTTATTTTAGTTTTATAATTATAATGAGAGCAAGCAAGTTCCAGGTATCAGAAATCAAACAATACAAAGGGGATTTTTTAAATCGATACTTAAACTGTTTTTTGAGATGCTTCCTTGAATTGCTTGCATTTTTAAACATCTGTACTAAATTAAATACCATTTCTAACTGTATTAGCCCTGAATCATCTACTTTTCCAGTGAAGAAAACCCTTTTCTTTGTTCCATCCCTTTTCAGTTCATGATCGTGTGCATGTAAATATCTTTGGCACTTTTTCCCTCAAGGGTTTCGCGTGCTTAGGAGGAATGACAATGCGAAGGGAGTTACCCAACCCATCAAACATCTCTCTCTCTCCACCCATCAGTAGGAACACACTTGTGAGCTAAAGTGGTATGGTTTGAACCAGGGGAGCTGTTAAATGTACCTTTAGAACTCTAGGTAGGATATAAAATTCTGGAGATATAGCTCTGTTTCTACTTCATCGCAACCAGCTTTAATTTCTACACAAAGGGAATATTAAATCTTAAAAAGACCTAGAAAAGGACAAAGTATATTTTTTGTGAGCACATTAAATATACCAGGCTTCTACTTTGCCATAAAACTTGTATGAACAGATATAAGCACAATCAAGGAAGGAGGGTGATTCCCTTTTCCAAGCCAAATTCACCAGTTCTTTCCCAAAAAACCATTTATAGATTCCATCAAAATGTGAGTTAATGATTTAGAGTACTGAATATCCACTGGAAACCCAATTCTGGTTTTATTGTTTTTTTTCCTTAAATACCCTGCTGAACCAATTCTTTTAGCTGGATGGAGGTAAAGAAATAAGGTAATTAGCAACAAGATCACTAATACTTTCAGAATGAAATTATAGAAACTCTCACTTTTTATGGAAGATAAAAGGAAGGAGATATAAAAAGGTACTGTAAGTAGAAAAATTGTGTTACATATACAGAAAAATCATCTTCTAGGAATATACTCAAAGTGATAATTGTAGAATTAAATTTGTGACTTGATCTCCTCCTCCACATGTCTTGATTTACAATAGGCATGATTTCATAAATGTACCATAGACTAATGGTTTTTATGTAATTTATATCTAAATGTAGGTATATAATAAATAAAACCAGTTGCCTCTGGGCCTTATTATACTCACTTGGCTGCCAAAAGTGGGGCAACACAAAAATATGAATAAGCTAATCAAGGATGGTATAGAGCCACACAGTTGAAATACGTCCATTTGTTAATACCCACCAACACGATTTCTCTATGGGCTTCCTGGAAATCAACAGAAAAATACTTTCTAAAAATAATCAAGGAAACCTTGGAATCAAGATGTAGGTTAGTTGTCAGACTCAAAAGAACAGGAAAGTGTTCCATTTTCTACTGGTTCAGTTGGGAGATTGGGGTTGATTTTGTTGTAGGAGGAAATTAGGTTCTTCCACCAAATCACAGGGAAAGCGTCCCAAGGAACCACACGCAGCAGACTGTCTTGTGGCAAGATACTTTATTTGGGTGGGAATGGAAGATGCCCCTGGATTCCCCATGCTCTCTCTCCCTCTGCCCCGCCATGGAAAAAGTCCAACTGTGTTCTCAGCAGGCCAAGGCAAAAGCCAGTGTCCAGAGTTTTGCTTCGTGTTAAAGCTCAGTCCTTTGCAGCCTGCATGTGGCTGCTAAGCTGTCTCGATGCTCATCTGGGTGTTTTAGCTTTATCCTGACTGCTCCGGTGTTAAAGTCCACGTGGCTGTTGGCCATGTGGCTGTTAAGGCCACATGGCTGTGGAGAGAGAATGTGTGAATGCACAGGGTGAACACATGACTAGGTGGGAGAGAGTGAGAACTTCTTCATTCCCCTGGGATTATATCTGGTTTTAGATGGACCAGGTGCCTTTTCAAAAAAGCCAGTCATCTTCCCAAACTTCTGTGGGCTTTGGGTGTGTTTACACGGCCTCCGGTTAGACTGATAGGCCTCTATGGTCCAGCACCTTCCCCTTGCCCCGCAACCCACGGGAGGAAAGGAGGAGTGTTGAACAGCTTGGCGGAACAATGCTCTGTAATATCCCCTGGGGTGTGAAGCTGCAGTTTCCTGGTGAAGCAAACAGGCTGAGGGTCCCCCTGTTTATTAAGTTCAATGCCTAGTCCCCTTTGCTCTGCTAAATCCTGATGGTAACAGTTTGGGTTTCCATTCTAAAACAAGTGAGATCCCCACCATCCCTAAGAGGAGGGTTGATGTTAAACAGCAGTGTGCTCTCAAAGGTTTTAACCTCTCCGACAGTGGACTTGCGAGCTCCTCGCTGCTGTGCCTGGGGCTATGGAAATTGAGCTTGAAGCCTTAGTCATGAGAATTTTGCTCTTCTTCCATCACAGGTGGAGCTTGTGGCTTTCCGTCAAATCAGCATCATCTGAAGGATACCTTTGTAACTGGACTTCTTACTTCCACAAAAATCTTACCAAAAAAAAAAAAAAAAAAACTACTTACCAAGACAGAGCTATATATGTACAATCTATAGACGCCATTCCTATGGGAAGACAACACTTCTTTCTAGTGATTCATGTAATAGAAGAACTGAGAAGAATCCTTTTGCTGCCTTCTCCTCAGTTATTTATAGGACCATATAATGTCTACGTTGCACAAAGCTAAAAATGACCTATTAAAAACAATGAGAGCTAGAGGAATTCTACTCTTTTTAAGATCATAGGAGCACAATTTTCTTGTCATCTGGAGTAATACATTGAAAAGAGCCTAGTTCTCAGATTATGAAAAAGAAGACCTTTTAATTTTGAAAGCCAATAAATGGGATTTCCTTAAAAGCTCTTTTTGTGGGGAAAAAAGTATGAGATTAGCTGTAGGTGTATTGCACCATTCTTCCTGTTTTTGTCAGCTCCATGAAATAGTCTTTAAAAATAGCGGTGTGGTAACAGTCAAGAATGCGAATGGTTTTAAGTCTGCTTCTTTTTTTTTTTTTTTTTTTTTGAGTGTGCAGAGAAACGTCTGAAGAGATGTGGACTTTACTGTGTTCAGGAAGCTCTTTACCCTAAAACTCGGAGTGCAGGGGATAAAAAAAATGGGAAGGAACATTTCATTACAACAGAACACGATAGAGTGGACATTAAAAACCGCTCATGTGCAATTGAGGCCAGATCTGGATATTTTAGTTATAGTTATACATAAGTAATGTATTTATTAAGCAGTCACTCCAAAATCTGTAGTCTACACTATATCTTCATTTTTATTATCCTCAGGCTTGATCTTTTTTCCTTGTTTAGCAGCACATGGAATTTTAACTTGGCAGAAGGCTTGCAGTACTAGATATTCAGTGTTCTCCCGAGCCTCTACACATCAACCAAGCAGAGGAAGCTCAGGGAGAGATGAAAAAATGGAAAGGGACAGGTCATTGCTTCATAGTTGTCCTGAATTAACACTTATCACTATGCATCCATTCCCCACTTGCTGGGTGAGCATCAGTTTGTTAATTACCCCAGCTTAATCTCAGGATCTTCATCTGTTTAAAAAAAAAAAAAAGAAGAGGAATACAATGTTCCACTCTCTACACAGATGTGCGGTCTGGACCTGGCAGATTTTTGAGCCACCCACTATATCACAAGACAGACTTCGGGCCGAGCAAATGCTACCTACCTTGTTCTGTTGCTTCTTTACATGTGAATATACAAATGTGACCTAATGTACCCTGTAGGACAAGTGAAAATGCAACATCCTTTCATTGTACTCCTCGCCTCATCCATACACCAGTTTCTTTGTTATTCCGAAAGAGTTAAACTTGAAGTAAATATAGCAGTCTCTATAGGCTTACCTTCCATTCTCTCTTCTACCCTACCCCAGTCAAGATGAAACGTCCATTTTCCTCTCTTATTCCCAAGTCCCTTGGGTGTTTCTGTACACTCATATTATTTGGCAGCATTAAACATAGTTGACCGATCCCCGTCACTTAAAACACTTTTCTCTTGGACTGCTCACACACCTGTTTCTAAATTTTCTATCTACCATGCTGGCTTTTCTATCTCAACCTTCTAAGGGTTTTACTTCTAAATAACCCTATTTCTCAGTTTTAGTTATAGTTATTTCTTAATTTCTATGTGTATATCTACTATGTGTTGTCACCCATTCTTACGGTGCTCAGTATTACATATACATTGATATAAAAAGAAATTATATGTTTATTTTCAGGTCAGAATTCTCCTCTGCAGGTCAAACCATCAAGTTGAAAAACCAGATTTTTCTTGTCCAAAATTATGTTCTTGATTCAACATTTCAGTTTTACTCTAATTCCTTGGTTTTTGCATCATTCTAAATGGCTTTACCATTGCTCAGTTGCTCAAACTGAAGGCCTAATTATCAGTAATGTGCAATGACCAATAATGTGGTCCCTGTGGTTGAAATCTTGGCCCTACCTATAGGCCCTACCTATAACAAGGTTGGTCCATTCAGTCTACTAGAACAAAATGCCTTAGACTGGGAGACTTAAGCAATAGAAATTTGTTTCTCACAGTGCTAGTGGCTGGAAGTCCAAGTCAAAGGCACTTACAGATTTTGGGTCTTGTGAGACCTGCTTCATGGTTCGTGTGTGGTCACCTTGTTGTGTCCTCACAGGGCAGAAGAGGCAAGAGAGGTCTCTGCGGTCTCTTTTATAAAGATGCTAATCCCATTCATGAAGTCTCCATCTTCCCCACTTATAAACATCATTAAATTGAGATTAGGTTATAATTATGTGAATTTGGGGAGCACAAAAATATTCATGCCACAGTGGTGACTTTGGACAATTTTCTGTACCTCTGTGTGTCACAGCTTCACCATTTGTGCTTTCGTCGGTTTGGGTTACATTAACAAAATCCCATAGACTGAGTGGATTAAAGAAAAAATTATTTCACATAGTTCTAAAAAATGTCAAGTTCAATATCTAGATGCTGACAAGGTCAAGTTCTGGTGGCAGTCTTCTTTCTAGTTTGCAGATGACTGCCATCTTGCTGTGTCCTCACTTGGCAGAGAGTGAGCGAGAGGCAGAGAGAGAGGGAGAGAGAGATGTTTCTTCTTATATGGGCACTAATCTCATTCATTAGGGCTTCACTCTCATGACCAAATTATGTCCCAAAGGCCCCAACTTTAAATGTCACCACATTAGGGCGGAGAGATTTAACATATTAATTTTGGGAGGACACAAACATTCAGTTCACAGCAACTTATAAAATGGATGTGATGGTTTAATTCCTATATGTTGAAGAAATGGTAAGGATAAAATCAGTGACTTTATTAAAAGTGCTTTACACACAAAATACACAATAAGTACCACCTATCAACATCCCCATCCATCATTATTAATGATGCTTTCATCATTATTGTTGATTTTATCATCATCATCATTATCTTTGGTCTTTAACTTTCTGTCACCTTCACATTTAACCCATGAGAGCTCATGTAGATTTCCAAATTATTTTCATAATATTTTAAACCCACTCAGTCTCTCCTTTTCTTCCACTACACTGGTTCAAGCCAGCATCACCTCTTACTTGGGTTATTGCAATAGCCTTCCAGTTGACCTTGACAGCTCTTTCCCTCTTGCCTTCTAGATCTTCACTGAATTTCCAACATGTCAATAATTTGCCTTTCAACAACTTCACATTGATGTTTAGAATAAAACTAAAGCTTCTCACCATGTCTTTAGAATTTTATATATACTATGGCCATATATCAACTCTACAACTTCACCTTCTCCTTTCTACTTGGTTCATGAGAAGAGGAATACAGTTTTGTATTTTTTAAAATGATTATGAGTAAACCCAGCCACTTATTGCCTCAAGATTTTTCCCTTTTTGTCCCTAACTTCTTCTGTTTATCAGAACACATTTGTTTTTTGATTAATTATTTTGAAATATTTCATGGAAATGGAAATATATCTATACACTAACAGACAGATGAAAATTACCCAAATTACTGCTGTAATATCTAAGATTAATAGTTTACATAGGAACAATTTTCAAACACAAATTTTGTAATTTTTTTATAGTCACCTAAATGAACAAAACTTACTGAACTACCAGGAAAAAAAAAAGGAAAATTAGGAAAAGTAGACAGAGAAATGAAATTTTAAAAGGCAGTAAATGGATAAAGTACACTTCTATTCTACTAAAGATAATGTTATATGGATTAATGTTAATTCACAACAAATAAATTTATATAAATATATATTTTCAATACATATATGTATCTATATATTTTAAACATATATATTCATATATTTTAAATATACATGTATCATTCTTTATATCGAGGAGCAAATAATGAAGTACATTTTATTTTTAATGCAAGGGTGTTTTCTTTCTTATTTGAGAGTGTTATTTAAGAAAGTTTTCATATAAATTACATAATAATAAAAACATTAAAGAAAAAATCACCAAAGGTCAAAACTCTAGTTAGCTACTGTTATCATCTTAATCCAATGTCCTCCAATTATACCTATTTTAACAAGATGAACTTATAAACATTTACTGCAGATTCCTTCAAAATATTAGAATATATGTAAGTAAGAAATTGCTATTAACTCAGCATGTAACAGCTTAACTTCCACTAGAGAACATTTTTCAGTACAGTGAAGGAGCTAGCTCCAAACTTTGTATATATCAAAAATAACTATGTAATTGAATTTTCTGCAACAAGATATAGAAGTTTCAGGAGAAATGTTTTTTGAATTTACAAAGAATGATATTTATCTCAACTGTAAAACACACTTGTCCCTTAGAAGTTTTATAGCACACAGTGATATAAATAGATAACTATTGGAAGAAAACCTAACACTTAAAATGAATAAATGATACCTCATTCTCTTTCCTAAATTTTTATAGTTTTTTATTCATTACTCACTTTGGCAGCTAACATATGTAGTTTAGTGAGTTTGTACTGACTCACACTTTATGTGTTTTTTCTCTTAATTTTTTTCTTTAGCAGTAAAATGTTATCATCTTTTGATTATAAGAACAGAGGAACCTAAAGCTAATTAAAAACTGCAGTCATTTGTTGAGATTGATTTCACTGAAGCATAAAACAGCGTTTCCAAAATAGGGGGTCTAGAAAGCTAAGATACCAAATATGACTTCTCAGATACCGGTACAGCCTCCACAGAATTTCAGAAACTGCCCAAACACTTATATTTATGATAGTGTTGGCACACGATAATGATTTACCCAAATATTCATGCTAACTAAAAAAAAAAGAGGCAAACAAAACATGAATGATGAGTTCAAACTGAAACAAGACTAAGTATACTATGTGAACAAAGGTTGTAAGCTTCTTTATGATGAGAAAAATGGTACAATAAACTAAATCACCATGGGTGCATAGAAGAAGCAGTGTACTAAAATAAAGTAAAATAAATGGTATTTTAGCAGTCAGAGTCATATTCACATTGTAATTGTTGATTTAGTGTCAACAAAAGAACAACATTTGTAACAGTAAAATAATGATGTTAGTTTGGATTTTATTGTTTGTTTAGTTTTGTTTGCATTTAATTTATAAATTCTTTTGACTTTATAGCTTCATATAAGCTATAAGTAAACAAGTTTGGACAATGTTTATGTTTGTACTTATTTAACCGACATTATAATAAAAACAATAAAAGTCAAAAAGAAGCTAACAAATACCATGAATTTCAGAAATACCATATAACTGAAATATTTGTTATAATAATTTTGTGTGTTTACCCACATCCATGAAAATCAGGTGCAATAGCAAGTAAGCAAGAGCCTATATGCTTTTCCTCTTTATTTGTTTCTTCTTTAAATTAAACTTTTTATTTTGAGATACTGTCGTTTCAAATGTAGCTATAAGAAATAATACATATAGATCTAGTTTACTCTTTTTAAAACTTTTTTTAATGTTTATTAATTTTAGAGGGAGAGAGGGAAAAGGGGGGGAAGACAGAGAGAGGGAGAGAGGGAGAGAAGGGGAGAGAGAGAGAAACATCAACATAAAAGAGGAACATCAACTGGTTGCCTCCCATGCGTGCCATGACCTAGGACTGAGCCCGCAACCTAGGTCCCGCAGCAGAGGTACATGCCTTCACAGAGATTCTTTCGGTGAACAGGGCGATGCTCCAACCAACTGAACCATGCCATCCAGGGTGATCAGTTTACTCTTTACGCAGCTCTCCCCAGTGGCAAAATGTTAAAAAACATTCTAGCACAGTATCCAAACCAGAATATTGGCATTGATGTAGTCAAGGTATAGAACATTCCCATCACCAGGATCCCCCTGTGTCCCTCTTATAGCTGCACCTACTTTCCTTCCATCTTTGCTCCACTTCCCTTACCTTCTGGCAATACTAATCTGTCTCCTTTTTAAAACCGTTATCAATTTGTCATTTCAAGAATGTTGTTTAAGTGAAATCATAGTAATCATTTGGGTTGGCCTTTGTCTCTCAGTATAACTTTCCATGGATTCATTCAGATTGTTCTGTGTACTAATTAGTAATTCCTTTTCATCAATGAGAAGAATTCTAAGGTATGAATGTACTGCAATCAGTTTTATCGTTCTCCCATTGAAAATTTTTTGTGTGAACGTAAGTTTTCATAAATGCTCCAAGTGTGCAACTTTTGGGTTATATTTTAGTTTTGTGTTTATTTCTTCAAAGAGCAGCCAGAGTGGCTACACCTTTCACATCCCCACCAGCAGCACACCAGAGACAAATTCCTCTGTATGCTCACCACAATCTGGGGCTGCTTCTTCCCCAGCTAATCTGATAACTATGCATTGAAATCTTGGGATTTTCATTTTCATTTTCCTAGTGGCTAATGGTGTTGGACACCTATTGACGTGCTCATTGACCGTCTTTACACCCTTTTGACTGAAATGTCTTTTCGTTTATTTTTCCTTCTCTAATTGGATTTATTTTTAATTGTTTAATTTTGATGTTTTTTTATATTTTCTAGATACTAGTCGTTTGCTGGATTTATGATTCCCAAATAAGTTCTCTCAGGGTTTACTTTAGATTTTAATAGTCTTATAATGGTCTTTTATAGTTCAAAAAATTTTAATTTGTATAAACTCCAATTTATTATTTTATTTTCTTTTATAAAGTATGCTTTTGGTGTCAAGTTTAAGAATCTTTTATGTGGCTTAACATTCTGAAAATATTCTATTTTTTTCTAATAGCTGTACAGTTTTATGCTGTATTTTTAAATGTGTGATATATTTTGACTTTATTTTTGTGTAAGAATGCAACTTAAGCCAACATGTTTTTATTTTTTACTTTTCTTATGGACATTCAACTGCTTTAGTATTATTTGGTGAAAACTCTATTATTATTAAATTACTTTTTTTATTTTTGTTAGCAGTCATTTGGACAGGTTTATACAGGTCTATTTTTGTGTGCTCTGTTTGCTCCCTTGAATCTATGTGTCTATCCTTCCTCCAATACCACAGTCTGTATTACTGTAGCTGTACAGTAAGATGAATTTGGGTTGACTGTTTCCTCCCATATTTTTATTCTTTAAAAAAATATTTAACTATTCTACTCTGCTTTTTCTTATTGAGTGTATGTGTGTATATAAAATATTACTTAGGTTTTGATAAAAATTCTATTAACCCTGTATAACAATTCAAGGAGACTTGACATCATCCTTACTATCTTTAATCTTTGAATCTTGAATGTGGTATATATTGCTATTTATTTAGAACATCTCTGAGTTTTTCAACATTTTCTCCTTTGGGCTCCCTCAGCTTTTTGAATTTGTAAAATTACTTATTTTGCTAAATTTGGGAGGTTTTTAGTCATTATTTTATACTATTTTCCTTTCCTACTTTCTATTTCCTTACCCCCACCTCACATTTTTATGATATGCATGTTGGATTTTTACTATAGTCCCACAGATCCTTAGGACTCTGTTCCTTTCCTTTTTCCACTCTACTTTCTCTGTTTTGTTCTCTTGGGTAGTTTCCCCAGTTTTATCTTTTATTTCACTGATGCTTTCCTCTTTCTCCTTTGGTTTTTTGCCAAATACCACAACAACCATGCTATTGCAAATGGTAAGATTGCACTCTTTTTTATGACAAATACCATATGATCGTACTTCTATGTAGAATCTAAATAACAAGATAAATGAACAGACAAGATTGAAGCAGGCTTACAGATACAGTAGAGAGAGCCAGTGATTGTCAGAGGGGAGGGGCAGGGCAGTGGGTGAAAGAGGTGAGGGACTAAGGAACACAAGTTGGTAGCTACAAAACAGTCCTGGGAAAGTAAGTTAAGCATAGGAGATACAGTCAATAATATTGTGATGACTATGTATGGTGCCAGTTGGGTACTGGAAATACCAGGGGGATACTATGTAAGTAAAGTATATGAGTGTCAGAATCAGATTTCTGAGACTCAGCTAATTCTTGTACTTCTTGATCTCACAGACTTAGCCCCTTCTTCTTAACTCATTGAGTTAATTTAGCTTTTAATAAACATTGACATCTGCCCAACATAGTCCTAGCATGTTCTTTACAAAGCACTTTCTCTCACAACTTGTCCACCCTCAGCCAAGCAATGAAATGGTTTTGTTTTGATTATTAAATCATAGCTCTGGAAACCTTATATTCTGTTAATCCCTCTTTAAACAAGTAGTTTTATGAGGTCTATGTGACTGTACTTAGAAAAGTTAAAAACATCTGTATTGAAATGCAGGGAATTATTGTCATTAGGAGTTTATTTTAAAGTAATTCACTACCCAAATATGTTTATGAGATTCCAAACTAAAAAAAGTGGCCAGTGCTTCTTGTGGAAGATGGTATAGATTTAGTTCTTTGAGAATAAGATGGGTGTAGAGAGCATATCCATCTAGTATTCATTTATTTCATATGTACAAATTATATTTAAATGTACATTTTCTCCATAGCATGGTATCATTAATTATTATTTTATAAATGGTGAATTTGCATTAACTAAATATGTGTTTCTCAGTTCTTTGGAAGAACCAGAAGAGTCAGCCAAAGAAAGCAAACAAAAAGAGTAAAATATTTTGCACACTGCTTGATTATAAGCAATAGTATGTAACATGATATTCTGTTCCAAATATAATCTGTAAATTTCTCATGTTTGACCAGAATGTTCTTTTTATTACTAGACGATGTCACATAAGCAGATTATAATTAAAAATACTGCTATCTTTATTCCTAATTTTGTTTCCCTTCTATGGGGAAGGAGGTATAAAGCACAACAGAAGATGTAGTGGAAAATTATTGTTTTCTCTGTTCCAGCATTTATTCCTTTTTTTTAAAGAATAAAACTCCTGTTTTCCTTTAGAAACCTCCCTCCATTCTTATCAACATTTTGTCTGGAGATCTACACTTTCTCTGATACCCAGGATGGCCAGTCAACTTTATTCAGGTCGATCGTGAGCTCCAGGTGTTTCTGTTCACCATAACCAGAGTGACTGGCCCAGCAATCGCCCTGTGCCCAGAGCTAGGCAGAAAATATTCAGATTTTTCATTGTAGATATTGAGAAAGTGATGGACAGAAGAATGAGAAAGAAGAAGCATAGACTAGCGGCTGTGAGCCCAGACTCTGGAGCCAGATTCACGATGTTCAAAGTGTGTGTCATCATAAGCAAGTTTCTTAACCTCTCTGAGTATCACTTTCTCATCTGCAAAATATGAATTAAAATAGTGCCTCCTTCACAGATATTTGTCAGATTAAATTAGTTATTGTCTCTAAAATGCTTAGAATAGGAGTTTGTTATATCATTATTTTCTTACTGACATTTTCTAACCTGATAGGACAGAAATATAGAGCTGCTAATAGCCTTTTTGCCATAAACACCCATTAGAGAATAAATCCAACAGAAAGGGAAAGTATAGCTAAGAGATAAAAAGATAAACCAGGAAACATCATTTGATATTTGATTAACTGAATCCAGCTCTGTCGTGATTCACAAATGTTTTAACTTTTCTTATATAAGTCAATGTGCATTAGGTGTCTGGTCCTTATAAGTGAAGGCGGCAGTCCCCTGCAAGTGAAAAAGCCCCGAGGAACACAGGAAAAGAAGGAGATGAACCGTTTCTGGACCAGTCTGTCCATGATTCAAAGTCAAACAGCAAAACAAAAATGTCTAAAAGAAGAACTAGGTACCATATTCAGTCAACACATTCAAAAAGTATTTACGGAGTGCCTACTATGTGTCAGGTACAAGGTAGGCACTTGAGATACCAAAGAAAAATAGCCATTCCCACATTAAAGGAGCTAAGTATCCTATGGATAGATAAGAGCATTGGTCAGATCAGGCTGCCACAACAAAATACCACAACCTGGGTAGTTTAAATGACAGATACTTATTTTTCCACAGTTGTGAAGGTTGGAAGTCCAAGGTCAAGATACCAGCAAATTCGATTTGGTAAAGACCCTGTTCTGGAATTATGGATTGACTCCTGCTCACTGTGTCCTCACATGGCAGAGAGAGATAGAGATCTGATGTCTCTTCTTCTTATAACAGCAGCAATCCACCAGTTTTAGCATATAAAACACCACCATTATGACTGTACTTAGCCTTAATTACCTCCCTAAAAGCCCCATCTTCAGTCATTGTTACATGGGAGGTTAGAGCTTCAACATATGAATTTGGGGGTATAAAATTAGGTCCATAACAATAAACAACAATGACACATGAGTTCAGGTGAATACATGGTTGAATAACAAATCATCAATCATTTTCCCGAAGGATCTGTTCATTCAGAGAAATGCAATTCTTGAAAACAGATATACTTAAAGGTAGCTTTATAATAGAGAAGGAAAAGTATATAATCTTTATACAATATTGTAGCAACCAGGATTAAATGTAATAACTAACAAACTAACAAGTCTATTGGAACAAAACCAGGAACCAGTTTTTTTTTTTTGCTAACAACCTCTATTTCAGCCTCTATTTTAGTACTTTGCAGGAACCAGCAGTTCCAGTTCCTGTCCAGATGGGAGCTGACTGACCACAGGAATTCAGCTGATGCACATGATTCAACATGCTGACACCAAGATCTTTATCGAAACAAGCTAGAATACTGCCTGCACGTTCCCATTTCCCCTCCCTCTCCATATAAAAGTGACTAGATAAACCAGAGATGTTAAGATGGTTTCTAGGATGGGAGTCCACTATCTTCTTGGGTTGCTGGCACCTGAATAAATATCTTTTCTTTTCACCAGCACCTGTCTCATGAGTATTGGCATTCGTAGGGGCAGGCAGCCCAACCTGTGTTCAGTAACAGATTCTCATAAGACAATGACTAAAATAAAAATATTAATTATGAGAATAATTCTTAGTGAAATAATCCTGCCATTCTAAAAGGCATTTTGTAGGAAACTGTTTATTTTGTAAGATAAAATGGAAAGCATATATATCACATGTTTATAAACTGGACTGTAGATATCAAGGCAAATGACTGCAAAATAGCCTTTTAGAGCCTGTCTGAGCTTAGCCTTTATATGTTAACTTTACCAGGTGACTCCGCTGCATTAGTCAATGAATGCAATTAAAAATAGAAAAATCAACCAAATCAGGAATTTGACATTTAAAAAATTGATATAAATAAGCAGGAAACCTATGCATTGATCTAGCAACAGATTGAGTTGACAAATGATTGGATCAATTGATTGATTTAAGTCTTTGTAATTCTAAGCACTAAAACAGTAAAGCTTCCAATGTCAAGTTGTTGAGAGAAATGTATGGGTTGCGGATGGAAAGACTTGCTTACTGAGTCCTGTTATTCAGATAGCAGAATTACAACAAAGAACTAGCCACTCTTTAGGTCCTTTTCATGTGGAATTGCTTTTGATTTTGACTTCAAATTAAAGAGGTAAGTATTATTGGCTCTATTTTGTGGATGAGGACTCCGGGCAAAAGATTATTCCTCTCTGAGCTCCACTCAGCCACAGAACAGTCACATCTCAGGCAGAACACATGTAACAGAGCCCAAGGTCTGGCTGTTTCTACTAAAGTACATGCTGTGCTGGGGGGGGGGGGCCAGTATTAACTACAATGGCATTTGTGACATGTGTAATTAATAGTGAGGGAGAGAAGCTGACAGGTCAGATAAAAAGAACTCCAGTATCCCAGGCTCAGTGCCCATTATTTTGCTTTTGTTTTCAAAAATACACATAGAAATATTGAATATATGGTTTTTAATTGTTTATTTTCACTATTTTAAAATTTTTATCGTGCTCTTGGTCTGTAAAAGGAAAAACATCAAAAATCCCTTGTTATATAGAAGCAAAAATTGGCTGTTAACTGCTTCATTTCTTACCAGTCCTCAGTCCCACTTCCTGAAAGCATTAATTGTTTTCACTTTTAACTTCCTCCAGTATTGAGAAACAATCTCTGAATAATGTGTTTATGCTACTATTTCTTAATTTAATTTAGATATTATCTGTTGATGCTTTTTAATGGTATATAAGGATTTTAGCTTTTTTTAAACCTCCTGTCAATCCCACTTCCTCTACATATAAGTGATACATTCTTAACCAATATGATGAATATGCAATTATGTTTCAATCTTAAGCCAGGAAATATATAATTATTACATTTTCTTTCTTGTACAGTTCTTATTTTGTTTTGCTTTCCTTCATTTCAATTTTTTAATTGTTTTCTTTAACTTTGTGAAAGTTAGCCAGGTGCTAGCTTCCCCACTTTCTGCTGCAGGCAGTGGGAGAAGTGTCCTGGTGTCAGTCTTCTCCCTCCTGCTCTGGTCAGGGTTAGGTGATCTCTAGGGTTTTGTTCCTAGTGTTTCTCTGCCTTTTTTGGGACAAACATCATCTTTCCTAAATCCCAGGTGTTTATTTTGCTGAAGCAGACCTACCACCAGTAGCTTTGGGGGAATGAGGGAAAAAGCATGAACATAAGAGATATATTATTTGAGGCCAGGGAAATCTGAAAAACATCTCTGCTGTACCCTCATCCTTAACTGGTAATTAATTATCAGGTTATAAACTTTGAGACTGAAAAGCATTTCCTTTCAGAATTTTGGAAGTAAATTCTTACTTCTTGTGTCTTGTTAAAGAGGTTTGTTGCCATTTTTATTCCAGTTCCTTATACGATGTTTAGTATTTCCCCTAAATCCCAGAGTAACTTATGATTTTCATCTCTGGTCATTTAAAGTTGTGTGCTTATGTCTTTAGAGTTATTTTTAAGTGTATTATGATGAGTACTTGATGGATCTTTTTTATTTAGAAGGGCATGTCTGTTTGGAAAAAAAATTCTTTTTCTACTATCCTGTAATATTTTCCTTGTCTCTTGTCATTCATCTCAATTTATTAAACTGCTGCTAGTTGGATAATACACCTTCTAGATGGATCCTCTAATTGTCTTATCTCTCCCACTCATGCCATCCACTATTGTCTTCTAGTTTCACTAAAGCCACGGTACCGAGGTATTTACACCTTCCAAATCTTTTTATTTTAAAAATGTTATCACGCTTTCACTTCACAGGAACTATTTCTTATTTTCTGATTTTAATAGTATTCCATCCTCAGAGTGTGAATGAATATATTTTCTTATTTTTTAAAAATATCAGTGGTAGTTATATGGACATTTTCTTTTATTCTCTACATTGTCTCTAGATACTATTCTCTGTTTCTCTGTATTGACCTCTGATTTCTTGCTAGAGCCTTTCTCAAAAATTCTACTATTTTTATTTCCATTGACTTTTTCAAGTGTTAAAAAAATAACTGATTAGGCTAAGACTTTTGATTGGTAGGGTGGTCAGATGGTTGGCTGGATTTTTGTTGGGAAATGCAAAATATTATATTATTACTTTGTCTGGAACTGTTCGACCTTTGCAGAGATAAATCTTGCAACCTTTTACATAGGGGTTGTAACTCTCTATTTTCAGTTGGGCAGCTCAGCTTTATGTCTGGTGGTCCTTAGTTCAGAGTGTTTGCATTAATTTCTTTAATGAATATATCTGGGATGGGGAGAGGAATTGTCTTACTATATAGGGTAGATTGGGATCAGAGGTATCTGTCCCTGTATTCATTTTCAAAGTTTTATATTCTTCAGTCATCTGGATCACTTTGGTGCCTGGTGCCTCCATTTCTAAGGGTTACAATACATCATTATCTTCTAGAGACACACACATCTTAACTAGTTCTGCTAATTGATCTGCCACTTCTCCAGATCCAATACTTACTATTCATCTTCTCATATTATGACATGAGGATTGCAGATTTCCTAGATTCAGCAATGATAACTCTTTTGTACCTCTATCTTAATCTTCTATTGTTTTAGAGTTTACTTTCAAGGAAAAAAAAAATGATGTGAGGTCAGAGCCAGGAATTTCTTTTAACTCCAAGAGGTCACATATATTCTTTGATACATGGTCTCTTCTAACTCCAAGTTAGCAACAATGCATAAAATCCCTCTCTCATGTTTTGAATTTCTGATATTCTTGTTAATGAGCCAGGAAAAGGTCTGTGCTTAGGTGTGTTGTTTTCTTTTTAATAGGCTCAAGTGATTAGTCCAGGTCCACCCAGATAATCTTATCTTAAGGTCAACTGTGTCAAATAACATAACCTAATTGTAGGAGTAAAATCCATCTCATTTAGAGTCCCATGGATGCAGGTCCTGTACAGCAATAGGTGGAAAATCTTCAGGGCAATTTTTAGGGTTCTGCTGACCAAAACAAATAATGCCAAGTAAAATCTTATTCATTTATTAAAAATATATTTGGAGCTACTTTTAAACTTACAGAAAATTCTCACAAATATTTTATATTCCATATGTCACTCATTCAGCCTCCCCCAATGTTACCATCTTACAAAGCTATAGTAGAATCATTAGAACTAAGAAATTAACCTTGGAAAATACTTTGGTCACCTATTTATCTCACAACAACTAGCATTATCAATGCCATGCACCACCTATCCTTCCTTTCAAAATTCTTACTATTGCCATTTCAAACATTATCACAAAATTTTCCTTCCAAGGAGGCTCATTCTCTATCCCCTGAATATCCCATGCCCTTTAGCAAATGCTAGCATTGTAACACTTACACAAGTAATTAGAGAATCATATATACATTTGTTTCAACTATCTATAATATACATTTATTTATCACTTATTTATTATGGTTCAATATGACAGACAGGGAGCTACTAAAATAGAAACTGTATCTATTCCCCACTCTCTATCTACTGTATATCCTAGAACATAACATGGCATTTATTAGTATTCGGTTGAATAAATGAGATGTAAGATAAGAGTATTCACAAAAAGTGTGATGAAAAGTCCTTTGCGTCTCAAAATACATTGAAATAATAACTTTTTATATTAATATGAAAAGTATATATTTTTGTAAAACAGGTTTGGGTGTTATCTATTTATTTTTTTCTTCAGCTCACTATTTAGTGTGCACATTTTACTTGCCCAATATGGGTACTATATAGCAATTTATATAGTCATGTGCCTTTTTAGCCCATGCATATTCTCACAGACTGTTTTCTAAAATTAAGGGAGTCCTTTTTCTTTTTTAATTTCTAGATTCTTAATGGATCTCTTGATAATAATGATCTTAAATTAATTGACCAGGCCCTCAAACTCCAAGGCTTGACAGATATCTCTGGGTAGTAAAAGAAAATGCACATCTGTAAGATGGGGCTGTAATTCCATGACATTCCACTCTTCCAGACATAGCCAAATGATGGAACGACGCCGGTCTCCACCAAGGACAGAGCAAGGAAAGGGGTGCCCCTGGAGCAGTAGGAGCTGGAGTGCTCACCAGGGAAGACATCAGGGCTGAAGGGCACTTTCCCATGCAGCATATGGAGAACATCACATAGCCAGCAAGACAAATTAATGGCCCCATAATAAAATACGTTTCACATGCCATTAAAGCTGTTGTCACACTTCATTGCACAGATGACTGGAAGCTCATGGTGATGGAAGGTGAGGTCAGCTTCCTAATCCAGCCTGAGTTACGAGTGGGCAGTTCTTTCCCGTAAAGTCCCCTGGAGCTTAAGGAGTTCTCTGTAATCAGTTTGGTCACTTTTGTTAACAGGAAGTACGTAATGACCCTTCCACATGTAGATCTGGAAACAGAGGTGCCAAGTGGTCCTTCTGGGTAGACACTGTTAACTGGGGTTCCATCTAAATGACATAAACAGAAAGGTGACGAAATCCCCTGTAGGATAATTAGTTGCTTACTTATGGAGTGTCTGAATTATGGAAGATGGCTTAAGGTTTCTGTGAAAGAGAAAATGTATTGACACTAGAAACTAAGGGCCTCCAAAATATATTACATTAGTATTCTGTGTAAAAGTAATCTACATTATAGGCCACTAAAGTGTTTCAGTAAAGGGTGCAACTTGTTCCACTCAACGATTACTTAGTAACTTAGATATCAGAAAAGCATGACATTTTTCACTACCTGATAATGTTTGTTTGTAGAGGTTAGGCAGTTTTGAAGAACCAAAAATAATCAAAATAAATTGATACCTTGTTCAATTTTTTTTTTTTTTACTAGGTAATAGTTGTTTAGTGCTATTGGATATTTTCAACGTGGATGACAGAAACAGTGTAAATGTGATGTGGTAGTAATGGCACGGTCTGGAGAATCAGAAATCTTTGTGCCAGCACTGGGTCCACATCTCTCTGTCTGTGTCACCCTGGACAATCATCCCATCTTTCAGAGTCATGGTATCTCATAATTTAAAATGAGAGGACTAAACAAGATAAACTCTCAGCTTTTTTCCTTCTCAAAAATTCCATAATTATCCTAGGTCCTCAGCTAATAACAACCTCTCTAGTTTTTAGAATTGCCCATAAGCTAAAAGTGTCATAAATCATGAAATGATCATTACAAATACTGGTATTATCATTACAAGCCTTATCTCATCACCATTTCATCATCTGTCCTTTATCTCAGGATTCATTACATGTACTCAGATTTTGATAAACTGCAAACCTGTGAGTCCCAAAACTTTTCTGGTTCCAGAGCTGAATTCTTGTCTTGTCTTACACAGGTCACAAACACTGCAGTTGCCCCAGCACACAATTTATCACTGTAAAAGGAGGTGGTGAACCCACAGGAAAGGGAGGTAAGCTCCCCTTCTGCATTCCAGGCATTAACAGCTTTTGCTTTTTGCCTCTCCTCTCAGACTTTAAGCTCTTTCTCCCTTTTACTCATCTAAGACTCCATTTCCTGAACCTAATGTTATAGACGTCTGCATTCACCTGTGACAAGACTGTGTAAGTGTTGCAAGGTCATGTTATCAGCGGTCAAAGCACAAGCAGACAGGCTGAAGAATCACAGTGGGTTTGCAGACCAAATACTTAATGGCACTATTACAATGGACTCTACACAATCATCTAACACAAGGACATAAAAAACAAAGGAACAAGGGGGGAAGTGTTTATATTTTATTAGGCTGTTATAATATTTTCTTACACAACAAGTAGATTGCAATATTTGCTTCTGCACACACAAATGTCATGCATTTGAAGGACACAAGATCTTAATTCCCAGCCTAAAATTAGTTCTCAAGCAAAATAATAAAATCTAGCTATTCTCCCTGTTTCAAACAGTCTAGTAGTCATGAATATAAAATATAAAATAAAGAACACAGATGGTCAGATAAACATATAAAAGTTATTCCTATTAGTGCTTAAAGACCTGTAAAACAAAATAAACCAGAAATTATGATTTTTTGGTTTTTGACAGAAGTAAGACATTAAAATGTATAATGATGAAGATATAACAAATGGGCACATCTTTCTCACCTTCAAACATTAGCCCAATAAACAGTAATAGATTGGGATACATGTTGATTTCATTCAGTAGATCTATAAAAATCACAAACATATGTAACATGTAAACATTCACAATAAAACAAGTGTTATACAAAAGTTATGTAACTGATCATTTCTTAGTAAGAGGAAGTTTATAAGATAAACAGAACATAAAATAAAAATGTTCTTGAAATGTTCAGAAGTAAGAGGAATCAAATCAACTCTAAGAAGAAAAATCAAAAGCAATCTAAGAGAATGTTAAGATGATGATCACAAATGAAATTATTATTTCCTCTGTGTAAATTCTTCCTTCTGCCCCTTCTGCTCTGATGAAATGGGCTAGTGTAATCTCCTTTGTTACTTGCTGCATGCCAGACCTCTATCCTAGTTTGGAAATAATCTAGTGAACATAAATTATATGTCTAGCTCTGCAGATTTAGTGGGACCTTCCAGGGATTGAATCCAGTCTTATTTGCCTGTGCCCCACTACTTAACCAAAGCACATCCCAACTTCTTTAGTGAAAGGAATCCTCTGAGTTGCTTGTTAAAAATATGTATTTGAAATCGGTTCTGATGGTATTGACTCTCTGGGAAGGAGTCCATGGATCTCTATTACCCGGTTATATCCCAGGTTATCCCTGTGTTCAGGTCAATTGGGAAAGCCGTATCTTATTTCAGAAGAAGCCATTTGGTGGAAGAGGGCTGCTTTGACCTTCTGTCACCCTGAGGCACACCAGCGACTGTGCTCTTAGGGAGCAGAGTGGTGATGATATGCTAGGATGCCTTCCGATGACCAAGTATCTCTGAGTTATATTCCCCTCCTGTTTACCAGTTTTCGTCAAACAGAGTGAGTACTGAGGCCGATAGCACCCTCTGGATCCCAGCTCCTGCAGCAGCATTTCGGATGGGATCAGTGCTGCACTCTGACATGACCTGGTGCCACTCGACAGCTGAAAGCAGAGGAGATGACATGTGCCAGTGGTGGGGAGCCTGCATCTGATAGACTGCTTCAAGGGGTGAGCAGGTCCCGCTCTGCTCTCTGAAGGGAGTGGTTCGGATTCTACCTGCCTCATTTGTAAACTATTTTATGTCTTTGACTTGGTACACCTTATTTTGATGGCTTTTCTTTGTACAGGAATTCCATTGTAAAGTATGTTTCAGCTTACAAATTCTTCTACACTTTATATTTCAGACTAATGCAGCTCATTTTTTTTATCATCTTTTAAAAAAACAGATAAAAATAAAGCATAGAGGATTTAATTGGCTTCCCAAGACCACATGGCTATGAAGTGGTTGTGGAGTGGAGAGCAACATATATCCATCTCACCAAGTAGCTTCTGGCGCTTTGTTGAAATGGTCTGGACACTGGGAGAGGCACCAGAATCCTTTATTAGCTAGTTATTCTAGAAGTAGCTCACCTGTATAATTCCCCATCTTCTACTCTGTATTAGGACTATAGTATATTAAAGCTTGTAGATTTTTAAACATTATTCTTGATTACTTTCTCAATAGAGGCACTGGGAAATAGAGGCTCAGGTTTAATATGAACCTACTAAGGAAAAAGCAAATTAACTGACTTGATAAAGGGTCAGAAAGATATTTAACTAAAGAATGACTTCTTTAACTCATGACAGCTCATAAACAGCTCCACATTTTTTGTTTGTTTGTTCATATTTCCTATGAATCACATGAATAAATTTTTCCTAAGGTTTCTTTCACCTGTTAAAACTTATAGAAGAATAAAATCCTAATTTCTTTAGACAATATTCTTTTTTCTATTACCTTTCTTATTCAATATTTAAAGTATTACTCTGTTATTATTTTATTTAGATGATTACCATTACATATCAGAGCTCAGTGACTATATAATTATATGTTTCAATTTTTCTTTCTCCCCAAAAATCCAACATGAGGTTAGTGCTTATGTAAATATATTTTAATTTGCCAATTGATAATTGAGTATCTCTAGTACTAAAGATTGTAAATTCCAAGAGATATTCTTCACAGCAGAATTTTATACTCTTTCAGCCAGGAATACTACAAGTGCCTTAGAAAAAGAATTCCTGTAATTGTCACTTCCACCCCTCTGCTCGTTTTGTGATTAAATTAAGTTCAGGTTTTGCTTCTCCACCCTCTCTGATGCCATGAATCATTCTGTAGAAAAATGCCTATAAGTGGAATTAAATCAAACATTTGCACACACCCTGATCATTGTGGGTGATTTTCTTCTCTAGACCCCATTAAGGGCTTATACTGACATTCGTACCAGAAGCTGAGGTCTCTACTTTATTTCTCTCCCCTCTCCTCGCAACACCCCCTTTTAATGGTCCAGGTTCGTGCTGGGATGCTCGTTAGTTCAGTCAAGCAGCCTGTGAGGCCTCGGCCTCACCTTGGAAATCACTAACATAACGGGCACTGCAATCTCCAGCTGTGCAGCACAGAATAGTCATTTAGAGACCAAAACTTATTCCTCCATAAATGAGCATTCTGGGGGAGAGAGAAGTAGAGAGGGAACGTTCATGCGATGCATTTATTTTCTCCAAACAAATGAAATTTCAATAACCGAGATGAGAAGACAGATGTTCTCAAGCATCCTGGTCATGTTTTAGGAACCGAGATGGTTGCAGACTTACTTTTGAGTAGAGAAGGATCCACCATGAGACACTGAGGACTGAAGGAAATCTGATCACATTGATGATTTTCTTAAATTGGCTTTCACTTCCACGGTGTTCATGCACCATGGCGGTGCCTACTTGCAGGTGCCTTCTGAGGATGTGTTGCTGCTGTTCATAGCAAAGATATGAAAAATCCATTCAACTTTTAATCAAAGATGAATGCTTATGTATCTTTTTATATGTGGTTTGTAGGTTTTATGGTTAAAGAAATAACTGCTGGCATTGTTCCTATGTCATCGTTCAACATTGTCTTCTGCTCTCAGGGGTATGCATGTTAGGATGGCTGACCCTAACATACAGTTTTTCTAAGAGAAAAACAACAAAAACCACCACCACGAAAGGGTCAGCCCGCACACAGTTACTTCCTTATTGAATGCATAGAAAATTTAAATCTTGCATGGAAATAATGCAGAGACTCTGCTCTGTGTATGGGTGTTTTTACAGACAAGAGCCCCCTCCCCCCACTTCCCATGGACATCGGGAACATTTTACCTGCCCTGTGTATTCATTCAGTCGCTGCAGAGCCTCATTTTGTTCTGTCCATGAGCATCAAGGAGCCAGGCATGGTGGAACCAGAAGCCTCTGTGTGTCAGGAGCCAGGATAGATACCATATAGCTTAGTTATTAAAAATATGGATGATGGGGTCCCATGGACCAAAGCTGAAGGTTTATTCACTAGCCGTGTGATCTTAAGTGTGGGTCTTTATTCATAAAATTTGGTTAATGATAGTGTTTCCACACAGTTATGAGAATGGTTGAATGCTGTTAATTTATGTAGAGCATTTAGCACCACTACTTAGCATATACTAAGCAGTCAATGAATAATATCCAGGGCTGGCTACCTAATTTCCTAGGCCCAGTGCAAAATGAAAATATGGAGTCTCTTATTCAAAACACAAGGGGTAATATGGTGCTTAAACTACTAAAAAAATTTTTAATGTTTTTATTTCTGGGTTTTCTACAACATGTTATGTTGTTTATTTGCTATTTGATGTCACACTCTCTGTCGCCAGGATGCTTACCAAGCAAGTGCAAAACCTCCCAGGGTCCCTAGAGTGCTCCCCATGACTCACTAGCAAACACAGGCTCATGACCCAACAGGGTATCCCCTTCTGCCAACTGACACATCAAAGCTTCTCTTTCCAGAGACCTGCTGCCTCTATGAACGGCAAACCTGTGAACCTTAAGAGGTGGCAATTTTTACACTGGGATCAGCATGGGGGGCAGGGTGGGAATGGGGGTGGGCAAGAGGTTTGTCCCTCCTGAGTCACCTGTTAAATACAACCTGGCCCTGTCAGCCTGGGGAGGAGAAGGCAGTCCCCACACTGTGGCCAGAAACAGAGTACGGGGTACACAGCTTTCCTTGCCCCTCAATCTACCCCCACCCAGCTCTCCACCAGGGATAAAGTGCAAGGGCAGCAGCTGGGCAGAAGGAAATGAGGGAAGGGGCAGATGGGAGATTCACTGGTTCCCAGGGTCCTATGAGTATGGGCAACTGGCAGTTGAGAGCAGGTCCTGGAGAAGAAAACTCAGCTTCTAACCCCCAGCACATTCTCCTGTGCCCCAGGCATCTCATTTACAAAGCATCATTCAAAAATAAACTGTTAAGTACTTTACAATAGTCACAGAACATTAAATCCCAAATGTGGGGTCCTGAGAGCAGGAACCTGTGCACTCGTCACACACCCATTGTGCTAAGTATAACCTATGACCAATACCTCTGCCACGGCTTCTGAACCTGCTCTGCCGATAAGGAGTCACATGAGTGTGGGCAAGGCATGTGCTAACTCAGGTAACTGGAACCTCATCATTAAGGTGAAGGGTTAGAAGGTGTCTTAGTTCTTATTTTTTCTAAGCTTCTCTTTTCTTTGTTAATTTATTTTTCCAGTTTTATTGAAATACAATTGACATGTAACATTGTATAAATTTAAGGTGTACAAGGTGATGGTTTGAATATATATATATGTTATATATATACATATATGTAAATATATATGTTTGTGTGTGTGTGTCTGTGTGTGTGTGTCTGTGTGTGTGTGTGTATTTATATATATATATATAAATGATTACCATAATAAGGTTAGTAAACACATCCATCACCTCACAGTTACCATTTTTTTGTGTGTGGCAAGAATAATTAAAATGTAATCTCTTAGCATATTTCAAGTATACAATACCATATTATTAACTATAGTCTTTACGCTTTGCATTAGATCTCCAGAACTTAATCACCATAATATCGAAAGGTTGCACTCTTTGACTGACATTTCTTCCATGCTGCAACCCCCAGCTCTTAGCCACCACCAATCTACTCTCTCTTTCTGTTACTGGACAGTGAACTGGCCCTGAGGGGGTCTGCCTACGACCAGCTGTAGTGTGTGGGCTCTTGATTTCATGTAGGAAAGGTTTCACTACACAATTTCAGGTGACTATGAGGATCCATTTATTAAATCTGGGAACAAAATGAAACAAGAAAGGGCTTGCATTGAAGAAGTGGCAGGAGAGTCTAGGCTAGGCTGTCTTAGCTCACTGGGAAGTCACAAAAGGGGGCTTTAGGGACACGGTCAAGGGATCAGCCTGGGGCCAGCTACCAGCTGCCCATTACCTTAGAGCTTAGGAAACATGTGCCCGTGAAGAAAGAAGTGGGGGAAGAAGAAGGGAATGGCGTGGGCTGCTTTCCTGAGGAGGAGCGCACACATTGGGTGCTTTGTCTTGAGTTTTTATCTCTTTCTTGCAGGCAGGAATCTTATTGGGGGTCTCAGGGGAAGCTTCCAGTAGAATATTCACCAGCTCTCCGGGTGTGCCCTTTCAATAGTGCCAGAGCAGGGAGTCTTGTCATTGCAGTTGGTTCTGGCACAGCCCAGCTGGTTTGGTTACTTCTCTGGCCCTGGAGTTGAAATACAACTGAGGCCTAGACATTATCTCCAGGGAGGAAAGGCCAGGGGAGGAAAGGTTACCCCAGGAGTGAGGTCTTTGTTTCCCCAGTTTTGCCCTCTGCCTTGTGCCCTAGTGACCATCTGCACCTGGCTGTAAATTGCTCGGTCAGCTTGTTCGGCCCTCTCAGTTTTCTTATTCTACCTGCTAAGGAAATTTCCTGGCTTCTTACTACCCCATCCCATTTCTATGAGTTCAACTTTCTCAGATTCCATATGTAAGTGATATCATATGGGGTTTGTCTTTCGGTGTCTGACTTATTTCACTCAGCGCAATGTCCTCAAGGTTCAATCCTGTTGCTGCAAATGGCAGGATCTCCTTTTTTATGACTGAATAATATTTCATTATGTGTATTTCCATAATGGATGCACCAGTTTTCTTTCCTACCAATAGTGTCCACGGGTTTCCTTTTTCCATGTCCTCACCAGCATTTATTTATTATCCTGTCATTTGGATAATGGACATCCTAACATGTGTAAAGTGATTTTTCATTGTGGTTTTGATTTTAAGAAGCTTTACTTAAGGACAGGGACTATTCTGTAACTATTTTTTATAAACCTCATAGTAAGATATCCATAAAGATATGAAGTGAATACATGCTGATTTACATTGTTGTGTAAATCACACAGCATTCTAATTCTAATTTCTGCAAGATCATAACTTCCTTGAGAGAGAAACCATGTCTTAAATACCTCTTCAGGGAGGCAGTTCTATGTAGTAATAAGAAAATAAACCCTGGAACTCACCAACATCAGCTTACATCCTAGGTCTATTACGTGCCAGCTGTGTCTTTTGGAAACGAAAACTCTCTTTTGTAAAACAAATTGTGAAACAAAAATAAAATGCCTATTATACAGAGCTGTTTACAAATTTAATAAGTTAATGCATATCAGATACTTTATATTTTCAGCTGAGTGTTTCATAAATGGCAGTTCTCTTATTAAAAGTTAGCTACTGTATATAAATTGGCTTCATCTGAGTTAACAACATAAATCTTAATATTATTGTGTCAGCTATATTATTTATATAACTGGCTTAGACATTGTGTTTGTGTTCAAATGACTTGGTGGGGCCTGTACAAAGGAATTTTCTTACTAAATTCACTGTGATGTCCTTGGAAACCATTAGGGGTTTAGCTGAGTGTCGAGTTCTAAATCTGTTTTATGTCCTGTTCGTTCTAAATGGTCGGTATTTCTGAGACTTCGTGTGCAAGTGGGATCGAAAATGACACAATAAATGGTTGGCCAGCTGTCTTTGCATGTCCATTCATCTGGACTCCTAGTTTCTTCCCACACTGTCCAACCAGATATGCTTTAAGAAACCCTTCCCTACACACATCTCAGTGAACCCTTTCCTGACACTCCAGGGTGTTCCTCAGGACGAGGAAGAGCCAAGCCAATCAATGACAAACGACTTTCTTCCTCTTCTTTTCTTCTCATCTTCACATGCTGTCTACTTAGTAAAACAGTTATTCCCATAGTGACATACATGACAGCGAAAAAATGAACTTGGCCTGAGATGATAGATGCTGGAGCTTGATTACGATTCCCAGTTCTGCAGTCGATGGTATCTGTGAAGTTATTTTCTGACTGCTCAGGTGCAAAGGTGTTCAGGCCACCAAAGTAGTGTGAAGGATGTCTGAGGGCCTTTCTCTTCTTCTTATCATGGCTGCTCTTTTATCACTTGCCTTTGCTTACAAGAGCATCAGCTTGACAGCAGACTCCTCTGTAGTTGTATATTGACTTCTCCATCAGTCTCATTAGACAGTAAGCTATGAGGAAGACAAGACCTGTCTGTACAGTTCATTATTTATGACATTTTTATTGATTAATTCAGTCCCTGGCACAAGACATTTAGGAAGGAAGGAGTGAAGGATGGAGGAGAGTTTTATGATGTTTATTACTAATCTTTAAAGAGACTCAACTGTGATTTTTAGGAAACAGTTGGATTTTGTCTAAAGCTCAAAATAGGTTTGACTACTTTATTTGGTATAGTAAAGGTGGCTTGATGCATATGAAAAATCTGGTAAAAATGTGGTGATGCTAGGGCTACAGACGTCCTTTACGAGTAAGTTACAGCCCAGTCACACGTACACATAAACTCCATCATTTGTCCACACTCCAGGTTGAATGCTGTGCTGATGCCATGTTTGACACACAAAGCACAGCTGAAGACTCAAGGAACTTTCAGTTTATTGCAGAATACCTACTTGGGAAAAACTAACTGCGGCTTAACTCTGTTTCCTTTTCTTCTTCTCCATGTAATTTGATAGTTTGCAAACAAGTATTGAGCTGCAAGAGGTTCAAGGAACTGAACACAAAGGGAAGAGACAAAGTAATATTTTATTAATCAATAAGACTGTCATAAATAATGAACTATATAGACAGAAAAAAATGTATTATAAAGAGCTTTCTAGACTGATGTAAATAATGTTCAGTAATATAATAGGCATTTTTGTTGCTAGAAAAGGAGTAATGCCAGCCAGCCTGGATGCTTATCTCTCAAGTATCAATATGTTCCTTTTGGCCATGCACACATGATGATGTGATGTGTGTATGTGTGTGCCCTGCAAATTAATGACTCAATGGGACAGGTTTTAACATTACTGAGATTTAATATGGGAAAGTCATAGGTGACAGGGATAACTCTGAATTGTAAGTGAATATCCCTTAGGCTGAGGGATATTACGCAATAGTAAGAAAAAATGGTGCATTAAATAATGAAATGATTATTTTCTTAAAAGCATTACGTAAGTGTGCTGCCAGCCTCTGGGGCAGAATCTGTTGGATAGCTTTTGCATTCTGCTGAGTCTGCAGGCAGCCTGTGGCCCTGTGGTTATGTTGAGGTTATTCAGTGGGCAATGACATTGGGTTTCCAGAGATGCAAATACAGGGAATCAGAACAAAACGTTGAGACCGCAAATTAAGCGCCTCATCCACACATTTATGAAGACTGAGAAAAGAGTGAAAATCCTCACTCTTTTTTCTGAGAGTCTTTTCTGTTGTTTTTATCCTTTACCGCACCCCCCCCTTTTTTTTTCTAGAAAGCAATTAATAAAGCTCAAAGACTTTGTCTCTCTTCTCCCTAGGGTAAAACAGTGGAACTAACTGATATTCTGTTACTATTCAGCAATTCCCACCATGGTTAATAGAAGGGCATTCTAATATAGTAAACATTAAAGCGGGAAATGTTATGCCACTAAAATACATGAAGTCGAGTTGCAATGATTTGGTAATACAGAAGCTGGACTAGAATATGAGACATACAAATAGGGGAGTGTTAACGTCTGCATGGTAAGATGTATATATGAAAATGATAACGGTATAATAAATAATTCTAAAAAAATTTTAGGAGAAAATAGGAATATAACTTCTCCTGTCAATTTGGGAGATGATAAGAAACAAGCCTGTGTACCACAGACATCTGTAACTCCTTCTTCCCTCCCTTCCTTCCCTCTTTTCTCCCTTCCTTTCCTTTCATCAGGCAATCCATCATGAAATATTTATCTAAGATTTATTTTGGATCAGTTACTTGATTAGGTCCTTAGGACACAAATAGTAATAAATCAATAATCCTTATACTTGAAGATCTTAAAGTTTATGTGCTAGATATCATGAAATCACTGTTTCTTCATTCTTCAACATTTTTAGGCTTATGACTGAACATTCAAGAGCAGAGTCTTTCCTATAGTTTTACTACCTGTTAATAGAATCACCATTAAGTTTGGCAACAGACCTGGAAAAGCTCAATTAGGTCAACCTGAGCTGAAGATAAAGGAATGCTTGTCTAAGAAACCTACCAAATGATGTGTTTATGCCTAGTGCAAAGCCACGCAACGTCCTCAGTCCTTGTCCATCAATTCTGATCATTAATTCATTCCCAAGATAGCGCAGAGTATAACTGGACAGCCCTTCTGTAGAGACAACTCCGGCATCCACTGGCAGAGGTACCTGGTTGCCTATCTGACAGGGAGCATGTATCATGACTCAGCCACTTAGCAGCTACTAAACTCATCTCCTATGGGCCTCGGTGTCTTCATGTGCCAAATTGTTGTGGTAATATTAATATCTGCATTATTTTGAGAAGTATCTGAGCAAAGATTTATAAAATCGTTAGAATACATGACAAGCCTTATGTAAGTATTTGTGTTAAATAGTGTCGACCACGTAAGAGAAGAGTCACCAGAATATATTTCAAGAACACTTTATTCCCCTCTGTTGGGTTGTATTTTTTTATTATGGTGAAATCAATTACTGCATTCAAATAGTAAATACCAATTGAACTATTTTTGAAAAAAGAAAGTTCCTCTGATGACTCCAGCTGTGTGATATTAGGATTGTACTACAGAGAGATGTGACATACCATCGATAGAAAAACTAACAGTATCAATATCCTAGTAGAATGACTGTATTTCATGGAGAGCATCCCAATATATTTCTTAAAGGAAACTCTAAAATTCGAATTAAGAGACTATAGTATAAAGACAATGTTTGGAAATGGTCTCACACATGTATTCTAGACCCAGTTTACCTGGTTTGAATATACAGCTGAAAAAGAAGAAGCAGGAGGAAGAGGAGGAGGAGGAAAAGCTGCATATGTAATGTTAACTATTTTATTTTTAAAATATATCTTGCCTCATTTACCTGGTCAGTTATCCAAAGTCCTTATTTTTCCAGATTAATCTCCTAGATCTCATCTAAAAAGGAAATTATTTAAAAATCTAGAATTAGAAAAAGCCAAGTAAGCACAAATAACTTTTAAAACCTAAAAATAATAAATACATACAATAAACATCATAAGATCTTTTTTGGAATCTTTGTTTATGTCAAAAGAAGGTAAGTTAATAATGTATTATTGAGGAAAAGAATCTATATATAATTCTTTAAAGAATTCATTTGTAATGAATGACCCTACAGACTTGCAGTGAAATAAATCTAATTATTTATTGAAATGATAGAAAAATAATGAATAAAGTCATAATTCAGAAAGAAGATAATGGAATAATGAAAAACAAGCAACATGAGTCTATAGCTAATAAATCATGTTATACCAACTTCATAATACTGCCGAAATTAATAAGATAATAAATACAAAAAGAGCAGTGTTAATACTGCATGAGATTTTGCATTTAAGGAAGCATTTTGCATTTTAAGAAAGCATTTGAGGGTGCTCAAGTATGTTCTAGTTTTAATATATTATTTGGAACGAGTGATTAGTTTCTATCTCATTGCTGACTAGTTTGTGTGATGCATATAGGAATGGAATGAAAGAACAAATGTGACACATTGATGAAACTAGCCACTTTCTAATGCATTCACACACAAACTTATAGCCAGAACATGAATCACTTGAGCTCCTTCTTGGCTGTACACTCAGGAGATGCGTAAAGATGATTATAGCAAAGATCTTTCCTGAATCTAATTGTGTATGTTTTATAAGACTGCACCCATCCTTTCAGTTCTAGCATCTGTATCCACTCTTTCATGATCAGTCCCATTTCACCATCCATGGTGAATGCATACAAGGTAATTGACCCTACGTGATGTCAGGTTTGAGTCCACTGTGAACATTGAGATATATTCAGCTCAACTCACCAATCATCCACGGTTGCTTGTTTGTACCCTGGGTTCTTCCTTTTTCTCTTCCAGAATAAGTCATAGTATTGTTGTTCTTCATTCTAATGAGATTAATGTTTATTTTCTATTAAGTTTATTGTAGTTTATGTACCATAAAATTCATCATTTAAGGTATATACTTCAGTATCTTTTTTTATATTCAAAAATTTGTGCAACCATGACCACTACCTAATTGTAAGATATTTTCATCACCCTGAAGAGAAACACTGCACTCATTTGCAGTCACTCCTCATCCCCTTCCCCAGGCTCCCCAAGAACACTCTTCTCTTCTTTTTCTGTATCAGTTTCCCTATTATGGATATTTCATACAAATGAAATCATACATTGTTAACTTTTCTGAATGGCTCCTTTTGCTTGGCATACTGTTTCCAAGGTTCACTCATATTATAACACGTATCTTTTATTTCTTCTCATTGGTGAATAACTTTCTAGTAAATGGATATACCTTATCATATTTGATTTACCCATTCATCAAGTCGATGTACTGCCATGAACATTAATGTACACTCTTTGTGGAAATAAGTTTTCATTCTCTTGGGTATGTACTTAGGAGTATAATATCTGAATCATGTGGCAATCCATGTTTAAAAGCTTTAGGAACTGTCAAACTGTTTTCCATAGTTGCTGCAACATTTTACAACCTCACCTGCTACAATGTTCTAATTACTTCACATCCTACACACCGCTTGTTATTGTCTAGCCATACTCAGGATGTGATGTAGCATCTCATTATGGTTTTGATTTGTTTTTCCCTGATGACTACTGCCTTTGAGTATCTTTTCTTGTGCTAATTGGTCATTTGAAAATATTCTTTGGAGAAATATCTATTTAAGTCTTTTGTCTGTTTTTTAATCATGTTGTTGTCTTATTGTTGAGTCATACATGTGTTCTTGATATGTTCTTGTACTTTTATCCCGAAAAGATATGTGCTTTGAAAAAAATCTTTTTATAAGTTAGCATTTCATTTTCTGGATGGTGCCTTTAAAAGCACACAATTTAAAAGATTTTAGGAATTCTAATTTATTAATTTTGTTGTTTGCACTTAATGTTTTGTAGAAACCATTGACTAAATCACAAAGTCACAAAGACTTACTCCTATAATTTCTCCTAAGAGTTTTACAGTTTTAGATTTTATATTTATATTTATGATGCATTTTGAGTTAGTTTTTTATTTTAGTAAGGGTCCAATTTCATTCTTTTACTCGTAGATGTCAGTTGTACTGGCAATATTTGTTGAAAGGATCACTCTTTCATCGAATTGTCTCAGCGCCTTTGTCAAAATCCTATCAATCATAAATGTAAGGTTTACATATGTATAGCCAATTCTACACCAGTGATATTTTTGCTTATCTTTATGCCAGCACTGCACTGTCTTGATTATTGTGGATTTGTAATAAGTTTTAAAATCAGGATGTTTGAATCTTCCAACCTTTTTTTCAAGATCATTTAGCTATTCAGAGCCCCTTTTTTTTCTGTTCAGATTTTTAGGATAAGTTAGCAAATTTCTAAAAAACAAGTAGCCAGGATATTGATATATATATATATTATGTTGTATCTGTTGATCAATCTGTAGAGTCTTGCCATCCTACCAATATTAAATCTTCCAATCTATGAACACGAGATAACCTTTCCTTTTAGTTCTTTAATTCTTTAATTTCATGCAGTAATTATTTGTGCTTTTCAGGGTACAAACCCTATACATCTGTTGTTAAATTTATTCCTAAATATTTTAATAGTTTGATGCTATTTCAAATAAAATTGTTTTCTTGATTTGCTTTTCAGTTTGTAAATTACTTTAATATGAATACTGTCCTCAGACCTAAAATAATGAAGTAATTATGAACGTGTAATTCATAATATTTTTGATTTAAATATAATAGTTAATGTCTTCTATATGATATGTGTCTGGCATTGTTCTTTATATGTTGCATATATTTATCAATGATATCTTCTTATCCATGCTATGAGGCTATTTTATGAATAAGACATAAAGAGGTTAAGTGAAGATTTCCTTTTAAAACAACAACAGTATATACCTTTATAACTCTCAGAATATTACTTATAGCTCTACTGAACTTTTTTCTGCTCTTTGGATTCTCTCTGTTTCACATGAGGTCACTTTTTCATGGTAGGTTATGTTGGGTTTTGCCTTTAGTGTCTTATGAGGCTTGACTGTTCATTGGGACTCTTTGCCCCTGTGTAGGACTTACTCACTGGTGGGCTTCTGTGTAGGGAAATTCTGACTTTTCACAGGCAGCCCCCTTACCCCAGCCAGAGTTATCTATGTTTTTTCTTGTTTTGTTCTCCAGCCTCTTTAAGAACAGGTCTGTTACCCCCCTGTTGGATGATATGTGAGGTATATGGTAACAGACTAGGAGAAAAGGATATGAGCTGCCATTGTTTTATGGTTTAGAGATTGTCACTGAATACTCATTTTCTGTGTAAAGTCTCACCTTCACTCCCTCTGTTGCTTGTGTCCCAAATTTAAAAGATCTGGAGTTCTCGTGTGTGTGTGTGTAAGTGTGTGTGAATACACATTCACTAAATAGGAGAGAGAGGGTTACCTGCATTACCTTGTGGAGCAGCTATTTCTTATAGATTTTTACATTGTCCTATGTTGTTATCATGATGAGTCTTCCTCGGCTCCCGAAGTACTTGTACTTTCAAATTCTAAGCCTTCCTGACCTATTGACATAAGTCATTATTTACGGCTGGGAGTGCCACGTTATTTAGAAAGTTATGTTTCAGTCTTTTCAGGTGGGTTTTCAGTTATTATGCCTCTACATATTTATCACTCTAAAATAATTTCACGTTTCTCATTTACTGGGCTTCCCTTCTTCAATTCTTTATATCCTAGTGGGCTTTCATATTTTACTCTTATGCACTACCATTTTATTAGTATTGAGGGCTTAGATGTTAATGCATATAATGCATTTACCATAATTAACTATAAGCCTCCAAGGTATTTTTTGCATACTTCTCTTTCTCCTGAAACCATCACAGTGCTTGGCAAATAGTAGAGATATAGTTTGGAAAAGAAAATGTAACTAATATAACTAAACATTAGAATTTAGTAAAATTGTTATTGAATCATTTATTTAAAAAATTTTGCTTAAATTACATAAATTAACTGCTAATATAGCCAAAATATATACTGTAAGAAAGCCCCTGGAAATAAAGACTTAGTCAATAAAATCTAGAAACCTACAGCAGCGATGATAGATAGTCACTGACTATCTGCGTTGCCTTCCTTGTGGTAAGACTATTGCTTGAAAGCTACAGCCAGCTATTGAGTAGAGCTGAATGTCCTCATATCCCAGTTGAGACATTGTGACTCAGGACTAAACAACAAAGTACAAAGTAAATCAACGTATAGGACATCCAATCCTGGTCCATTAAAAAAAACTCCATCCCTCTTTTTGAGTAGGGATTAATGTCCAGGAAAAGGACCTGTCAAAACCTGGGGAACCTATGTCAGCCCTGGTACATGAGGACAGCATGAAAGAGAGGGTCCCATTCCTGACTTCAGCGTCCACTAGATGTCATAGCAATGAGAAGTTAACTTGTGTTACATATAACACCAGAACTTTAGAGTTTGTTATGTGCATTATATAAATAGTAAAAATAGAAAACAAATATAAAGCCATCACTATGTTATTAATAGATAAATAAGGGGTTGCTTTAAGAATATAACATAACCTTCAAACACTTAGCAAAGTCCATCCCCCTTTATTAGTAATTATTTTTATTAAGAAATTTTTAAGTCAAACATTTTGTTCAAATACTTAATTCATATTTGTGTCTATTACCCTGTTTGTTTATGTGTTGCTTTTCATAATGTTTTTTTTTTCCTCATCTAGAAAGACAAGGTCATTACTCAATGATTAAATTTTTTCTTAAGATGAAAGTCACAAGTTATTGACCCAACATCCAGATGCAGACTCTAATTATTGCTTAATTGAGTAAAATGGAAAAATAAGTAACTTCACATGGAAATGGAATTTTAATCGTCTGCTGACAGTCAGAGGATCTGACATGTGTGCTGCATTTCAGTGTGGCTATGTTCGGTTGGGCTGGCTGGTGTCCCCTTTGATAGGATGTCTGTTTTCACTTCCCCTTAGTTGCAGTCACTCTCTCACCCTATGTGTGCACCCTTATACCTGGCCTCATTTATGTTACCTGTCCCGTCCCAATAGGAATTTGGATCACCACCTTTTTGACAGTGATGCAAAAAATACCAGAAGGTTTAGTCACAGAGCTAAATATATTGTTTGTTTTGTGGCATTTGAATTTTATAATATTTACACAGATTTAGCATCATGTAAAGTGCTCGAATTCATTATTATCTTCACTGAGTCTCAGAGAGGTAGATTTCTATGATTATCTTACCTTTAGATATTTATTTTTTTAAAATCTGTTAGTTACATTTGGTGTTATCTACTTATTTGCTAGGGGGTAAGATAAAGCAGTGGTTGTGTTTCATCTTGAAATGGAGAGTAAATTTAAGAAATATAAACTGTTATCCATATGTTAGCCTACATGAGTCTAATAGGAAGAATGTGTATCTTACGGGTCAGACTTTCAAAGGTATTTGGAAGAAGTTGTCATCAACTCTCACACAATGTGCCCAGATTTCCAAATATTCTTAATAACAATTTCAGATGTGAACTTGGGGAAACCAGTGCTCATTTAATTTTTTTTTTAGTGTTTAAAATAGAAATGTCTTTTATTTATTTTATTTTATTTTATTTCCTGGCTGCCCAGGACCTGAGTAATTCTCCATTGCACCAGAAAGACTGTGTTCAGTTTCAACTAATAGAAAACTTGAATTCAAAGGCCTAAACAAATGGGTTTATTTTTCTTACTTTTTTTTTTTTTGCTGGCATTGATTCAATGGCTCAATAGCTATCAGCGTTTGCATCTCTGCAATTTTCCTATTCACATTAGAGTCAAAAATGATTACTACAACTCTAGGACTCAGGCCCACATTTAAAGCAGAGCAAAGTGGGTAAAGCGAGAGATGACCTCAGTCGCAACTAACTTTATCATCAGGAAAAGCAAAAAATATCTGCAGAAATTCAGCAACGTCATTCAACATATGCTTCATTGGTTAGAAGGATTTCAGATAGCCACTTTTAATGCAAAAAGAAACTTGGATTGAAAATATTTAGAAGAGATGGTCAAGGAAAAGAGCGAAATGAGTGTTCAGTTAGCCAACCATCTGTATGTGCCCAGAGACCGTATGGGTAATGATAGGAAAGCACGCACCTCTTCTACTACAGAACTGAAGAGCTCCAGATACTGTCCCAGTCACCCTTACTATGCAGGTACTCCACCGCAGGCTTCCGGCTGATGTTCGCTAGGGAGCACAGGTGGTGGAGCAGAGACACAGCAATTCTAGGACCAGCAGTGTCAAAGATGCAGAGGCAGTGGGGTGATAAAAGTAGTTCAAGCTTTGGCAGCCAGACATCAGCACCATCAGTACGAAGTAGGCTGGCTTGTTGCACAGTATTACTGTGGTCCTGGCCACTGCCCAGCCAACCTCGCCCTTGCCCATTCCCCAGGGCTGCTTCTGTCACTTTCCTGGAATGCTTTCAATTGCCAGCATTCTTTTGTTATGTTCCTTCTCTGCTTCATGCATCTAACATAGAAATTGGTGTAAGTAGTTGTTGTGAGCCAATGACATTCAGAGAGAGAATAATCACGATCATAGAGCTGATAATCATGATCACAGAGCTTATATATGGAGAAGCTTGAACTGGAATATGTGGTTCAGAACCCGTAATGATTTTTCTACTATGTGGCATTATGGAATTAGAGACATAGTGAAGAACAATGCAATGGACCCTTATAAATAAACTCTTACAATTTTGATAGCTTTATTTTGTGAAAATTTTCCAAAGTTTTCCTGGAAACTAAGCATTAGACTATTCAGGATTTATGGGATAGCGATGATGAAACATAGTTGTCAGGAACTGGTTTCATGCCCTTTCTGTCTTCCTGGATTGGGTGTCAATGGAGGTCCCAGAAGGGTTTATCCTTTGTGCGTAAGGAAAGATGTAGCTTTAAATTCACTCTTTCATAATGGTACCACACAGTTTGGATTTTCTCTAATTCAAAATAATCGATGTCATACTGTTTCAGAAGTTACTTTAAAAAGGATGTACCAACTAATTTTGGGGGTTAATTTCCCCTGGAGTTGCTTCTTAATGTCAATTTGTCAGTCAACTGGGATATTTCCCCCCAAAAAACTTTGGTTATTAGGCAATGCTTTAGTTCATATTGTGGATACAAGAAGCTCTTGTTCATCTCCCATTTCTTAATTTTAGCATAAAAATTCAGGAAACAAAAGAAATGCTACCCATATATCCAAATTCTGAAGCAGACTTTGTACTAAGCTCTGGGATCAGATAAGGGTATCTATGCAAATATTAATGAACTAATAGTTTAAAAAACTTATTTGCACTCTAATATTCTGTAATTCTCAGAATGAGCAAATTAAAGACATATTCATGAAGTAAATAACAAACGAACTAAAAATTCATAAGCAACAATGCTTCATCTTTCTTTGTAAGAGCAGTTCCTTTTCCATTTCAACTGACACAAATGTAAAATGCTTTTCTTTAACTGAGTATCCATATTGATTTTGCTTTATGATCCATGCATCTTTTCTGCGACTTCATTCCCCTCACTAAGACCACAAATAAGTCAAAATCCATCTATTCTCCAGAGTAGTTTCAATTTCCATGATGGATCAACACAGTTTTTGACCAGAATACCAATAGTAACTCTCTTCTTTGTCTCTTTTGACAAGTAATTGTATTAGCTCTATAAAAAAAAAAATCCTCATTAATCTACATTGTTCTTTCAAAACCAGAGGCTTAAGATTTTATGTTAGATGTTGACTGACCATGCATCTCAAATACTCTGTTATTACACTGAAAATGTTCAGAGGATGTTACTCATAAACGAACATCATGCTTTGGAAAACAATGTGGTTTAAAAGATGGCATAGAGGTCTGGGTGAGACCTGAATTAACTAGGCATTTTGAGAGCACTGAACATTTACATTTTTAGCACATCTGATTAAGCTTGTAGGTATTATATTCCAGTTGATCTGGAAACACTCATACACATTCATGAAAAAAATCATTACCACAATGAAAGGGTGAGTGTTTTACACTTATACCTCTATAGGCAGCTTCATTTTCTTCAGAGTTAAATATACATCAAGCTGCATATAAGAATCCACTTGAAAATTCCCCAATATTTGTTCTCTTCCTTTCCTATCTTTTCATTTTTAACTCCTAGTCAGAACGGGGAATGGAGACTGTGAAGAACCAGGGAAGAACAATGACGAGCAAATTCTCAACCACAAATATAAAGAAAACAGTATACAGTCATCAGAGGACTTTTTTTTCATCCAGTTCGGTCCCTTTGCAATTCATTCCTCCCACTCTAGTCCAGGGAGCAACATTCAATGCTCATCATAATGAGTAAAAGTTTCATGGTAAATGCTTTACCCAATGATTCCAATACAGGGTGCAAATAACATCATTACATGTTTGTAGGAAGCCCTGTTCATAATCTAGTACTTCTTAAAGTGACTCTTGAAAGGGCAAATTACCACTTAAAAAGCTTTTCCCGTGTGCACGGCATACCTTTTAAAGTCAACTTGGAGCTCAAAATCAGACTTAAGATTTTGATACTCTGGTTTCTTATATTATGAATTCCAGATCACAAGGAAAGAGTATTTTCTAAGACCATATATAAAACTATCAAGTTCAGCATGAAAATAACTGAAAATAAATCAATTTTAAATTAAAAATAAGCTTGATTTCTTCAAGCAAAAACAATGGTTCAAAAATCACTCTTATGCTTTTGATACCTTTAAAGGACCGACTAAGAACAACCTCATGACTAACTCAGTTGGCTATATAAAAATGTGTCATTCAGATGGTCCAAAAACTTAGCCACAAAAGGTATCAGTTTTGGGATAAACAGCTTCAGTCTACACTCACTAAACAAAATATAAGGCAATTTCTGCATGAAGAAAATGCAGAATCTGTACATACAGGCAAACAGAGGAGACCACGTCCTGAAGACTGGCTTGTTATTTTCAATATTTACTCATTTTACCAGGATTTTCATGTTGTTATTTTATTTTGCTTTGTTCCAGTGGTGTTGGTTTTACTAAACTGTAATCAGGGACTATTAATCTCTTGGATTACCTACATTTTAGTCCTGAAGCTAACATCACTTTTTCTTCTTTTTTTCTCCAATCCCCCCTTAAAGATTCCAGGAATAAACATATGATGTTAACATTTGTTTGAAACGGTGAATCATAACTGAACTTTCAAATGCAAACAAACAAACAAACAAAAGATGAGAAGAGAGGTTATGCAAAACTGAAAGCAAGCAAGGATCTCTCCCTAGTCATAATGTGGACAGATATTTTATCTCCACAGATTTTAAACCAAAAAATCTGAGGGAAACTATGTCAGTTTAATCTGTTTGGCAACTGTTTTGTTTTTCTCTTTTCTGTTTTTCTAAGATAGACCTGGTATGCACATGAGAGAAGCCAATGCTATATTCTGCAGATACCATGATACACACAGCAATTTGTATGATAATTTTTTTTCTTGATTGCAATGTACTCTTTAAAATGCAAATTTTATAATTACTGCAAAAATATTCCTGTGTAACAATGGAAAAAGATGCATAAAAGTGTCATAAATTTTGCAGAATAATGGATTTACAGTTGAAAAAAGATGTGTATTATATCAGACAAGTCTATTATGGAAGAAAAACACACTAGGTTGAAAATCCTCAGACTTAGAATTTTCTAGGTTATTGTTGATCATTGCCCAAAGCCTTACCCCTACTTTTTCAAAAACTGTCATAGAAAGTGAAATGCTCCCTCCCAATATATTACCCAAACTGTATCAGTTAGATCAAAAGTGATGTCAGAAAACCTTAAATTAAGCATAGCATTCAAACCTGTAATTACCTAAAACATAAAAGCAATAAAGCATCAGAAATATCAGATATGTGCTTAAATTCAATTCTATAAATAGTTGAAAATATAGACTTCAAAAAGTAGATACACATAGCTAGTATATACTCTCTGCACATCTTTTTCTTGACAACTTTTTATTACTAAAAAGAAGTAGAACAATAAATTTCCCTAAAACAGAGTACCCTCATAAGCACCAAAGTTAGTCATTTAAGAGCTAAACTTTTCTGAGCACCTGTTATGTACTAACCTCAGTGCTCAGTGCTCATTGTGTTATATAGGATAGAGACTTTACAATTCCCAATTGGAAGGCATGACTAGTATCCCTATATACAGACAAGAAGTTGAAACACAAAGATGGTAATTAAGAGGTAAGTCACAAAGCTCAAATTTAACTGTACATATGTGATCCCATAGCCTGCACCCATGCTTTCTATTTAATTCCTCCCCGAGGGAACTGTCAGACCCAGTTACCAGTTCGCTTGGCTGGGCACATGGTCAGGTTAATTGTTTGGCAATTGTCTCAGTCACTCACATCTGATAAATAGAAAAGTTAATTCGTTTGTTTGCCTATTTCATGGAGGAACTGTGAAACATATAAATGAGCTTTGAAAATGGATGTATTCTGTAAATGTAAACTATAGAAACTGTTACAAATGATTGTTTTTGATGCATGAAGGTTAAAGTATTTAAGCAGTGTATAAAATAAAAAATATTGTCTTTAAAATCAAACATAAATCATCAAATCCTGAATCAATCATTTACTAACTAGGTAATCATGTGAAGGCTCCTTAAACCTAATGAAACTAATTGCCCTCTTTTGTAAAATTGGGACAAAGAGTATCATAGGATTATTGCGAGAACTAAAATAATGCATAGGAAACAGATTATTATATGGTGGATGCTAAACAAATCTTATCTATTATTATTTTTAGTCCAAAAAGTATTTGAATACCAAATCAATACATGAAATCTTGTATGCCTTCTCAATTTGCATATCACTTTTATATGTACGGCCATTTGCTGACTGAGTGAAAGGGAGCCCTACATTTTAATAAGAAATAAAGAAAATGCACATAAGCCTTTCTACCCTAAATAAGATATAATTATACGTAGATTAACCATATTAGAAAAAAACTGTTCTGGCTATTACAGATTTGTAACATGTCATCTTGAATTAAATTTATGTTGCATGTATAATTATATGTTAAGACATGACTTGCTTGGTGCCAATTTTATGTGAATGACCAAGAGAATAATAGGTACCCAAATGTGTGCTGTCAGGGTACCTATGCTGGACTTGCAAAAAAGTTGTAAAATAAACAGTTCTGTGACACTGGGATGACCATCAGTCACATTTCCAGCCTATAGGTGATTAGAGGGATTGAGAAAGTAGAAGGAGATTAAAAAGAGAATTCTTTGGAGAGGGATGTACTGTGGTTGCCACCACTCCTTTGGGGCATGGTGTGGGCAATGTTATTCCTATTGCATTTCTAATAAAAAAGCCTTCAAAGCAACCATGCAAAAAACTTAATATATGTCCTGTACACTTGTGGGTACAAAGACTGGTATCCACTAGACACCCAAGGAATATAAGGCCTAGAGACTTGTTTGATGACATACATAGGTCAAAGAGAGCATGGATTCCTATGGACCAGATGTGGGTCATGTGTGCAAAAACCAGTCCGGATATGTCTTGAATTCTGTTCAAGAAAGTCACCTTGTAGATAATGGTGCAACCATCTTTCTCCTAGGCTAAGGACAAAGCCATCAAACGAGATCTACAGGAGTTCAAAGATAAAATAACCAAGGAGTCAGACTAAGACAGTGCCATACTGCTTCCAATGCCTGCCTACCTCTGGTCTTCTGCTCATGTGAGAGAACAAGTATTTTTATTACCTAAACTAGTTTTAGTCAGGGATTTTGTTTCTTGTGGTGAAAAGTATCATAATCCACAGGATTGGTATAAATTGTGGAAATTTATGAAATGCCATTAGTAAGATTACTTTGAACATAGTTGACAGACACTGGATAAAGAGTAGTTTTTCTCTTAATTAAGGTTTTTGATACAAAAGAGGGAGAGAAGAAATGTGGAGGATGTAAATAAATTGAAACATATTAAGGAAGATCAAATACATATACAGAACTATGTAATAAACAGTACAATGTGTTAAATGCTACACAAAACTCTGAGTTTTCAGAGGAGGGTATTCTCCTCATCATTTCCAGTTGAGGGTATATTTGAGCACACCATTTGAGGCAGCATTTGCTTTCTAGCTTTTCCTAAATGAGTTTCAGCTCACAGATGTATTTGTCCATATATTAATCAGGGTTCAATCAGGGAAGCAGAACTCGAATGGTTGCACAGAATACAGAATTGGTTACAGAGATTAGACCTTACATAATCATGAGAGCTGGTGGAAAGATCTATGCAAGGCTGTTGGCTCTGCATCTGGGGTTGGATCCGAAGCTGCAATAGGTCAGCCAGAAGAGCATTTGAGGGAAGTTGGATCTGAAGTGTGCTAAAATAAGGAAAAACTTGCACGAACAAAAATTTGATGAACAAAAATGCACAAGAACAAACTGAAACTGTGTCTGTCTCTCTCTCCTCCAACCTCAGGGACACAGGTAACCTTCTATGATAGCTGGTACTTTTGTCCACAGACTGGCACATGAAGCTTGAAAAGATTCAGTGTGAGGTGGAGGAGCAAGAGGTCTGGACACTGTCCTATGTCAGGCACATGAGTTCACAGGTTATAAGTATCATGCCAGATCAGTCAGGAGGCTAATGTTCAAAAACTAAAAAGTGGCCATTGCTTCACTTTCAACTTCCCAATCTCACACCATGTTCTCTTGTGGCCAACCCTAACACAAGGCTACATAAGAAAGGGCATTCTGAGAAATATACTTGCAGCTTAGCTAGACAAAGCCACTGCAACTAATATATTTCTTATTGGTATTATTTAATAACACTTAAATAGCAAAAGATTTCACATACATGACAAAGCATTTGGTCATTAAAAGAAACTGGTCATTAAAATTATGACCACTAGAAGAAAATGATCATGTAGATTAGCAACACTGAATCTAAAGTTTATATGAAGAGTCAAAGACCCAGAAGACCAATGCAATATTGAAGGAAAAGAACGGAGTCAGAAGGGTGATACTACCTGATTTCAAGATTTACTACATATCTACAGTAATTAAGATAGTGTAATAATGGTGAAAGAATAAATAAGTAGAACTATGGAACAGAATAAGGAGCCCAGAAATAGAGCCACATAAATATGATCAACTGATCTCTGACAAAGGAGCAAAGTCAATACAATGGGCCAAGGATAGTGTTTTCAACAAATGAGCAGAAACAACTAGACATTCACATGCAAAAAAAAAAAAAAAAGAAAAAAAGAAAAAGGATTTATGCACATATTTTTATATCACAATCCTAAATGAAAAACATAAAAATACAAAACTGCCAGGGCATAATATAGAAAAAAACTTAGATGACATTGGGTATGGAGATAAGTATTTATATACAAAACCAAAACATGATCTATGAAAAATTAATTGGTAAGTTAGACTTCATTAGAATTAAAATCATCTGCTCTGTGAAAGACAATGTTCAGAGAATGAGAAGATGCCACAGACTGAAAGAAAATATTTGCCAAAACAAGTAAGATAAAGGAACGTTATCCAAAGTATAGAAGGAAGCCTTTAAAAGTCAACAATATGAAAACAAACAACTCGATTAAAAAATGGGCCAAAGACCTTGGCACCCCATTGAACAAGATATAGAGATAGTAAGTAATCATATGAAAAGACCCCTACATCGCACGCTATCAGGAAAATGCAAATTGTTACATCAATGAGAGAGCATTATACCCCACTTAGAATGGCCAACAGGGACTCTCATTCACTGTTGGTGGGAACGCAAAATGGTCACCCAAATGGGTTGAAGACTTGTGTCCACACATGTATAAACTGATATTTATATCAGCTTTATTCCTAGCTGTCAAAATGTGGACGCAGCCAAGATATCTTTCAGTATGTGAATTAATCAATGAACTCTGGCACATCCTCACTATCGAATATTATTCAGCACAAAAATTAAATGAGCTATCAAGCCATGAAAAGACTTGGAGAAACCTCAGATATGTATTAATAAGTGAAAGAAGCCAATCTGCAAAGGTACATACTGTATAATTTCAACTATATGACATTCTAGAAAAGGCAAAATTATACAGTAAACAGATTATGGTAACCAGGGGCTGCAGCAAAGAAGGAGCAAACAGGCAGAAAACAGAGGACTTTTAGCGCAGCAAAAGTGCTCTCCATGCTACTGTAATGATGGATGTATATCAGTATACATGTGTCCAAACTCTTAGAATGTCCGGCCCGAGGAGTGAACTGAAATGTAAACTATGGACGTTGGGTGATTATGATGTTTTGATGCAGGTTCATCGCTCGAACAAATGTACAGCCCTGGTGGAACCCTGGAGGTAAAGACAGAGCCCGTCTTGTGTGTGGGAGGGGCATATGGGAAATCTCTGCATCTTCCTCTCGATATTGCTGTGAGTCTAAAACTGTTCTAAAAAATAAGTTTTAATTGAAAAAAGAGAGAAAATGATCAACTGGGCAGGCGTTCACATATGATAGCAGGTGACCGGGGCTGGGTCCTGTACTGTCCTCTTTGCCACCATCTCCATTATTTCCTACCAACCTCCGTCACCAAAGCCACGTCAGTAACCATTTAACATTGCTGGGGACTGAATATCTGTGCCCTTATACATATGGTGAAGCTCTAATTCCCCGTGTGATAGTATTTGGAGGTGAGACCTTTGAGAGGTAACTGGCTTAGAGAAGATCGGGGGCTTACAGCCCCCATGAAATGATCAGTGCCCTTATAAGAGGAGCAAGAGACCAGAGCTGTCTCCTTTCTGCCATGTAAGGACATAAAATAATTCAACTATCTAAAGATCAGGAGAATGCCTTCCCCAGAACGTGACCTTCCTGGAACCCTGATTATAAATTTTGATCCTCCAGAACTGTAAAAAGTAAATCTCTCTTGTTTAAGCTACTCAGTTTGTGATATTTGTTATAGCAGCTTAAGCTGTAGATAACCATCATGTTTTTTTTAATTGTTTATTTTATTTTTTATTGAATTTATTGGGGCGACATTGGTTAATAAAATTATGTAGGTTTCAAGGGTACAGTTCTATAATAAGTCACCTGTATATTGTGTGTTCATTGCCCCAAGTCAGGTCATTGCCCTTTGTCCTCTCTTTACCCTCTTCTACCTCCCCGGCCCCTCTTTTCCTCTGGTAATCACCGTACTGTTCTCTGTGTCTATGCGGTTTTTTGGTTTTTGGGTTTGTTTGTTTTTTGGGGTTTTTTCGCTTAATCCCTTCACTTTTTTCACCCAGCCCCCTCAAATTCCCTCTCCTCATGCTTTTTTTTTAACCCATTAGACCTGGATTTTGAAGGGTTTCACATATGGGATCCCATATACCGAAGGAGGTATCAAATTGAGTATCTGAGTTAAATTTGTGGTTGACAAAAAAAGTGACGGATATTTCAGGAAAAGTTATTGAAAGACATAATTTTAAACTCCTGAGCAGTCTTATATTTGGTGATGTTTGAAGGGTGAAAGAAAATTTGGAGAGATGTGGTAGTTAGAAAGTAGTTTGGGGCCAGATGGCAAGGGATCTGGCTTGCTGGTTCTACTTAGTAGACATCAGGAAGCAATTGAAGCATTTTAAAGAGGTGAGGGAAATGACCACAGCTATGGTATAGGAAAATCAATCTAGAAGTTGTATAATAGTGAATTAGGTGGAAGCAGAGACAGCAATGGGAAATATCTGTTGTGATGCAGCAATTTTTACTTTATTCCGAGTCTTTGCATGAAGACTAATCTGGTTATTCTTGTTGCAACTGAGACATTGTCTTTGTTCCATTCTAATATGTCACAGAATTTGAAGCTCTAGATTTATTTATCATTGTGGTTGATGTATAGAACTCCAAGTTTTCCTTTGTTTAAATGAAACACATTCAAGCTGGTATTCAAGTTCATATCCAAGTTCCCCAGGCAGCTTGGATGCCAAGACTGTTCTGGAAATCTTGCAAGCACTGCTCTGTGGCATTTTAGCATTGCTGCTTTCAGTCTTGGCTGGAAACCATAAAAATAATATTTCATTCATTATGCTGTAGAAGTCCTTAGAGCTTCACAGAGGGAATTTTACGGAGATAGCATCACATTCCTATGTGCAGCAAGGTACCAGATTGACAAAGAGTTAGTCATGACTTAGGGGATATCAAAGAAATAATAATATTACACTATCACCAAGGAATTACAAAGTGTCAAGTACATCCTCTAAGTGACTGATTGAGAGGGAAATTATTTAAATTTATCAGACTGGGAAGACACTTTAGTTCCTTTATGGGCACACCTGTGCTTACTCTGAATAATAAATGGAGTTGTGTGTTTCACGAGAAAAACCCAAATCACAATAAACCAAGGGGTTATTACTACATTGATTACATTTCAGAAAACAGAATGAGAATCAGAGCACTCAAAAACAACACTGGTAAATATCCTTAAAATCTCCAATGAATCTGAAATACTCAACTGCTCAAAATAGAGATTAAGAAGTAAGCAAACAAAAAAACCTGGATTTACATTAAATATTCCTGAGGTCTTATGCTCTTCTGAGGAGGAAAGCTTGAGTGATAACTGAACAAAACCACCCGCCTGCCTTCTAATCTGATATAGACATCATGTCATGTTTGTACTGCGTACATATCTGGTTTGGTATCATTTAGAGAGCTTTAGCCATAAGTGGCAGAACTACAGCTAGAAGGTCAATGGATTTGATAAAAATGAGAATGCTTTGTTCTTCATGAAATCAAAGACAAGCCCATGGTAAGGTGGGCTATTTCCCTGGTGGCTCTCTATTGCCATCTTTGGCACTTCCAAGCTCCTGCTTCAGATCTCATCTCTCTACAGAATAAAAGCTATTTCAAGAAGGAACAGAGGCCTTATCCTATAACCAATGGCCAATTTTTGTGGGTTTTTTTTTACTTTTGTGTAGGCCAACCTACCCATACGAGTCTCTTCAGCAGCTTCCTGGTCTTAAGTCTCTTTGCTTTTTTCTATTCTCACATCTCCTTTGAATCACAAACCCTGGCCAATTACTGATTTATAATCGGAGTGTGTTAATAAGCTCAGGCTGTCATGATGTCCTAACAAAATATCACAGGCTGTATGGTTTTCACAATGGAAACTTGTTTTCTTACAGTTCTGGAAGCTGGGAAGTTTAATGTCAAGGTGCTGGCCACTTTGATGCCTGGCGAGGGCCGTCCTTCTGGCTTGCAGATGGCTAGCTTTTCACTGTCCTAACATGGTGGCGGGGGTGGGGGCAGTGGTCTTTCTCTTCTTATAAGACCAAAAATCCTATTGGATTAGATTCACACCCTTACGACCTCATTTAACATTAATTACCTCTGGAAAGCTCCATCTCCAAATATAATTATGCTGGTTTCAACAAATGAATTTTGGGGCAGACAGTTCAGTCCATAACACACAGGAAATAACTTCTAACCCTCAATGTCATCATGTGGAGCATCAGGGTAGTGATATCTTTTTCAAATGGTTGTTGCCCAGAACAAATGTAATAGTTTGTTTTAACAACATAACAGCTGCACAACAAATCTAAGCTTCCCCCTTACCAAGCTAACTGGTCAGATGTCCATTCTACTCTCGAACTCGTACTTTGGCCACGTCCTCGCTTCTGTCCTGATGGCTTCGCATCCTTGACCAGAATGTCCAAACCCATAACTGCCAGAATCAGACCTCTGAATGCCTAGCCAAGTATCTTGTACCTATAAATTATTACCTGTTTACTGATATTGTAGATATGCCCTCCAAAACCCCAATGCAGATGAAATATATAGGTGTATTTATGAGCTATATAGCTTTAAATATACATATAAAATCCCTGATCTCACCTATATAGAGTTTATATATTCAGTGGCCACTTTGAGCAAGTCCTGGAGTCAGATTCGTGGAGAGCTAACCAAAAAATATTCTTAAAGAAAGGTACAAACATTCTTAATATTAGCACTGTTTCTATTCATCTGGCCCTATCTTGCGTTTTATTTTAATCTTATTACCTACTGCTTTCACCAGACCTCAAGATCAGCGATTTTCAATCCATGTGCCATAGGAATTTTTAAAACATGCAATACCTGACTATTTAGTCAGGGGCAGAGATCTCTTTTCCCTGAGATTGTCAAATTTTAAAAAATGACAACAGCCAGCTCAACAATAGCCACTTGTCTGGTGCAAATACCCTGTCTTAAGTCATAAATATATAGGTCATATAATAGAGTTGCATTTACTGGTTACATAGTATAATAAAGTTGCAGCTGATTGGTTAATTCTTGGTGCCCAAAATTCTTATACACAAGTATAGGCACTTGATTTTTTTAAGAAGTCACTTTGGAGCAAAAAATAGTAGGTAATTATTATTTTTTTTTATAAATCCATCAAAATTATTCCTTTTTTTTTAATCTGCAAAAAAATATAATATATTTTAGGTGTGCTGAAGAATATTGGTAAGTAGTTTATATGGGTCATGAGGTGAAAAAGATTGAAAATCGTTGCTCTATATCGACAGTTCTTTACTGACAACATAAAGAGAAATGGTGTTAGGGATTCTCGAGATGTTTTCTTGCAGTTTCAAATATAAAGTTTTATCTGTGAAGAAACTCAATTCCTGTCTGTTTCTAAGAATTGCTATACACTGTGTGCTGTCGATCTTTCCACCATCACACTTGGGATGCCTGATGCAGCAATTGCTCCCCAGTTTCTAAGGCATGTATGGTCTCATCTCAAAAACCCACACGGGCACAAAACACAGAGAGACAGGGGACCTGCCCATGGTCATGTAGCCAGACAGTGAGAGATCCAGAACTTGGGCTCAGGTCATCTGTCTCCAGAAGGCACACTTAACCACTCTGCAGAATCACCTGAGTCAGAGGGAAATGTAGAATCATGGAGACAGTATTCATGGAATTGTCTCCCTGGGATGGTATGCTACCTGTCACATGTCATGCCAGTCCCTAAAGAATGAGTGGCCCATGCAGCTCTTTTATATTCTTGAAGGAAAGATTGCATCTGCTAGAAAAGGATGCTAGGAGCGTGGTCACCATCAGTCAGGCATTTGCTTCATGGATTAAACCCGACCAAAGGCAGCAGGCTACAAAAATCCTCTCCTCAAAGCCTGCACCTCCTGTCATTTTAAGATACACTTTTTCAAAGAACTAAGTTTGATAAAGATGCCTCCAAGCTGACATATTTAGAAAAAGATTTAATGTCTGCATTTGGGCTTTAAATTTAAATGGTATAAACAAAATGGAGAATTAGCCTGTTATTTTTGCCTTCACACAGGAAAATAAAATATTCTTTTTCTCTTAAGCCTTGGACAGATGGGCCACTAGAATGATCTTAGATTCACTAGTGATTAGGGAGATCTGCTTGGAAATTAAGCCCTAGGATGCTGAGAATGAGAGAAATGCTGTTTTGTAGAACTTCAGGCAGATTGGGAAAAGGGAAAATAAGAGACGAGCTGCAAATGGCATCTTGATTCGGCTTTTTTAGAGTCTGTCTTATTCATACAGCATCCCTCAGAGGGCTGATACTTGTCTTCCTCTTGAAAGAAATGCACACAGTTGTAAAAGGGAAAGACTGCTTTTAAATATTATTTAGGGAAAAATACAACATAAAGATCTGAAATTGCCTTTAAATATTTAGGTGGCATTTTAAGTCATTAATATAATGTAAATGCCTACCATTATATGAAAAATGAAGAAAAACAGTATAACATGGTGGAAAATATATGGGTGCTGAAATATTGCAGCCTTAGTCAAATTTTGAGCTCCCAGCATCTGTTTCTTATTTCTGAAATGAACACTTATCGAAAAAACTCTGCAGATTGGCATGCTCAGGAAGAGGTAGCATAGAGTAGATTGAGAACAGAGACTTGGGAGCTAGACTGGGTTCAAATCCCCCCTTGCTCTCTCCTCCTTAGCCGTGCGAGTTCACGAAAGTTACTTTACCACCCTGGACCTATATAATGCAGTTGATGAGAAGAGTGCCTACCATATAGGATTATTATGAGGATTTAATGAGTAACTAATTGAAAGTGGTTGAAACAGTGCCCAGAACAGAGTAAGTTCTATGTAAAATTTTGAAAAATAACTAGTATGTTGGCTCTTAACAGCCTGACATTTATTTCTTCCCTCCAATTCCAGCAACAGCATTCCATCTTTGCTTTTGGAAATGTCACCACCTGCCTTTAAAGCAGTCAGTCCAGGTGCTTCAACCAATTCTGACTGAGAGGTGGGAATGAGACCTGAGCTAGGCTAATCATACCTGCTCTCCCTGGAATTTGACTCCCAAGCAGATACCACAGGCGGTATTGAAATTTATTCATCGTGACTAGTGCACACTAAAGATACCCTCCATGAATTCCTCACTTCAAGATTTCCAAGGTTGCCTTAGTGTCTGCCCACCTTGGGACATATTTCTTCAGCTTATTTCTTAATTCAATGAGCCCGCCTCTATCCTTTCAAAAAATCAGCTCCTGTTTCCTTTGTTTTTGTAAAGCTGTTTCTGTTACTTTTAGTCAAATACTCTCAAATATATACAATAGGTACCCAATACATTTTATTCTGTATTAACATTGGAGTAATTATCCTAAATTTTTCCTCCATACTGAAATTAATACATTAGTTGTGCAAAAATTTAGCTATAACACAGTGACCCACCCGAATCAGTGTGTTTGTGATCACTTAAACTCTGGTAACTCTTTTGTTCTAAATTGCCTTGATTCCCATCCATGGCAAGCAATAATCTCTATAATTATAATCCGATGAGGCTTGGAAGTGTGTATACCTGGAGAGGGATGTCTTTTCAGTGACAAGTCCTAGTGATGCGATGTAAGAAATGAGCCTGGCCACTGAAAAACCCTGGGTTGGCTCTTCAGGTGTGTATAAAAAAATAAATAAAAATTCAGAGATGGGAAGTAGTAAAGCCATTGGTACCACATATGGCCTTGGTTTTATCACTATGTCCCTTCTCTCATTGCTAAAAGACAGAAGGAAACACAACAGAGAAAGAGATGTAACCTGTCTAAAAAACTTGATCATGGAAATTGGACTTTGAAAAATACACATATACAGCAAAATAAATTTCTAATCGCTAAAATTCCAGCTCCTACTAGAAAGTAAATGACTTCATACCGAGCAGTTAGAGATCATGCAGTGAGCAATCTGGAGGAAAAAAAGGAGTCTTTTCTGTACTGCTTAAATTATTTATCAAAAATTATAAGCAAATATATAGAGACAGAAAGTACATTAGTGGTTGCCTAGGGCTGGGAGATGGTGGCGTGGAGAATGATGGCTAATGGGTATAAGGTTTCTTTTGGGGGTGATGAAAATGTTCTAAAATTAGATTATAATGATAGTTATGCAACTTTGAAATATGCTAGCAATCACTGAATTCTACACTTTAAACAGGTAAACTTTAGAGTAGTAAATTATTCCTCAATAAGCTGTTTTTAAAAATTACTAAGTGAAAAGAGCCCTGGCTGGTGTAGCTTGGTGGGTTGAGCATCGGCCTGTGGGCCAAAGGGTGACCAGTTCGATTCCCAGTCAGGGTACATGACTGGGTTGTGGGCCAGGTCCCCAGTAGGGGGTGCGCAAAAGGCAACCATACGTTGATGTTTCTCTCCCTCTCTTTCTCCCTCCCTTCCCCTCTGTCTAAAAATAAAATAAATAAAATATTTTTTAAAATTACTGTCTAAACTTTCCATCTTTGCAGTGATTGGAAAGTTTCAGCAAGCTTAAGTTAAAGTCAGCAAGCTTGGATTTGGGGTGTCGAGAACAGGGTGGAAAACATAAAGATCAGTAAAAGGTACCCAATTTAAAATCTAGTTTTAGATCCTTTGGGTCAATACCAGACAGCTAACAGAAACCAGGAGCTGGATTACAAAAGAGAAAGGAAGCTGTATTAGGAAGGAGATGTACACTGGACCAAGGAGGGACAAGTTTAACTTGTCACTATTATCAACTGGGTGTCATGGTCTAACAAACATGTCTCAATGAGATGTAGTATTACTATATTACCTGTCTCATATAAAGTCTAAGAGCACATTTCAGACAAAAAGTACCAAGGAGTCTTACCAACGTCCTTCATAGTTTTCTTACTTATTTATCTTAGTCTTAGTGAGTACTCTCAGAACGTGACCAGCAGTGAGCACATTATTGAGATGTGGCTTCAAAGACTGTATCACTATAGACCATATGGAATCACAGGGGCAGCCAGGTGTTTGGCTATCCAATGGATATCTGAGGTTAATTGATAAGGTTTTTCTTTCCTTTATCTTACCGAGTGTTCATGGCTAACAGCAATTCTTGTGAAAGACAAAACTCTGCTGATGATACACAAATTGTGTATTTGTCACATATCGAAAGGAAGCTAGGAGAGAAAACAAATGAGGATTTCAACAAGCTGATATCCACAAAGAAAAGAGTTGAAATTAGAATGATTTTGTAACTTCTGGTTCTACTCACTAGAGTTATTTTTCAGAGCTTATGGAAGATTCAAACACAGTCCACTCCAAAATGTTCTCAGCTATTTCTTTTTTGTTAGTGCACTTGTGATTTTTTTCTGCTAGCAGCTTATAGAACTCACAGTTTATGGAACACGTGTGGATAAGCTACAACGCAGGGTCTTCCTGTTTCTTTACCTTTCCAGGAAATGTGCCAGGTGGCAGAAGAATGAAAGTAATATCGTAGAGATACTCTAAACAAACATATCATGAGCTATAAATCATTGACAAAAGTTAACACCTATCAATGAAAATGAATTCAAAATATCCAATTGATTTTTACACATACAAATCAGCCATAAAAGCACTGTACAGGACCTCCAGAATGCTTCCCTCTCATATAATCATGGATGAAGGAAAAGGAGATTCAGGGATTTTAGGCTTTTTGCTCAAATATTATCAATCCATATTAGAGTTGACTGCTTCCAAGATTAAAGACGTCTCCCATCTCACTGTCTCTACCCAGTGCCTCTCCAAATTGAATGTGCACGTGAAACGTGGGCATCTTGTCAAAATCCAGAATTTTACCACCAGTTGTAAGAATTTGAAAGTACATCTGTAATTTACATCATTTTACACAGGGTAATAGCATTTTGTTACCATGACACCCATAAAAATGTAAATTAAAAATGTAGTTTTATAAATGGGAATGTAATATACCTTTGTTGTACACTAAATGATAGATCGAGAATTTAATCTAGGGATCTGTGACTACATCTTATGTCCTTTTCCCATGACCATTTCTTCTTGGTAGAAACACATGTTCTGTGAACATATCCTTCTTAAATCTAAGAGGGGACCATCGCTATAGCTTTTCTAAATGCCATTTTACTTTATTTATTTTTTTTTCATTCTTTCTCCGAGGTTTTTCTTGACATATTTTTTATTTTTAAATATGACTCCATTGTGACGCTGGCTGTCACTCTCCACCACGGACCCTTTCAAAGTAAAACTGCCTTCTTTACTTCAGGTTATTTAGACAGTTTTCCACTGCTTTCAAAGATCTTCTATAGTCAGTCCTTTAGCCATGGTACATTAAACACATTATATTCTTATATTTTCCTTCTCCTTATTAATTTGCCTTTTGATCATATTTACTGGTTCCCTAGAACTTTTCTGAACTTTTCAGCACCATATGTGTATCAGAGTAATTGAAAGGCACACAAGTACTTCAAGTCATATGTTTCCTGCGTCTGAATCAATGTAGCAAAATATCTTTGCTCTTTTCAAGGACTTTAAAAAATAATAGATATCAAAGGGCTCCAAACTAAATGTTTTGGTTATTTTTTTAAATTTTGAGATCAAGAAGTAATAGAGGGAAAGAGAGGGGAAACACATTTGGAAGGATGACTTACTAGAGTTACCACAAGATATTTAGTTACATATTATTTTATTAGGACCTTGGAAAATATAAAAGATACACCACAGCTGATTTTTCCATGCGGCATTCTTAAAAATTTATAGCATCTATATTAGTTAACAAAGACTTTCTTACTATTTGCAGTAAAAATATTTAGCCACCCTATTAATGATAAAACATGGCATTTTCTTTATTACAAGAGTAAAAGGCCACTGAGTGGAAAAATAATCATTCAAGAAAACCCAGGAATGTAAAACAACATTTCTACATTTGGAAACCATGTTTCCTTTCCGCTTAAATTTTCTAAACTGATATGAAACATAATTTGCACCATCCATTCTAATCATGCCTGGCTAGCTAATTCAAACCTATGTCTTTGATTTTTCCATTTACAGTAGGAAGAAAGGAAACCTGAAACAGAAGAAATGCAAATACTCCAGAGAGATGACCCGTTCTGTAGGTATTCAATAAGTTATTTCACCACTTTATTGTTTTTAAATATTTGCCATGTCGGAGACCCACTCTAACTGCACCACAAATATGTAGGGCCAATAGATGAGAGATCAGAGAAGTGCACTGTCAAGACATTCCAAGTAGTTTTAGAGCAGGTATATCTTCCTTTCACATGTCCATTCTCACAAGGAGGGTAAGATGCTCAGGTCACTTACTAATGCTGAGGACTTCTTCTGGAATTGGGGTGTGTGTTTGCATAAAAACTCACATTCCTTCCAGTTTTGCATAATTCCTTTCCTTTTTTGGAGATGTAAGAAGGACCCCAGAATTTGAGACACAGGAACAAACCCCTTCAAGAAGGGAGAATCTAGGTCCCAGGACAGTGATTCTCAACCTAAGCTACATGTGAGAATAGATGAAGAAATGTTTGAAAACTGCGAACACCCAAGTCCCAAACCCAAACCAGTTAAATAAGATCTTCTAGGGACAAAGTTTTAAAGCTTTAGATCTTTTCAAATGATTTTAATGTGCACTAGTTTTGGAAGCTACTTTGGAGACGATCTAGGGGTATAGTTAAAAAATAAAAATTAAGCCCAGATAAATTTGCAACAGAGTTAAGAAGACTCCTTTCTAATCAGGGGCTCTTTTTGCTGCAAAGAGAATTACTGCAAATAAATTTTAAAGAGGATACAGATTAAATAACTATTTAGCCAACTGCAACTGAGGAAAGCATGAGTACAGTTTCAGTAAGGTATGGCAATAGAAATCAAATTTAAAACCCCAAGGGGAGGAAATCACCAGGGTCAGTGAAAGTTTGTAGCCAGGGGAGATTATGTCACATATTTACATTATTATTTAATTGTATGTTAAACAGGATTTGTAAAATGAACTACAAATCCAAATACCCCCATGGAGGCAGAGTGCTAAAAACTTTCATCTCAGGTTGACACGGATTAGAGATTTGAAAGCCCACTTCTCCCTTTACCATGTCAAATTATAAAGGAAAAAAATAAAATGCTGATCTGAGTCTCTAATGAAAGGTAACTGTGCAGTTATTGGAAACATACTTTCACTGCAATAGTAGATCTGATTACAGCGCAGAGCTGGGCCTGCGTCTTCCTACCTTAAGGTTTTGATGGTGAGATTGCTGTTTACTTTCATCTGGTTTTCATTTGAAAAATCCCATCTGTGCTGAGCCTGAAAGAATTGTAAAACTACTAAAGTTACAAGCATTTAAGTAAGGTGAACAGAATTTCCTGGGTTTACTTTGCTAAAATGATGTTTAAAGAAGATTTGGGTGATGTAGGCTGGGAGACCACTATAATATACCTGCTACAACTAATTATGTGTCTGAGATGAGATGCAAAGCAGAGCTTCAGCCCTGCGGGGGAGGGGGAAATATCCTGGCAGCTTTATGCACTTACACTAAGTATGGACATTTTCAAAAGTGAATGTATTCTACTTAAACTAATTATGCAAAACTTCGGATGATAGCATATTTATCTGCCATTTTATATTATAATCCAAACACTTTTTGCCATACACATAAAAGATGGAAATATGGAGTGGAAGAGAGAATGTTTCCATATTTCAAAAGAACTAAAAATCAAGTCAAATCAAATAAACCAGAAAGTTCTCCTTTTATATATTGCTCATAAAGGATCAGGTTTGCTATGAGAAAACAATGTGTAGCTTGGTTACACTGGCATCAGCAGATGAAGTGTGTCTCAGAGAAAAGAGAAGATATGAGGGAAGTAAAAATGTCAGTGTTAGATGTAAATATTTTAAAGGACATCTTGGGACTAGGCACTATAGAAGCAAAGAAGTGTTTGGGTCACACATGACATCTGGGCAAGTAAGACACAGTGTTATCCGCCCACTCTTATCCCAGGTACACTGTTTCCATTAATGGGAATAATCCAGCCCAGATATTTGGAATGATTACTTAGTTGTTTCTAAAGTGCTCTTTCCAGAGTTCAAAGGAGGTACTAAGCAACCATATGGCCTTTACCCAATTTTGGATGACCACTCATTGAGTGTACAGACAAAGTTCAGGTGAAACATTGGTCCAAGAAGCAGTATCTAAAATTTTGGTGATTTTAATGCAGCTATTCCAGATCCTTTGCAAGCCCTGGGGCAGTGAATGGTCGCCTCCACACACCTTTGTATGGGCTCTAGCCTGTCTCAACTAGGACTTCTGAAAAAGACCAAACACAACCTCTCATTCTTGCCTTGTTGTGTGGTATGGAATTCACAGAAGCTCCTCACTTCACTTCTCATTTCTCCCTCAGTCATTCCTTCTGTAAAGAAATATTCTAGAAAGGGAAAGCCAAACACTGAAACTGCACTGAAAGAGCAGGGTCAAACCAGGGTCCCTACCAGATGACAGCCTTTCCACCTGAAGTGGGGTCATCTTTGACACGTTCCTTCTCTGCCTGCTACTTCTTACCTGACAGAGCTCAGCTGTGGCACTGCCTGCATGTAAAACTTTCTTGACCTTCCAATCTTGATAGATTCTGATGTGCATACTTCCCCATTGTGTTTTCCTAATGACATGTGCATTTAAAATAAACCATGCGACACACTCCTTCGTGATTACTTAATGGTCTGTTCTCCCTTAGTACTGTAAGGCCCTAGAGGACAGACATGATATCTTGATCCATCACAAGTAGGCATCAATAAATACTTTGTAAGTGAATCAAGATGTGAGTAAATACTTAAATTATATAGATTATGCAGATGTGTAATTTATTATATCTGTGTGTTTGCCAAAAAGTTCATTCTGTTTTTAAGTAAAAATAATAGACACATTTTTCATTTTCACAGATAAGTTTATTAAACAACACATTCACTACGTTGTTCCACTACATTCTGCCATCTTTCAGGCAACTTGATAATTCTATCTTCCCAAAACTTTTAATCTTTTGGAGCAAAGAACTGTTCCAGGTACCTTCTGCAGTCTTCCAGGGAATTGAAATTTTTTGCCATTAAGAGAATTTTGTAAACACCAAAATAAATGGAAATCCAAAGGTGCAATGTCTGGCGAATTTGGCAGATGAATCAGAACTTCCCAGCTAAGCTGTTAACAGTTTTTGCTTGGTCCTCAAAGTAACATGCAGTCTAGCGCTATCCTGATGGAAGGTTACGTGTTTTCTGTTGACTAATTCCAGGTGCTATTTATCGAGTTCTGCTTTCAGTTGGTTTAATTGGGAGCAGTACTCATTGGAATTAATCGTTTGGTTTTCTGGAAGGAGCGCATCATAGAGGACTCCCTCCCAATCCCACCATATACATATCGCCTTCTTTGGATGACGACTGGCCTTTGGTATGGTTGCTGGTGGTTCACTTCGCTTTTTTCCTTTTTTTTTAATTTTAAAGATTTTATTTATCTACTTTTATAGAGTGGGAGGGAGGGAGAAAGAGAGGGAGAGAAACATCAATGTGTGGTTGTCTCTTGTGTGACCCCAACTGGTGACCCTTTAGGTGGTAGGCTGGCACTCAATCCACTGAGCCACATCAGTCAAGGCAGAAAGATATGTATTTTTTTAATTTTTTAAAATTTTATTTATTTATTTTTAAAGAAAGGGGAAGGCAGGGAGAAAGAGAGAGACAAATAGCAATGTGTGGTTAATTCTCGTGCTCCCCCCTACTGGGAACCTGGCATGCAACCCAGGCATGTGTCCTGACTGGGAATCGAACATGTGACCCATTGGTTCACAGGTTGGCACTCCATCCACTGAGCCTTGCCAGACAGGGCAAATAACATTTTAAAACGTAAATTAAATGATGCTTTATTGTACTTACTATTGGTCTATTTATTCCTTTTTCTAAAGCCTTGCTTTTGCCAACATATGAGAGCACAGGATGCCCATCATTAAGCCCTTTATTCAGTTTGACTCCTACTTAAACAGTGATTGGCAATAAAATGTGAGTCTAGACAAAATTATAGGTACAGTTTGTAAATATTTAAACTAAATTAAACTTAGGAGCCACTGATCAGTATCTCTGAGAACTGTTGGTAAGCAGTTTATTGATTAACATTTTGATAATTTTTTTTCAGATAAATCTTACAAATTAAACAATTTAATTCAAAATTTTCTTTCTAAATGATCAACTGAATTTTTTAAAAAATGGTCAAAAGACCTAATCAGACACTTCACCAAACTACATATACAGGTTGTCAATAAGCATCTGAAAGCATACATAACATATGTTATTAGGGAACTGCAAATTAAAACAACAGCGAGATACCAGTACACACCTATTACAATGGCTAGAATTCAAAACGCTGGCAACGTTAAATGCTGGTGAGGATGGGGAGCACCAAATCTCTCATTCATTGCTGGTGGGAATGCCAAGTGATACAGACACTTTGGAAGACAGTTTGGCTATTTCTCACAAAACTAAACATACTCTTATCATATGATCCAATAATCATGTTCCTTTGTATTTACCTAAATGAGTTGAAAACTTATGTCTGCATAAAAGTCTGCTATAAACAGATGTTTATGTCCATTTTATTCATAACTGCCAAAATTTGGAAGCAACCAGGATGCCCTTCAGTAAGTGAATGCATAAGTAAATAGTGGCATGTTCAGATAATGAAATACTATTCAGTAAAAAAAAAAAAAAAAAAGTGAGCTATCAAGCCATAAAACAATGTGAAAGGGTCTTAAATGCATATTAATTAGTGAAAAAAATCCAATCTGAAAAGGCAACATACTACATTGTACCAGCTACATGACATCTGGAAAAGGTAAACCTATGGAGCCATTAAACAGATCGGGGGTTGCCAGGAAGTAGGTGGAGGGAGGGATGAGGATGCAGCACGTGTAGGATTTTTAAGGCAGTGAAACTAATCTGCATGATACCATAATGATGGATGCGCTTTTCAAAACCCATAAAATATACATCACCAAAAATGAAACCTAAAGTAAACTACAGACTTTTGGGTGATTATGATGTGTCATTGTAGGTTAATCAGTTGCAACAGTGTAATATTTTGGTATGAAATATTCATAATGGGAGAGGCAGTCCATGTGTGGGAGAAGGAGTATGTAGGAAATCTCCGTACCTTCCATTCAATTTTTCTAGAACCTACAACTGCTATAAAAATAGTCTATTATAAAAATTATTAAGGTTCAATCTAAAATAATTTATATGAGTATAGAAAGAATGAAAATTCTGAACATTCCACTGTATGTTCGAAGTTCTTAAAGTTCTTGCAAATATTGGGTTGGCCAAAAGGTTTGTTCAGTTTTTTCCATAAGAATGGCTCTAGTAACGTTTAGTCTTTAACTTCATTCAAAACAATTTTGTTAGGTTGTATTGTGACAGCTGTCATATCGCATGCATTTAAAAAATTGGTGAATTTTTGTGCAGCCACTTTAATATTAAAGATGGAAGAGAATATGCAACATTTCGGCATATTATGCTTTATTATTTCAAGAAAAGTAAAAACACAACTGAAGTGCAAAAAAAAGGATTTGTGCAATATATGGAGAAGGTGTCGTGACTGATCGAACGTGTCAAAAGTGGTTTGTGAAGTTTTGTGCTAGAGATTTCTCACTGGCTGGTGCTCCATGGTTGGATAGACAAGTTGCAGTTGATTGCAGTCAAGTGGAGATATTAATTGAGAACAATCAGCATTATATCAAGTGGGAGGTAGCGAACATACTCAAAATATCCAAATCAAGCACTGAGAACCATTTGCACCAGTGTGTTAATCGTTTTGATGTTTGGGTTTCACATAAGTTAAGCAAAAAAACAAAACAAAACAAAAAACCCTTCTTCACCATAAGTAGATTCTCTACTTAACCATAACAAAAATATTCTATTTTTAAAAATGGAATGTACCACTTAATAAGGGAAAAAAACTTTCTTGGCTGGTGTGGCTCAGTGGATTGAGTGCCGGCCTGCAAACTAAAGGGTTACCAGTTTGATTCCCAGTCAGGGCACATGCCTGGGTTGCAGGCCAGGTCCCCAGTGGGAGCCGCAAGAGAGGCAACCACACTTTGATGTTTCTCTCCCTTTCTTCATCCCTTTCCTTCTCTCTAAAAATAAATAAATAAAATCTTTTTAAAATTAAAGCATTAAAAAATATTAAATGTATACTGGTATGGACTTAATTCTAATATCCAGACAAAAGTGTATAATAAAATTGAGTGCTACAAAAGCCCACCTCTCCCAGTTTTACAAGTACTTTCAACATTATGTTCACTCAAGAGCTGTCCAAAAAGAGGAAACTTTGACATTTGATATTTGCATTTAGTCATATGCTAAGATTTAGAAATGTTATTTCAGGTAATTTTAATAAAGTAAAAAAAAATGTAATAAGAAAACTTTCCTTACAATTGGCCATTGCCCATCCTTAGGTCTAAGACCCTTAGATTCCCAAACAACGCTCCTGCTGGGTGAGCAAGGCCTTCTTGCCGTGATACATTTTCTGGTACAATAGCCTGTTACAGAACAAAAATGGAATTGCAATTAGAAACATATACATAATATTTAAGTTGTGCCCCCACTCTGCTAATGGAAGGGACAAAACAGCAAATGTATTCCATTTCCATAAAACAAACAGGTTTTCCCCTATAGGAGATACCTGTTAAAGTAAGTCTCTACTCAACCAGTTCATGAGCTTTATGAAAATCCAAGTCAACTGTCAGAGATTTCCAGGACCCAGTCCTCTTGGTTTCCATAGTATGAAATTTAATTTTTTTAAAGAAGAAAAAAAAATCAAATTATAGTTTCAATAATTCTTTAATTTTAGAAATATAGTTTGTTTAACCCAATATATCAACACTATTATTTCAACATGTCAACAGCATTTAAAAATTACTGGATGCAATATTATATATATATATTTTTTTTTTTTTGGCATACTAAGTCTTCAAAATATAGTGTGTGTTTTATACTTACAATGAGTCTCAAATTGGACTAGTCATATATTTTTTTCATTTTTATTAAATGTATTGGCATGAGACTGGTAAACAAAATTACGTAGGTTTCAGTTGCACAATTCCACAGCATATCATCTGAACACTATATTGTGTGTTTGCCACCCTGAGTCAAGTCTCCTTTCATCACCACTTATTTTCCCATAACCTCTTCCACCTCCCCCCACATCTAACCTCCCCCTGCAATCACCACACTGTTGTCCATGTCCATGAGTTTTTTTCTCTCTTTTTCTCTTTTTTGCTCAATCCCCCATCCCCTCACCCCACTCCTCCTGCCCCAGATAACTGTCACCCTTCTCTCTACAAGTCTGTCACTGTTTTGCTTGTTAGATCATTTTGTTCATTAGATTCCATGTATGAGTGAGATCATTATGGTACTTGTCTTTCTCTGATCTGCTTATTTCACTTAGCATAATGGCCTCCAGGTCCATCCAGGCTGCAGCAAAGGGAAAGGTTTCCTTCTTTTTTTTATAGCTGAGTAGTATTTCATTGTGTAAATGTACCACAGCTTCTTTATTTACTTATCTATTGATGGACACTTAGACTGCTTCCATATCTTGGCAATTGTAAATAACACTGCAATGACCGCAGGGGTGTGCATTCTTTCAGATTAGTGTTTGGGGTTTCTTCAGATAAATTACTAGGCATAGAATCACTTTTTTGTACTACCTGAACTTTAGAAAGCTTTTTTTAAATATTAAGTCAAGCTTTATTAGTTAATACTGAGAAATTTAGGAAGAGTTTTCAAGGTACAGATCATTCCATCACAATTCGTGTATTGTTGCAAATTTATAGCCATCGTAATTTTGTCTTTCCAGGTCATTTAAAATTAATACTGAAATATTGACATTGATGAAAGGAAATGATTTCATCATGTGAATAAGACTGAAATCCAGCAGCTCAAGTCCTCAGTGATGACATTGCTCAGGTAAGCGCTGTGTTTCATGAGCTATCAATGCATCCAGTTGATTCCTTCTGTAATCTTTTTGACCTTGCCTGCCAATCAATATTTATTTTATTTATTTAATGCTCATTATGTTTGGTGGAATATATGTTACCTGTCTTCAAGGGGATTATAACATGTGATTGGAAGTCTTAATTTAACCAGTTCCTAAACTAAGTAGCTCTTAATCCCCTCTATATTCCAATGCGGTGGATGTTTTATTGTCATTTTACAGATGGGGAAATAAAGTTCTCATAGTTAGTAATACTGGAATTCAAGCCCAAAATGCCATGTACCAAAACCAGTGTGACTGACTTCACACGCTTTTCTATGCCAGCTGCCTTTAAACTTCCAAAAGAGGCTCCCTCATCACCCTTTTTTTAAATGCATAAACCAGGGTTTTTTTCATTTAGAGATTTTTACATTAGTGACAGTAATCTTAGTGTGCTTTTTAGACCACAAGGCAGTTAATGGAAATCAGAAAAAAAAAATTAGGTTAATTATCAAATAGTTAACAATGCTTGATGTGTAGACATGATGCATTTTTTTTGCTGAATATGTTGGGAACCTTAAATTTTTACAATGGAAATACACTCTAGCGTGAATAAGGGTCCATAACAATGACAACGGCAGTGCCAGAAGTGTCTTTTATTGTTGTTGTTTTACTCCACAAACAGTGTATCCAAAGAATGAATGTATTGGGATGATGTTTTGGTGTCAGATAATTAAATACAATTCATTGATGGAGTTAACAGTATTGTACTTTGGTGTATTAGGATTAACCAAATCACTGAATGTGTAAAGGACAAGAAGCTAAGTAAAAACGTGTCACAGAAATAAATGTGCTAAATAAGCATTCCGTGGTAGCGACCACCATGGGCTTCAGCAGGAAACCCTGCCAACCAGACGCAGCTCAGGGCCTCGTGCCTACGCACGCAGTTCCGTAAGTTAGGCTACAGCAAAGAACGTCTGGCAAAGTGTACTGACTACGTGTTCTACAGTTTGCACCCACTTTTTAAAAGAATGCTTATTTTAAAAGTTAACAATTTAGCTATTCAAAAAATATTTACTAAACACATTAATTAATGATCTGGCAAGTGTTTTTATGGTGCTTACCACGTGCCAAGAATTGTTCTAAGGTTTTTGACAAATATGAATTATTGCTCTCTCTTAACAGTCCCTTAGACCTATTTATTCATTTTCATTTCTTCAGTCCACTTAACAATAAGCGCATTATTATTTTATTTTATAATTTTTATGGAAACTGAGGCACAACAAAGCTAAAAGACAGCCATGGTCAGGTATCAAGCAGCAGAAATATGGCCCTAGAATTCATGCCATTAACCGTTATACTATGTGCCTCTCATTTTTTAAAGAAATTGTCTAAGTGATTCGACCCCAAAGAAATTGTGTGGTGGGGAGCCAATTTTTTGTTATTGTATAATAAAAGAAAAAGAAAAAATTTATAGCAACATTTTTAAAAATTCACAAGACAAATAATGTATTGGGTCATATACAAAATATGTATGTCCTTAAAAATGTAATGACCTAAGAGTCAGACCCCGTTGGTCAGACAAATAAACATGAAAAATTCTGCATTGCCTCTTGGCCACAGAAATGTTAATACCTAGGCGTGTTTGTGGAAAATTTTTAATATGAAGGACTGCATTGCATTTTATTTTTTAGTTTAAAATTAAAATGAGTGCATTTTGCAATGCTCAATATCCACATACCACCCACTTCTATGTGGTATTTATCACTGCAGATTTTAGAAGATGAAAGCCTTGGTTGGTTAAACTATCTGCAGATTTGTCTCCGTTCTCCATTTTCCTGGTAACAACGTGGGCTGGAAACTGTAATAAACACTTACAGAAGACATTCTAGCTGACACTGTGTGCCATTTCCCGTCTGAGTTCCTATTTAAAGCAGAGGTGCCGTTAGTGGAAATTGCTTTACAAATCAGGGGAAGGATGCGTGGCACAGAGGAACGGATCATCATTTCTGTGTATTACACTAGACGGCCATGACAGCAGTGGTACAAATTAGATGAGCCTTGTGAGGAGGTTGGTCATGCTTGACTAAAACCCTATGATTATCCTGAGGTTCTTGCATGTGAAAAATACATATTTCTTTGTGTTATCAAATTAGCCAAAAGTCTTGATTTTCACAGTATCTTTCCAGTTGAATCTCTCTACATAGATCACATAATTTGCACACAATTCACATTGGTTAGCATGAGCCCGGTCTTCTCTTTGGAGCTCCCAAGTCTGTGGTTAATTTCCTCAGCCATAAAGAGGAGTCGGTTTCCGAGAATGGCATCTTGCTTTATTTACACAAATAGACATGTTCCTTATAAAAATTTCCATAACGTTCAAAATGGGAAATGACTACTTTCTCACCCAATATTACTGTCAAAAATTATATTCAGAGGGCTAGGTTTCTAGGATGAGGGTTTTAAATAATGTATAGCACATGTGGGTACCATAAACAAAAATATATTTGAAGTACGTGAATAACATGTTAGGGCTTTTTTATTGTTTTCTTTCTGTTTGAAGAGGGAACAAGTAAAATAAAGTAAAATAAGCCATGTTTCAATCTGAGAGAATTAAATGGCTCTTATTTGCAGAAAACAAGCAATTTGGCTGATCATGTTTAATCAAATTATTCATGTGTGAGGGCTGGAATATTTTCTTTGTGGGAGCAACAAGCTGTGTGGAAATGGGCCATAATCATAAAGACCCTGTGTATGAACATACTCTGTGCGGTCATTATACTGTCTTTTGCTTGTTGACGGGAGAAGACAAGCAGACATCTTTAAAGTACTCACTGCCTGCTAATTTCAGACCTTCCTTAGTTATTCTTTCTCCTCTTCTGCTTTCTTCTCTCGCTCGATAGTGACAGACGACAGGCCAGATTTTTGACATGAGTGTGAAGCAAAAATGTACTCTTAAATATACCCTTTAAAGGCATTCCAGTGGTAAGCGTAATCATGTTGCAGAAAAAAGTTCCTTTCTCAACAGTTTCTAATTTATTTAATAGCAATTGGCATCCTCACTTTCTCTTTCCTTCCACCCCTCCACCTTGCCCCTGGAGTCCTCATTCCTTTTCAGACTGGTTTGCCACAGAGAGAGAGACAAAAGTTTTGGACTAAAATAACAACTAAGAAAGATGGTAGAGAGTGCCCAGCTGTGAAATCTCTGAAAGTGGAAACAGGATTCAGATGAGCAAGTGACACTGCTATGGCCCAGTCACTCCTTTGGCAAAAACCTATTCTCAGTTTTTGAGTTGCCAAGAAGCTTAAATAATATTTAAGCTAAATGGGTCATAAAACCTATGTGTTCATTGGTATCGTGTAAGTCCGTTATTTTATCACTTTAAATATCTAAAAACATACTTGCACATAAAGGTGACACTGGCATTTAAAACATAGAACAGGACATTTGGATATCAAAATAAATAAAGAGTTAAAGTTCTCATTAGTGATGTGCTTTAAAGGGTCAAGGTCATAGCTAGCTCATATTGTCATTGATAACATGCCTTGAATGTGGCCAGGAGGGGAGAATGAAATGCTTTTCTTTCCCCTTCAACATTATTTTCAATTAATCATAAAAATTCTCCCCTTCTTGGTTTAAAACAATAAAAGATGTGCCTTTAACATTTCATATAATAGATCACCAAGACTTTATTCCATGAAATGTTAAAGGGACTTATTTAAGAAAATGAAGCAGATCAAAACTATGAACAGTAAAATGACAACAAACACAACTATCAACAACTGAACATACAAAAAACAAAAACAAAAAACAAAACTAAGCAAACAACTAGGACAGGAACAGAATCACAGAAGTGGAGATCACATGGAGGGTTATCAGTGGGGAGGGGTGGGGGGAGAATGGGAGAAAAGTTACAGGGATTAAGAAGCATAATTGCTAGGTACAAAATAGGCAGGGGGAGGTTAGGAATAGTATAGGAAAGGGAGAAGCCAAAGAACTTAATATGCATGACTCACGGACATGAACTAAGTGGGGCGGGGTAGGGGGCCATTGATGGAGGGAAGTGGGTACCAGGCAGAGGGGGAAAAGGGAAAAAATTGGGACAACTGAAATAGCATAATCAAGAAAATATACTTAAAAAATAAAACAACAAAAAATGTTATCAATTTTTTGGGCCAACCTCCTAGTTTTCCATCATTGTCGAGCTATATGCCAAAAGTCCAGGAGTCTAGTTGACTTCAATACTCACCTCTCCAACCTGGCTGCTCAGGCCTAATGCCAGTCAAGAATGAGTGTTCTTAAGCAAGGTCTTGGGTAAGACTCCACATGACAGAGCTCCCCTAACCCCTCCAAGCTTCAGTTCTTCTCCTTCAGTGTGATCACTCACAGCTTTGAGTGATGCGGGCTGCTCACCAGGTGGCCGGCCTTGTGAGTGGTTTAGCAGCCCAGAGAGTGGATGCTGAGCTATCTGCTATAGTGTCCTTTGGATCCCAAGGGGGACTCAGCCATCTTTGCCAAAACAAAATGTGGGAGAATCATCAGCTTTACTGTTGTCCCCTCTTTGTTCTCAGGTATCTCTTTTCCCTAGATTAAGTCGGTGCAGAAAAAATAAACAAGGTTAATGCCTAAACTGACATGTAGTGTGAGAAGAATATAACACTCTTCTTGCAGAAACCCTCCATATTTATAAGTAATATGGCAGTAGTTAACCTCCCCTTGCCGTGGGGATCAGAGGGAAGCCTGAGTCCTCCTCAATTCAGCGTCTCTTAAATCTGGAGATTCCCTCTATTTTTAATCTTATAAAGTCTGGGAGGGTAATGACTGGAGTGAAGCATAAGGCATAGAACTTCCTCTTACCAAACCTTGAGGGAGGTGCCTGGCCCTCACGGGGAACATCTTCCTGTTTAGCATGTAGGATACCTTTTGTCCACTTATTCTGGGCTTTAAGCTGTAGCTTTCAGTTCCAGGATACGTAGAGAGGCATTTCTAAAAACGATGTTGTGTTAGCTTAGTGTCATCTGCTTTGATTAGCCTACATGAGGATTTTTGATAATGGAACCAACTAAAAGTACTGTGACATCGTAAGCAACCTGCAAGTGCGGTTGTACTTTTGGGTTGTTTCATAAGTAGAAGGTGAACAAATGCCAGAGTCTTTCTGGCTTTATCGTTCTTGTCACACCTACTTAGTTTCTTCTTTTCCTATATATTTTCCAAGTTAAAGAGAAGAATAATTTGTCTTATTACGTTTAAAGTATTTCCTATCTACTTCGAGTAACTAGGAACAGTCCAAACACACAGTCCATTTTATCTATGCGACACCTGAAGTTCTGGAAACTCAATGGGTGTTCGTCAAATCTCCTGCTATAGAAGTAATTGTAAGACTGAAGACTGTGGACTCGTCAATTCACTTACATGCACGTGATCAAGTGACAATAATAAAAAAAGCAATGCATAAGAATAACAATAGAGATGGCTTGTCCGACAAAGAGTTAAAGGCTTTGGGAAAGTAATTATGCTTATTATGGAATATTACTTTTGATCTAAGCACTATTCATTTTCGTGTTTTGTGGACTTGAAATTTGACAAATTGATGTGCACAGTGGCTTGTTCCGGTGCTCACATTCTCGGCGGTTAGGGAAGCCAAACACAAGACTTAGACTTTTGGAATTTCAGGCTGGGGAGGCTGGGCTGCCTCAGCTCTGCTCCAAGTGAGGTATCTTGATATTTTTCTGTGTCCGTTTCTGCTTAACATCAGAATCCTTTATCCTAGAGAGACCTGGCACATTCAAGAACCTCAAATTGCATGGAAATAATTGAGGATGGCTTATTGTGGTCGTTTATATCAAATGCAAACCCTATGAGGTTGGTGAGCTATGTGAAATAACACTGCTGTGTGCTAGCCACTGAGATTATCTGTATGAATAGTTAGTTGACTGTGTCACTCTAAACCTCAAATATGTATAATGCTACGTTCATTCAAGTCATATGGGTTCAGAGCTCTTCTAACAGAGCAAGAAGTTAACTGTGAAAGAGAGAGCTACATAAATTCCACATGCAGCCCGTCACGAACCATACCCAGGGACTCGTCCCCCAATGAGGCAGATTCTTCTGAAGACAGCATCTTGAGCTGTCCCTGTCTGGTTTGTAAGAAATGATACTGAAAATGAGCTGCATCTCAAAACACAGGAGAAGGTTCTGACAGGACACATATTTATCTTCTGCCAGGATTATTTTGAGAATTTTTAAAACCTGGCTTCTGAAAAAGAGCAGTTGAATGCACAGCATGTAATAGAGCTGTAACGCTTTCTGAGCAAGGGAGAAAACATTACCCTTAAAAGCTTGGGCCATGTTCATACACACAGGCACGTGTATATACACTTTGATGCATATGTTGATAAATGTGATTTTCCTGCCTTTGTTTTTAGTGCTGGAATAGATCTTGGCCAACACTTGAAAAGCATTATTTTTTTTGCTTTCAAACTTTTTTTTTAATTTTAAAATACAGACTGCATGATATCTAGTAAGGATAAACTGAAATACGCGTTTTTCATATCATGCGTTTCAAATCCCTCATCTTCCATCTCCGTCTTAGTAAAAATAAACAGGTCCTACATTTTTGCAGTTACATTAGATGGCACAGTGTGACAGGCAACATTCTGCCACCTGACAAAGGGGATGGTATCGATTTTTTTGCCATTAGTTCCAGTTTTCCTGATAGCATAGATTCTGGGGGAAACCTGCTCTGCACTGATGAAGCCAGTGTTCTAGCCAGAGTTGAACAAATTGTCTTTCTTGCTGGTGCTGATTCCTTCACTGATCTCTGGAACTTGTCAAGGACAAGCAGGGTCAGGAATAGCTTTCCCATTTTAAACTATATGACAAAACAGCATGAAGTGTCTCATTTCAGCAAGTTTGCATGGAGTTTATTCCTGTCATTGGTGCAATCAAATCAAATCTGTTCCCCAGAAGTCAAATGTGTTAGGCCATTCTCCTTTATAATTCAGGAATTAGAGAGCCATCTACTGGTCTATCTTCCTTAGTGGTACTCTGAACAGATAGGGGACTATCATGCAAAATTGAATCATTGGCCAAAACGTAAGCCAAACAAAATATGTTTATTTTCCTTCCCTATTATATTTGGAGAAAAGACGTACATGCTTTTATCTTCTGAACCTGAAGAATAAAATAGAGCTTCTAATAGGCAAATTAGATAAAATGGAGGCTATCATTTACGTAAAATGAAATGAGATTTTTATACTTATTAACCAGCTAAACAGCAAGTAGTTGTTTAAAATGTGCTCATGTCTAGTTGCTTTTTTTCTGGAATAATTATGAGACATGGTAACTCTTGTCAGAGAAGTTGTATTCTAATTTTAAATAAAAGAAAACAAAAATAAGACATAATGGATGACAGAACATCTTGCCATCAAAATTAATGTACAAGACCTGGAGTGAGAACAGCTGACTGTAAATGTCTCAGACCCCACTTACTAGCCTGATAGTTTAGGGCAGCTCACTTAGCCTCAGCCTTTCTGTCTGAAAACTGAGGAAGACAAATAAAAACTACTTTATTAATTTATCACAATAATGTGCTCTAAATTATAAAAAGTTACATACATGCAGGATATAATATACCGAAGTCATGATGTCTAATGAAATGAATGAAATGCTAGAATCTAGACACTGCAGGAGGAGCAGTTAAGGCCAGAGTACTTACAGGGAGGGTTAGAGAGAGGGCCCAAATAATAGATAATGTGTTCAGAGGTGGAAGTCAGTTGGCTGGGCATTGTGTAAAAGACTTAAGTAATTTAGACATAAGACACAGCATCTGAGGGGAGAAAAATACATGAACACATGCGATTTTTCCATGGCTGGCACAGTTTAGTTTTTACTGAAGTGCATGAAGGATGGGAGAGAAGATAGATTAAGTTACAATTTAATCTCTGGCTAAGTGAATATAAGTTCTAAGAAACTAGCATGGGAGAGAACAGAAAATCAAGTATAAATAAAATTAAAAAGAGGAAGATATGGAGATAAAGGGTTTCAGGAATCATTAATCTGAAAAGGGAGACTTCATAAAATACAAGTGAAAACTTGAAAGTCAAATTAACTTGGAAAGCATAAAATAAAAGTAATAACATTAATAACTAAAATTTGAGGAATTGCTACAGGTTTTACATAAATGTTCGAATTCTAAGGTGAGTGTGTTTATTAGAGACATACGGCAGTCTTCAGTAATCGGTGACTAATGCAATGGCTCCTAGGACAGCACTACCCTCTTCATTCAAAGCGTAGGTCAGAAATTTGCAACCCCCCAAGACAGAAGTCCCGAGATTTCTGGGAAGTTTTTTTGCACAGGAAATTCTAAAACGCAACCACGCTTCAAGTAGTAAACAAAGGTATGAATGTTTTGGGTGTTTTTTACATGTTTTCATTTAAGAAAATATCACATTTCTTCAGAATGTAATAATAAAAAGATAGTATCATTTTATTTTTAAGGATTGCTTCATGAGAGTGAGTAATGTAGCTACTACTAATTTTTAGACAATGAAGAAAATTAATACTGGGCAAACTTGTGTATTTTACACATTTTTAGTGCCACTTAAAGAGCGTATTTTCCCCTTCACATTTTTAGTACCACTTAAAGAGCGTATTTTCCCCTTCAATATTTCTACTTTACAAAAGCCTATGAAATGTGACTTATATTAACACCAAAGAATTAATGAAAATTGCTTAGGACATTATATTCTTAAATCCTATTTTATTGATAAACCATTTAACAATCTACAGCTTTTGTATTTGTAATTCAGAATTTAAATACATATTCCACTCTGTCTCACACACGCCATGTTTAAAGGCCTGAGTCGGAAACAGTTAATGCCCTGTCCTATTGAACTTGATGGTGAACTTCAGAAGTTCTCAAAGCACACCCTGCTTATTTAAAGGATCATTGCCTGTTACAATGAACTAAGCTCATGAGTACATGTCTCTTATTGTACTTCCATTCCTTTCTCGATCACATTGAAAATTATGTCTTTTGTATATGAACACTCACTTTATCTCTCAAATGAAAATCACTTCTTCCCTCCAAAGCCCCAGAGGTTCTAATGGATTCCTCGCTTATGGTATTTCTTTTTCCCTTGCATTTTAATTATCTTTGTCATTGTTAATGAATTTTAACATAAAGTACTGCTCAAAGTAGGTGTCACCATCTGGGAGGCATCGACTGATGGAAGGAGTACCCACCCCCAAACATGAACCGCAAAGGCACACTCACACATCTCTGAGCCCGTATCAGGGATGTGGATGTGACAGGAATGAGAACAAACAACATCACCCACTCCAGTCCTGCTACATTGATGAGACCGTTTATGCAAGGGATGGAGTCATTTTACCTGATTAAAGCCTCTAGGCAGTGATTGCCAAAACTAGCTAGACAGCAAAATTACCAGGGAGCGCAAAAAAAAAAAAAAAAGCTTACCTAGGTCTTATCTCAGAAATGCTGAATTGTACTCCCCCAGGATTTAGCCACATAAATTGTATTTTTAAAATTCTTTCAGTGATTCTCATGTAATTAATTATCTTGGAATTAGCCTCTGTGAACCACTAGCTAATTCAAAAAGACTTATCAAATTAGGTCAACACTGAGATACCCATTTAAAGTATTCTGAGGTATTTATACTTCTACTCCCTAACCTGGCCAACTAGAATTCTTTATAAGGATTAAGGGCTCAATTCCAATTCAATTTTTTTTGTGTCTTTCTTTGTCTTGTTTTGTATGTTTCTACATCAACAACCACTTGGGGCGGGATAAACTTTTGCAAGCAGAAAATTCTGGGTACTGTGTTAGAATTCAAGACATCCTGTCTGGCATTATCTAAATTCCCAAGGCCCACTCCAGTATCCCCCATACTTCTAATACTTACAACTTTATATGGGTTTAATATATTGAATTGAATTAAAAATCAGTTTAGAATTTGAGTAATAGCCATCAAATCCTTAAGGTCTACTTTTTAACAGGGATAAATTGATTATGAACCTATAAGTCAACCATATTTAATAGTCTTGGAAATATTTGGAAAAGTGTGGGTAAGTGTGTATTTTCACATCAAACCGTGGAATTCAAAAGGCATCTTCCAATTTCTTGCTTTCAATCATGCTGAAGCTGTGTATTTTTCTAAGACTCAGCTTCTTCATCTGTCAAATGGTAATATACTGTTTATAACTGATGGTTGTCATGAGGACCACATGACATAATCCATGTATTTGGTACAGTGTCTGGAAAATAAATACTAACCACCTGCTTGTTAATACTATTTTTGCTATGATTATTATCATCATCTTACAGCAAATTTAATAATAGGTACATATAGCAGTTAGAGAAATCAAGCTGGATTCCTTAATTTTGTTCAACCTTCCCTAATACCCTCTGCAAACTAATCTTCAGTATTGTAAAGTCTGGGGTGAAATCTACCACAAGTGGGTGCATTTACTAATTGCATCGTTACCTCCTACAATGAACTAAACTCTTGAGCATGTGTCCCTCATGGGTTTCTCTCTTTGTCTCTCTCCTTCTCTCCTCGTCCCCTCTCGTACACTGAACTATGTCTCTTGTACATGAATTCCCGAGTTACAAACTTACTATGAGAGGTCTGGAAGTTTTCATTGCAGCATCAGAAATGTGCCTTGGGTTCACGGTGAAGTTATTTAATCTCTCTTCTTCTTATTTGGCCTTTAAAACAGATAAAGAAATCTGTCTAGAGCTTCAGTACCTCTATCAGGAAAAATATCTGTGCAGAATCAGGCAATTACGAATACTGAATAAGATGCCGCTTTGAGATAAATTAATGAAAAGCCAAACCTACACGAAAAAAAGAATTAAGTATGTGTGTAATGACCCAGATTTTTACCTCTACCATTTGACTAGTTTTAATCTCTGACTTCTTCATTGTCGTTGATGGACTAAATCGATCTCTTCGCTGTGAGAGCTGCATTCTGTACATCTCAGATAGTACCTGGTTTCTGTGTGTTTTATGGCCGCTGCACCGTGCTGTGGCATTTTATCAGTACATATTTATGCCTTCGAAAATGATCTCAGTATGAGCTGTTAAATATTATTGGAGTTGGTCAATATTCTATGTGAGGCGTCAAGTATGGCTGAGTAGAGTCACCTGACAAGTCCACGCAGCTAAGGATTTAATTTATCACACCTCCCAGAACAAAGAAATAAGTACCACTTACACTCACATTATGGTAAACGTCTGTGTATCTCAGTTCCTCCAGAGGCCAAAGCTGTGGAGCCAGCTGGACAACTCGAGAGTGCCCTCCATTTTCGTGAATGGCATATTCAAAACACTCCCTTCCTTGCCGTTGTAGTGGAAGGATGTAAGTCTTTTTCTCATCTAACCTGAGCATTGGTTTAAACAGATATTTATGCATTTGTCATTGTCTTAAAATTTTAATTTTACATGAATCTTTTAGTCTAAAATATAAGACCATTTTTTAAACATGAAGTAAACCTCTGTGAAGGGTAAATATTTTTAGAAATTAACAATTTATTCAAATAAAGGGTCAGTAGTCTGCCCAGAACAATTGGCAGGATAAATGAAAAATTAAAGCAGGGGTTTCTGGAAGCTGGTATTTTAGTAACTGATGGTTTTTGGATGTGCCTGATATGACCAAAGGAGTTTCCGTTGTAAGTATAAAATTCAAGGCAAGGATTGCAGAGTAGAGGGTTTCTGGAGTGATCCCCAAAGCCTACTATCGCCCTCTGAATGACTCAAGAAAGCTGATTTTCTTATCTTTAATATGACAGGCATAGAGGAAAGATGATCCGAAAGAATACTAATAATAGTGATATCCATGATGATTCCAGTAACTAGCCTTTATTGATTGATAATTATATGCAACTCCTGTTTTATTACTCCGTTTTTATGTTATTTAAAAAACAAATACACAAACATAATCTTTGTTATAGTAACAAACACACCGAGGACTTAGGGAAGAAGGCCTACGGTCTGCACAACAGGGCCGTGATAACGTTCCATCAAAGCACCTAAAATGAAGAAGGCTGACGGCTCGCCCTCTTACCTCTCACCAAACAAAGCCTTCGCGCTGAGCGTAGCATGTAAGACCCTCAGCGTTAGCCGCCCCTTGTCTCTCCCTCCCTTGAGTGTCCTCTAAACTATCCCGATTGTTCTAACCCAGTTTGCAGGCCTCTATCCGTTAAAGCATCCAGAGTGCGCACGGTGTGCCTCTGCACAGCCTGCTCCCTGTGTCTGCTGGGCTTTCCGTTCCCCTCTTGCCTCCCTGCCAAGCTCCCATCAGCCCGTTCTTCCAACAGCAGAGCAGGTGCTGGTTTTACCTGTGAAAACTTTTCTGCAGAGCAGGGAGGGAGGTGAGGCCAGTGAGACTTCATACCAGGCAAGCTCAGGGCTGGTTGGATTCTATCTCCTTTATTATCCTTCTGAAATCTTTTTAGTATTTTTGTCCTCTTTATTGAGATAAAATTGACATATAACATTGTGTAAATCTGAGGTATATAACATGTTGATTTGATACATTTATATGTTGTATTATGATTACCACTGTAGGATTAGCTAACATCTCCATCATGTCATGTAATTATCATTTCTTTTTTCTGCTCAAAACATTTAAGATCTAGTCTCTTAACGACTTTGAAGTATGAAATACAGCATTGTAAACTATAATCACAATACTGTGATCTCCTAACTGCAAGTTCCTACCCTTTAACCAATACCTCCCCATCTCCCCCACTGCACGGCTCCAGGGAAGCACCACTCTACTCTGTTTCTGTGAGCTCTGCTTCTATAGATTCCACATCTAAGTGATGTTACACAGTGTTTGTCTTTCTCCATCTGGCTAATCTCACTTAGCATAATTCCCTCAAGGTTCATCCGTGTTGTGTTGTCACAAAAAGCAGGATGTCCTTCTTTCCATAGCGGGAGACTATTTGCTATGTATATATAGATCAATCACATTTTCTTTACCCATTCACTTATTGACAGACACTTAGGTTGTTTCCATGTCTGGGTCATTGGTGAATAATGCTAAACTGAACATAAGGATACAGATATGCTTTAATATCCTTATTTTATTTCTTTTGTATACATACCCCAAAGTAGGATTGCTGGATCATACCGTAGTTCTGTTTTTAATAAGTTAAGGAACCTCCATACTATTTTCCATAGTGGCTAAAGCAATTTGCATTCCCTCCAACAGTGCGCAAGGGTTCCCTTTTCTTCACAGAATTTTCCAACATTTGCTACCTCTTGTCGTCTTTTTGATAGCCATTCTAACAGATGTGAAGTGATAGTAATTATGATTTTTTATTGCATTTCCCTGAGAATTAGTAAAGTTGATTTTTTTCATTTACCTGTTGGCCATATGATTCAGTTTGCTCTGATCATTTTTTAATCTGATTGTTTGATTTTTTGTTATTGAGCTGTATGTGTTCTTTATATATTTTTGATAGTAACCTCTTATCAGAAATAATTTGCAAAGATTTCCCCCACTGCATAGGTTACCTTTTTATTTGTTTGAGATGCAGCCCCACTTGTTGATTTTGCTTTTGTTTCTTGTGTGTTTGGTGTCGAATGCAAAAAATCTTTGCCAAGACCAATGCCAAACAGTATTTTCCCTATGTTTTATTCTAGAAGCTGTACAGTTTCAGATCTTATGCTTAATTCTTCAATCCATTTTGAGGTTTTTTGGTTTTTTGTTAGTATCATAAGGGTCTAGTTTCATTTTTCTCCATGTGGTTACTCAGTTTTCCAGACAGCACTTATTAAAGTAACCATTCTACCCCCATTCAATATCCTTGGCTCTGTTGTCTAATGATAGTTGACTGTATGTGCTAGGGTTTATTCCTAGGACTTCTATTCTGTAACATTAGTCTATGTGCTTGTTTTTATGTCAGGCCATACTGCTTTGATTACCATAGCTTTATAGTATACTTTGAAATAAAAAATGATGCCTCCAAATTTGTTCTTCTTTTTCAGTGTTGCTTTGGCTATTTACAGTCCTGATTCCATACCAATTTTAAGATGTTTTTCTATGTTTATGAAAAATATCATGTGGAATTGTGATAGTGACTGTAATGATTCTATATGTGGTTTGGGGTAGCATGGGCATTTTCATAATACTGATTCTTCTGATTCATCAATACTATGCTCTCTTTCCATTTGTGTCCTCTCTAATTTCTTTCATCAAAGTCTTGTAGTTTTCATTGTATAGACTTTTCACTACCTTGGTTAACTTTATCTCCAAGTTGTTTTTTGTTGTTGTTGTTTTTTGGTATTATTCTGAATAAGATGGTTTTCTGTATTTTTTCAGGTATTTCATTGTTAATGTACAGGTTTCTCTATGTTGATTCTATATCCTGCAACTATACTGAATTTGTGGGTTAGTTCTAACAGTTATTTTTTGGTTTAGTCTTTAAGATTTTATAAACATAAGATAAAATTATCTTTAAAAAAAACACTTTACTTCTTTCTTCTGATCTCAGTTCCTTCCATTTTTTTCCCCTGATTGCCCTAGTTAAAATTTCCAGAGTTATGTTGATAAAGAGTGCTATTGTCTCGGTCCTGATCTTAAAGTAAAACCTTTAAATCTTTCACTGCTAAGTAGAATGTTAGCTATGCATTTGTCATATATGGCCTATATTATGTTGAGGTATGCTTTTTCTTGTACAAAAATCATTGAGAGTTTTTTCATGAAAAGATGTATTTTGTCAAATGGTTTCTATTTGCACCTATTAAGATGAGCATATGATTTTTCTTTTATTATATTAATGCAGTATATCACATTTCTTGATTTGATTATGTTGAACCATCCTCACATCCAAGAGATATATCCCACTTCATTATGTATGATCCTTTGAATGGACTATTGAATTTGGTTTGTTAATATCTTGTTGAACACTTTTGCATCTGTAGTCATCAGGGATACTGGACCACAGGTTTCTCTTCTTGTATTTTCCTTATCTGCCTTTGGTATCAGAGCAGTGTTGGCCTTGTAAAGTGAATTTGAGGGTTTTTCCATCCTTTTAATTTTTTAAAGGGTTTCAAAAGAATTGGCATTAATATCTCCTTAAATGTTTAGAGATAGAAAGAATTCGCCAGTAAACCCATCTGGTCCTGGGGGTTTCTGTGTTGGAAAAAATTTGATTACTGATTCAATCTTCTTACTCATTGTTAATCTATTTAGATTTTCTATTTCTTCATGATTCGGTCTTGGCAAGTTGTATGTTTCTAGGAATTTATCCATTTCTTCTTAGTTATCCAATTATTGGAATATAAGTGTACATAGTTACTTGTTATAATTTTATGCATTTTTATGGTATCAGTAGTAATGTCTGCTCTTTCATTTCTGATTGTGTTGACTTTCTCTCTTCCTGACTCTCTTCTTAGTTTAGCTAAAATTTGTCATTTTTTGTTATCTTTTCAAAATATTAACTCTCCTTTTCACTGATATTTTTCTATTGCCTTTCTGGCCTCTATTTTATTTATTTCCACTCTGATCTGACTTATTTTCTTTCTTCTGTACACTTGGGCTTAGTTTGTCCTTCTTTTACTAGTTCCTTGAGGTGGGCAATTAGATGGTTTATTTGAGATCTATCTTTTTCTTAATATTAATATATGCATTTGTCTCAGTGAACTTCCCTCTAATTGCTGCTTTTGGAATATCCCATAGGTCTTGGTATGTTATGTTTCTGTTTTCATTTGTTTCGTGATATTTTTTATCTTTGATTTCTTCCCTGACCCATTGGTAGTTTAAGAGTATGTTGGTTTATTTCCACATTTTTATAAATTTTCTAGTTTTCCTCTTGTTATTGCTTTCTGGTTTTATGCCACTGTAGCAAAAAAAAGATACTTGGTATGATTTCAATCTTCTTAAATTTGCTAAAACTTATTGTGTGGCCTGTTATATGATCTATTCTGGAGAATGTTTTGTGTACACTTAAGAATGTATATTCTACTTCTGCTATTTGAATGGTTTATATATGTTTGTTAGGTTTATTTATCTAAAGTGTGGTCCAAGTCTAATGTTTCTTCTTGATTTTCTGTCTGGCTGATCTATCCATTGCTGCAAGTTGTATATTGGAGTCCCCGACTAACATTGTATTGTGTATTTCTCCCTTCAGATTTGTAGTTATTTGATTAAAATACTTGGGGGCTCCAAAGTTCAGTTAGTATATATTTAAAGCCGTTATATCTTCTTGTTTAGTTGACCCCTTTATTATTATATAATAACCTTCTTTGTCTCTTGTTACCATTTTAGGCTTAAAGTATATTTTGTCTGATATCAGTATAGCTATCCTCCCTTTCTTTGGGTTTCTATTTGCATGGTGAATCTTTTCACATCCTTTCACTTGAACCCATATGTATCCTCAGAGCTGAAGTGAGCACCTTGAAGGAAACTGAGCAGAGTCTTGTTTTTGGTTATTATTGTTGTTCAGTCACTGTGCCTTTTGTTTAGAAAATTCAATCCATTTATATTGAGAAGATTCATTAATATGTAAGAACTTTTAATTTGTTTTATTGATTGATTTTAGAGATAGAAAGAGGAAGGGAGGGGGAGACAGAGACAGACAGACAGACAGACAGAGAGAAACATCGATTTGTTTTTCCACACATTTATGCAATCGTTGACCAGGGATCAAACTCGGTCAGGATGACATCAGGATGGCACTTTAACCAACTGAGCTACCCAACCAGGACAAGAACTTACTTTTTATTTTTTTTCAGGTTACTTTGTAGTTCCATTGTTCCTTTTTTCCTCTCTTGTTGCCTGCCTTTGTTAATTGGCGATTAGCTGTAGTAATGTGATCTGATTCCTTCTCTTTACCTTTGCCATTCTACTCTAAGTTTTTGCTTTGTGGTTACCATGAAGCTTACATAAAACAGTCCCCTTAAGGCTGAAAGCAATTTAAGCTCTATGGCATTCAAAAAAACTCTACCACTTTACTCCTCACTTTCGTGTTTTTAATGTTACGATGTCTTCTTTACTGTTTCTTTTTATATTACTTATCATTAAGAAATTATAATAGTTACAGTTATTTTACTAGTCTTTTTTAAATTTTGTATTACAGTCCATAGTTAACACATCATCATATTACAGAAGTAGAGTTCTTCGATTCAGACTATATATTTGCCTTTTGCCAATATGTTGTATATTTTAGTATGGTTTTATATTAATAATTAGCATCTTTTCATTTCATCTTGAGGAACTCCTTCCAGCATTTCTTGTGAGGAAGGTCTAGTGGTGAATTTCTTCTGCTTTTGTTTGTCTGAGAAAATCTATTTGTCATTTATTTCTGAAGAATAGCTTGACCAATAGAATAATTTCAATGGGCACTTTTTTTCTTTCAGTACTTTGAATACATTATCCCAATTTCTCCTGTCCTATAAGGTTTGCTGAGAAATTTACTGAGAGCTCACTGAGGATTCCTTTGTAGGTTTCCATTTTTTTCTTTTGTTCCTTTTAGTATTCCCTCTCTGTCTTTGATCTTTGACAGTTTCATTATAATGTGTCTTAGAGAAGATTGCTCTGAATTGAAATAATAGGATGACCTATTAGATTCATGGACTTGGATGTCCAAGTCACTCCCCGGTTTTGGGAAGTTCTCAGCCATTATTTTTTGAAATGAGCTTTGGCCTCCTTTCCCCTCTTGGTACTGTCTGGAATTTCAATGATTCTGATACTGGTTCTTTTGATGATATCTCATAGATCCTGTTGACTTTCTTTGCTCTTTTTCATTCTTTTTTCATTGTTCTCTTTTGATAGTTATTACGAGTTCTTGTTTTCTAACTCACTGATTCTGTTTTCTGCTTGTCTCTTCTGATATTTATATGTTTTATTGAATTTTTCATTTTATTCATGAAAATATTTAGTTCCAGAATTTATATTTGATTCTTTTTTATGGTTCTGTGTCTTTGCTAAGTTTCTCATTTTGTTCACATATAGTTTTACTGATTTTTGAATTGTCTTTCAATGTTTTCTCATCATTCTTTAAGTTTCTTCAAAACAGCTATTTTTAATTTTTTTATCAGGTGAACCACAGATCTCCCATTCTTTGGGTTGGAATATTAAGGGATTATCGTGTTCTTTTGGTAAGGTCATATTTCCCTGATTCTTTATGTTCCTTGAAGTTTCGCATTGCTTTTTTCACATTTGTTGTAGCAGTTACTTCCTTCAATCTTTACTAGCTGCCTTCAGGTCAGGGTTACCTTTTCAGTCCTACTCATATTTTAGGGCTTCTTTCAACCTCGTATGGATACACATGCTCCAGGTTCCTGGCTTTCTTTATGACAACACCCTTAAGCTTGTATGTCTCTTCTCAATCATCCAGTGCATCAAACTGGCTATTGGTGACCTTTGCTTTCCCAAAAGTTACTCGATAGCTAAAAGTATAGCTTCTCCCTTGCCCACAGGCCCTGTCTACATTCTGCATGCATTCCCTGTCTACATGAACTTGCACTCACTGATGCTCTCATGGTCATGCACAAGGAGCTGACCACAGAGTGGGAGTAGCGGGTTTGGCCCTCAGGGCATCAAGGTGCCTACTAACCAGATGGAGAGACTCTCACATGATATTGTCCCAATAGCTCATGGGTAAGCTTCTTGCTGGACTCTAAAGCAAATTAGGCAGGAGCGTCATCCCTTTAGTGCCCTCTGATATTCTTAGTTGCCTTTTCCCCCACCTCCTCCTTCCCTCCAGTCATGGAACTCTTGTTTTAATACTCTAGGTACCGCCAGAGAAGGAAGGGGTTTCTTATGGCGCCTGGCACAGCTGAGAGAGCTGGGTACTCATTCACTATTGCCCATTTTCTCCTGCAGGAGGGGCACCCAGCGTCTGCTTTCTCTGAGCATAGTGCTGCAAAGTTTCTCTTACCCACTCCAGTGTGTCCAAACTCATATATATTTATACTTATATTTATATTCATATTTATATTTATATTTATTTATATTTATAATGCAATGCTGGAACTTTCCCTCTTCAAACCTGGAGTTCTACAAAGCCTCTTTTGCCCCTGTGCTCTGTCCAAGTCAGTGCTTTCCAGATGCTCCTGGTTCTTGGTTGAGGGCATCTGGAGGTGTCTCATAGGCACCTACCAAATCTACAGGCGATACTGGAGTGTGTCTGTCTATTACCCAACGTTCCGGGTCCCTTGGCGTATGGTGACGGATCCCATAACAGGCACAGAAACACTTTCTTCTGTGGAGAGATGTTGAGCCTCAGATGTTAAAAGAAGGAAAAAATGGGGTATATATTATGCCACCGTGATGTGATTGCCACTCTGGACTATATTTTCGCTAAATAATGTTTCTATTTTGCTCATCATAAATATTTGCATTAATTTTGAGTTTATTTAAATATTGCATTAAATAGCCCTGGCTGGTGTGGCTCAGTGGATTGAGTATCAGCCTGTGAACCAAAGGGTCTAGGGTTCAATTCCCCAGTCAGGGCACATGCCTGGGTGGTAGACCAGGTCCCTGGTGGGGGGCTCACAAAAGGCAACCACACATTGATGTTTCTCTCCCTCTTTTTCTCCCTCCATTCCCTTCTCTCTAAAGATAAATAAATAAAATCTTTAAATATATATATATTGCATTAAATATTATGTTTTTGCTTACTGAATTTTTTTATTCCCCCTTTAAATTTTGTCCTCTATTCTCTTTATGCTCTTCTTTTCCTCACCCTAGCCCTGGCCCTGCCTCCCTGATCAATCACCATGTGAGAGAAAAATAGTCACCCTCTCTCTATTATTTTGTGCGAAATTATATCATCACACATGTTACACGCTGATGTTTATATATCATCAAGCATTGTATATACCCATTTAATCCTCAAACAATCGAAGGAGAGTCTACATAAACAAATTTAAGGTAGAGATATTGTTTTCCCAGTCTCACGGATGTGAACACTGGTGCTAGCGAGCAGCAGGCCCGGATGAGGGACGCAACCTGCCCAACAGCAGTTCCTCCGCTTTCAAACAGAAGACTGTGTTGAACACATTTTTAGCCTGTGGCACCTCTTAAAGGAAGATGATCTAGACCAGCTATTTCTGTTGCTGTTGGGAGAGCTAACTGCAAGGCTGATGTAGACCCTCCTCCAGTGTAAGGAAAAGGAGTTATCTACTTTGAAAAGTTACAAAGCCAATTCTTTCAGAGAAACTTAAAGGTCAGCTTTGCAAAGGTTATGCCCACAGTTTTGAACTCTTACATTCCATATTCCATAGAATTGCTCCTTCCTCTTAGGTACTCAAGAAACATGTTTAAAAAAAATAGGCACTTTAACTATCATTGACAAGTGAAAGTGGATTCCTGTTTCCCAATATTTTGCAGTAACTTATTCATGCAAAATTATTAAGTTTGCGTGACATGTTGGTCAGCCTGAATTCAGATAAAGTTATTTCAATAGGTAATGAAAGTCCTCCAAGCCACAACACAAGAAAGATCGTAATTGAATCAATGAAGAAAAAAATCTTTAAAAGCAATTAAACACTGAAGTTGACCTCTTTAATTTGGGGGTCTGAAGGTTTTCGTGCGAAATTACAGAATCACTGGGATAATATGGTTTGGCTGCTGTGAGTTAGGTTTCAGTGTACTAGAAGCAGTCTCTCACATATCATATAGTGCATAATCCCAAAAAAGCATTATAGAAATGGTAAAAATTCAAAGAGGAAACAAATGTGTGAAGAGTTATCTAGGTGGAACAGTCATCCTCTGAAATACATGTTTTAAGTTGAAGTATTTTATGACCTGTTTGTTCTAAAACAAAAACTAGTTGGAACCTTTTTCACTGAGAAATAAATGGAAGTTTTAATAGAAAATAGATCAAATCAACTGTCTATGCTTTGGTCTAGGACTTTTTTCTAGAATTCAGTGTTTATTAAAATAACTGTCAGTAAAAAATGATAGAATCATTGTATGATTTCTTCATAAACTGTTGCATAAAGTAAGCAAAGTCATGAATGATACTGAGAATAATTGTGCTGTCACTCATTTTAAAAGGCATCTGTTTTTCCAGTATTTGTTAAATATCCCTTGGGAAACACCTCTTCCTTTTTCTCTTTCCATATTTTTTTGGGGGGTGTTAGGTAACTGATTCCCCGTTCCGCTGGGTACATGTAATTCAAGTCACAAGTAATTTACCAAGATCAGAGGTAGCTATGTGGTTCAATTTAGTCCAAAAATCAAAAACAAACAAAAATTAGGCTTCCTTTATGTTTAAATGGTTGGAGATACATAGGCTATTTATTTACCTACTTATTGATTGATTGACTGGACAGACTTGGACCAAGAGAACGTAAACCTGTGTCTGCTAGGGTCCCCATGTGAAGAGAGAAATAAACGGAGAGAAGTTTAAACATGATAAATTGGAATCTTGAATCAAACCATTTCTGAAACCTTCACCTGAGCATTTTTAGGATTGTTATTCCTTCTGCATAATACAGTCTAGACTTTGTTTTCTCTTGTTTGTGAAGAGTAAAATAAATATTCTCTCACCTGACTTTCAATCAGGTGATATTGTAACTGAACAAAAATGAAGGTTTGTCTGCCTGTCATCACAAAAGTTAAACTCACAAGGTGCAAAAGAAAAGAGGTTTTATTTGGGTACTGCACGACCTAGGAGAATGGTAGACTCCCATCTCAAAGACCATTTCCTCTCTCTGCCATGGAAAAAGTGCAACCATCCCCAGCAAGGCCAACACAAAAAACCGGTGTCTAGAGTTCCTGCTCCATTTTAAAGTGCAGTCCTTCAGATCCTGCAGGCAGCTTCTAAGCAGTATTAGTTACCATCTAAGTACCTTAGTTTGTGCACAGCCACCATACATTTCAGGTTTCCTCCCACAACCTGTGTGTGGAGTCTGCAAGGCCATTGCCCATGTGGTTGCTGGGGCCACATGATCATGTGTTCCTGAGCAAGAGAGCATGCAAATGTTTGGATGAAAACATCACCATGTGGACAAGAGAAGCAGAAAGGTCCCATCCTAGAGGCCATGTGCCAAGTGGCTGCCAAGGCCAGGTGGTCCATGGAGAAAACAGGAGAATGCCCTGTGCAAGTACAGTATACAAGCAAGAGAGCTAGCTTCTTTGTCCCCCTGGGATTACGTTATCTTGTGTGTGGCATGGACCAGGTGCTTTCTCAAAATGACGAATCGACTTCCTCCACTTTTGTGTAATTCATGTGGTTTCACCTCACAACCAATTCTTTTTTTCTCTGGACTAGACTGACAGGCCTCTTTGGTCTAATATCTCCCCCTGTGCCATTTTGACTTCTACAGCACATGTGCGTGCTTTTCTTGGTCCCACCCTCATCTGGTACCAGAGGACAGGAGCGAAGGTCTTTTTTTCTATCTAATTATCTTGTTAGATTTTCACACGCTCAGTGTAAGAACCTTCCTTGCCACCATCTTGTCCAAAAGGGAGACTCCCCAGTGCTCCAACTGACTATTTTATGGTAGCAATACCTTTTCATGAATGAAATGCACACCTTTATTCAGATTACGACAATATCAAGTAATTAATTTTCATTCCTCAAGAAAGTTTTCCTTGTGAGTAGTGTCCTTCCAATTCCTTAAAGAAAATTCTTGATCTCTTTGCAGAGCTAATTCACCTTAACTTTGCATGTGTATCACCACAGGGTAGGTCCTTAAAAATCAGGCCTTTACATTTTATGAGTCTCTCTCTTTTCTGAAAATATGACTTAAGCAAATAGGGCATCATAAAACAAGATAATCTGAGATTTCATAATTTATTATATAGAAGTGATCTTATTATGGTCAATTGGTAATAGTTATAAGCAAATAAGAAACAAACTGACAAAGCTACAGTTCTTAATTCAAGGCACTAATGGTTTACTGTGGATGAAAATCATTACACTGAAACAAAGTAAGCTTAAATAATTTAAAATATTATTTAAATCAATATGACCTTGTTTCTTTAATTTCTTAAACTTGTACACTATTGTCAAGTAAGTTATTATTGTACCACAATTAAAATGGATTGTTTCTGTTAATTAAATACCTCCCCAAAATGTTTATTGAGGGGTAAAAAAGAGAGACGGCCAACCTAATGATACCCAGTTGTGTGAATTTTCACTTCCCTACATGAGTGAGTCTTGGGTGGACATAGTCTTTAAGAAATCTATGCCCACATACTCTGGTTAATGATGAACTTGCTCTGCAATTGTTTAAATCCCTTTGGCTTTACTTTTCCATCTGTAACGGGTGATAAATCCCCCACTGAGTTACTCTTAACTTTAAATTATGAAACAATGCCAAAGCTATTTGTAAAAATAAAGTGTTCCTTATGTGATTCATAATCAAAATAATGATGTTAACCTCTACAGAGTCTCCTAAAAATAATTATGCTTCATAGACTCCAAATCAGTACAGCTGGCTTGAGTTCATTTTTAAACCCACTTTAAGTTAGAAGCATTTGATCAAGCAAACCATGCTTAAAAACAATAGACAAGTCAGAGAGGAGATGGAGCATCTAGTTAAGAAGAGACCACATAGAAATACTCAGAATGTTGTTTTTGATAATTTGTGTACATAAATACCAGTCTATTCCAAAAAGTAAAGAAGTAAATCCTTGTTAAGAAAATGAGAAAGAGAGAGAGACACATACACACACACACAATTGATAAAGTCAGAATAGGTTTATACTCTTTGAAAGAACAATGGTAATAGTTTCCATATATTGAAGGTATGGTCTACATGAGAAACCAGCTAAGCTGTGAACACGTATTTTCTCAATTATTCCATAAAAAAGGTTTAGGAGTTTTGTATTATTAAATTCTACATTTTACAGAAAAGAAAACTAAAGTTTCAAGAGGTTGACTAGCTTTACAAGAATTACAAATTGATGACAAAATAGTTATTTATACCAGTCTTGACTGGTTGCCAGAAACTACAACGTATAACAAGAAGCACCATATTTCCCATTCACTAGGTCATGCTCACCTAAAAATAACAATTTTACTCACATTCAAGATGAGCAACATGATCTAAAACCTTATTATAAAAGCATTTTATACAGTTTGTAGACTCAAGTTTCCTTTTTTTTCTTTCTTTTTTCATGCCACTAATAAATCTTGACAGGGAAGACAAGATTTTGTTTTCAAAGTCATAATTCTAACTACACCAAAATGTGGCTGAAGATTGTAAAAGGGTTCCAAGGAAACCCAGAAATGCTTCATGGGTACTGATTATACTAATCAGAACTGTCAACTGTTAGTTACTACAAAAACCCAATGTAATTCACTTAAGCAAAGAATAAGGTTGGGCAGACTTATTAGATGAGATAACAGGTAATTCCAAGGGTAGATTGAGCTTCAGTTTAGAATCAAGAATTAGAATGGCCATAAATCCTTTAACATCCTTACATTCTTCCTAATCACACCCTTCCATATATTACTTTGGCTTCCTTGTGTATAGGTCTCATTCATTTGATGGGACAATGATGACTAAAAGATTTAGGATTACAGACTCAACAAGTCTAGCAGAATGAAGCTCATATTTCTTCCTAGTAACTGTGGGTTAATTTTTGTGGAAGAGGTATGAAAATCTCGGTTGGATCACATGTCTAAACTATGAACCAAACAATGCTGCCAACAGGTGGGAACTGGAGAGGTACAGGCTCATTAAAATCTGTTCCCTATTCTAATCTTATTGGAAGGAAAAGGTACTGGAAAGAAAAAGTGAAAAATTATTACAAAAGCTGCTATTTTCCTATTTTCCTATGCCATCTACAATACCTTATTCAGCTCTCACAAACATCTAATGATGTATTATTATTATTATTATCTTAGAAAAATGTGGTTCAGAGGTCATATTTTGCCCATTATAACACAGCAGGTGTCACCTTCAGTACATGCGTGTGCTCTCAGCCACAATGTTATGATGTCTCCAGAAAAGACTGATGTCACTTATCAAAGAAGCAGGCTTTTTCCTTCCTCTGTGCCAAAGCTATGAAGATGCAATAAATCATGGGGAATACCTAGAAAGTGGGAAAATAGTTCACTTATTTTAAATTTGATCTAGAATTTCCAATACTTTCTGCTTAGATAGACTTTCTGCAAGGAGATGGCACATGGTCGTGTCTAGAGATTCACAAACTGTAATGGAAACGTGCTACTTTATTATCACATTGGGTAAGTTTATACTGTTTGGTGTTCTGATTTCAATTTTCTTTACCAACCTGATTGAGGGTACTTAAATTAGGCATTCTGGCATTCAGGCTTTTAGAGGGAGAGTCTCATATACGGGAAAGCAGAGATTAAAATGAAAGATAGAGTACAGGCTTTTCTTCAACCCTTTCTTATCCCTTTTGCATCCAGAGATAAAGAGTTTACTCTGATGTAAACTTGCAAGTATATAGAGCCTTCTGAAGTAGCAATAGTGAATGGATTGAATAAGTGCCCTGGATCTGAATGATTCTTTTATTTATCTCAGAAAGCACAGAATTAAACGAACAGATTCAATTCCTTCAGAAGACCCCATTTTAATAGCCCTAGGATACTTGACTCAGAGTAAGACTGGGTGGCATTTTTCTTAATTTTGCTTCTGAACGTGGAAGACAGTGGTATTATTAATCAGTTCTAAATTTTCTAATGTTTTATTCTGTTATACATTCTTTTAAAATGTTTTTGTTCTAAGTTTTCTTTAAAATTTTTCTTCAAACTCTAATACTCTCTCTGGCTGATATGTAAATGTTGGACATAATTATTAGTACAAGAAATTGTAGGGAATATATTAGTCTAGTTTGAAAAACATTTCCCAAGAGAAACTTATCTGTAAGTTGTCTAATGAGTTTGCATAGCCAAAGACAACCACGGTAAACAGATAATACTACTGTGAGGCTGTAGCAGGGATATGGGTAACAGATAATGTCCCTGATTTCCAAAATTATTTTCTCTCAAGAAATTGTGTCAGTTCATCATAATCAACATTTATTAAAACCTGACTGTAACCTGAGCAATGTTTGTAGGAGCCTAAGGCCATAAGTGAAGCATATAAGTGATCGCTCAACTGCCAGGGAGGTCATCATGCATTCCATGCCAACTGTAGCCAGTCGGGGATGGGCTGTAGTCACATTTTTAACTGTATATCTACAATATGAAATCCCCAAGGGCATGTCTAAATTCATGAAATTCCAAGCTGATCTATCTTGATTTTGCAAAGGTATTATTTTGCAGGTAAGCTCAGAGTCTGGTAATTCTAGGAGACACAAGAAGTTGATTGTCTACAAGTATCAGTGTAGAGCAATGTGGTAGGTGATAACACTCAAATGTTAGGTGAAATCCTAGTGATACCACTAAATGACTGAGTATCTCATTGCTCGATGTTAAATTTGCTTTCCATTCCCTTCAAGGATTATGAACCATTAAAATGTTACAGTCAGTATCCACTGATACTTCTTCAGATGGGGCCAAAATCTATTACATGAGCAATGAAGATGCTGAGAAATCTTTCTCACTAGCCCCCAGACACTAGGAGTTAATTATAAAGAAATGTCATCTTATTTTTAATTCACAGAATTAAGAACACCGTGTAAAAAAAGGTTAAAGTGCTTACGTGAGAATTATACAAGTGTCAGATGAGCATTAACAGCCTTAGCTCCTTTTCTCACCAACATCTTAGTATGAGCTCTTAATATTCACTTTGGAAGGACTGCCTGCACTCAGATAAATTGCTAATTTTGACAAGCATGATGGTAGAGTCAAAAAGTTATCAACATCATAACTTTATGCCTACAGAACAATAAAACCTCCAAATTTAATGGCATATAAAAATAAGGAAACCGTGTCTTCTCAAGAGGTCAACATCACTTTCTCTTTGCAACAATTTAGAAGAATAATGCTCAGGATATAAAACCTATTTAAAAAATAGTTTCTCCTTATTTTTCTTGTAAAATGTTTTTTGAGCCCGTATTTTCATTTTATTGTTTTCCATTTTATTTTTAAGCCTGCCAAATTGAAGGTTGAAGTATAATTAAGACACTGGGTTAAGGGTAATATAAGTTGGTCTTCAACTGAGAAAAGAATGAAGATGGTATTTAGGGCATTTTTAATATTTATTATAATTATTGCAGAATTAACTTGCAAAGCATCTATAAAAAACCTAAAATGATATAGATAACTATCTGTCTTCTATTTATATCCTAGAAATGTCTAAGTTTACTATAGTTCTCATTTACCAATTTAGAATAATGTCAACTGTCTTTTTCTAAAAATTGTTACAGATAGTGAGATGGGAAGTAACAAGGGAAATTCAGTGGAAACTAACTGAGGATTGGTTGGCATCATAAAACCACCTGTTCAAGTCCTACCTAGAGACTGTTCCAGTCCCAGTCACCATACTTCAGAAAGTATATAATTGCTGTCAAAGAAGTTTAGCTACTTCAACCAAAGCAGTGTCAATCTTCAATGAATTATTATGGAAAAGGGATTGAGAGAGGTCAGCTTATTCTCACCGGATAAGAAGAATCCACAATCATCTAATGTCAGTTTATAAAGTTGCATCTGAGTTAATGAACATTCAAACATCTTGCACATCAAGTAATAGATCCACACAGAAGGGAACACAAGCTTAAAGTTAGGACTTCAGTCAGTTAAAACAAACAAAAATAGTAAATGCTCCAGTCCAATCCCTTGTGAACGGGGACATTGAGAGATGTTGAGGTAAGAGCTGTTAAGATTTACAGAGCAAAAAGTAAGATTAAGAGAAAAATGTTTCGCAGCTGTAGCAGTTTTGAGGATTGTGAATTTTAAAGTTCAGATTACAAGAATGATATGCCTGAATGTTAATTAAAGATGACCAGTAAATTGATGAAAAGATAATTGATTGGACGGATTGGTGTTCTCAATACAGATTGGTTCAGTAGATAGTGTCTAGCTGAAAGAAACAGAGTTAATGTTAGTAGCAGTCAAAATTTACAAAACAAGGTGATGCTGTCCCAAAATAAAAAAAAAAATTAAGAATTCTGTGGGGGGGTGATATGTGGTAATAGTTTTGCTGACCCAGTTGAGGTAAACTGTTTTTATTGTCCAATTATAATTTTGGAGAATCAGCCAGATTCTCCAAAAGGTTTTAATTCTGACGAAGATATTATTAAAATGTGCAGTTTTAGCTCTGGGAAGAGGACAAGTCATAGGCAAAGACAAGACTTTGCCTGTGCCTGATGAACTTGACAGTTTCTCTCTTGATGTGGTTCATGTTAGTGTTGAAAAGAAGTAGTTAGTGCTGTAAAGCCATCTTCAGCTACATTGGAAAATGCAAGTTTCACTTATAATTCAGACTGTATGCTACCCTTCCAGGCAGGAACACAGGAGCTCTCCTACATCAATCTGAACTTTTTTGCACTTGGTCATATTCTGAGCTATGCAAGACAAAGGACTCCAAACAAGTTCACTGCACTGTTCTTTAATTAAATCTGGCTTTTGCTAGATATTGTCTTTCCACAAAAGATCTATTGACAATAAACCTACTTTCAGTTTCCAAACTTATTCTGCTTAACCAAGAATATATTCACTCATTCATCCATCATCCATCCATCCATCCATCCATCCATCCATCCAACAAATTATACTGTGAATACCTAAGTGTGAACACTAGAAGTACATCCTCAGCAAGAAAGTCACCATTCCTGTTCTCATGAAGATCTTTGAGGATGCTTTAGTTCTCTTGAGAGTCTAGAGAGGGAATACAAATTCCATCCCAGCTTCTACTATACTCTGTAATAAAATATAAAATGTTGAGGACATGCAAAGGGAGGCCGAGGGTCAGTGTTGCTACTTGCTTTCCTGTAACCAAAATGGATGTTGTATGAAAAAGTTCATTATATATTAGGTCAATGACCAATGGTTTCATTATGTGATTATACTCCCCCCACTTTTTATTCCCACCCCAAAGCTCAGTAGCTCTTGCAAGAGTCAGATAGTCACTCTCACTACCCCAGTCCATCTTTCACTAGCTTCTGGTGCAGAACTTCATGACATGTCACTTCATAACTTTATTCCTCTAAAGAAACTATAGTTTCCCCCTCTCCCATTATTGCTCAAGTTAAATTGAAGACCTTCTCATCTGTCCTTCCCCAATCTTTTCTACTCAGGCAGTCTGTCATTCAGAGATGTCATCACTTGGCCCCAGCCACACAAAACTCTCCCCATGCTGCATTGTCCCGTTAACTTTTCCTCTCTATGAGCTCGTTCTAGTTCCACCAGAATGACATTTTTTTCTTCCCTGACCAAATACATCCCGGAAAACATACAGTGCAAAATTTCACTTTATGATCTGGAGGAAAGGCAGAACTGTTTTTCAAGACTGGTCTTTCCTTCAGATTGAAACTCTTTCCATAAAAGAAGATTCCATTTTCAAAATGTGCCTGAACCCAATGAGCTCATCTCAGTTTGAAACTGTGATTAGGTATGAGTAGTGGACCCTAGTAAAAAGGTAAAGATTTTTGTTAGCACTGAATAAATAAAAAATGCATGGATGAAGGTTTGGATTTGTTTTCAGAAGCTGAGAGGGCAAAAGCCCTGATTTATGACTTTAGGATTAAAGGAGGGTTATTGGCAGCAGGAAAGACAATATTAGGCACTTTTTTTAAAGATGAGTCATCTCTAAAACCACAGTAAGCAGAAGCCTGTCATCAGATCACAATGAAAGAGTTGCACTTTAGTTAAAAGAGTGAAGTTATCTCATACCTACCCTTCTTAATTATATCACAAAGTATTTTGATATTTAATATGAGATTAGAACTATGGATAATGTGAATTGTAGGGCTCCAGAGTGATATATAAACTACAATTAGTTCCATTAAAATCAAAAGAAGCTCTTGTGTGATATCATAGAGGATTTTGCAAATAAAGATATCAATGCCAAAGCCTTAAAAAATCAATTAATGAAAACTATTCCTTGAAGAAGGGAAATAATATTTAACAATAATAGAAATTTCTGCTTTTGAGAGTTTCTAAAGTCTTAACATGCATAGCTAAAGTGATTATTATATCAGAAAAGCCCTCCATTAAATTATTTAACTGTAGGTTTATTCTACCTTTTTTGGCATACATTTGTTGTGAAAATATTTAGGAAAATATATATAAACCAACTACGCTTCACCATTTTTTATGTTTCTAAATACAACATGGAAAAGGAGAAGTATTCTCAGGATTTTAGGATCTGATCATGCTAGGAAGAAGATAGAATTAAAGAAAATTCTTCCAAATTCTGTATTTTGGCAATAACTTCATTGGCCTAGCTGAAGACGATAGATGAGATTTCCCATTAGGGGAGGAAGAAGCAAATAAAACTCTTTTCAAAATGCATTTTTTTAGTCTAGTGTAGTTTTCTAGAAACTTCCATCACACATGCCATGTAATCAGTAAAAGCACATGAACTCTGAATAATCAATATTTATGTTGCCCTGGCTGGGTGGCTGAGTTGGTTGGAGCATCGTGTCATGCATCAGATGGCTGTGGGTTCAACCTTCAGTTAGGGCACATACCTAGGTTATAGGTTCCATCCCTGCTCGAGGCACATATGGGAAGCAATTAACTGATGTTTCTCTCTCACATCAATATTTCTCTCTCCCTCTCTCCCCACTCCCCCTTTCTCTCCTTCTAAGCTCAATGAATATATCCATCCTTGGATAAGGATTAAATGTGTGTGTGTGTGTGTGTGTGTGTGTGTGTGTGTGTGTGTGTGAAGTACATATATACATATTTATGTTATGTGAAACAAAGTCATATAGTTTGGGGCAATAACCATTCATCTTTTTCGGTCAAGCTCTTAATAAAACTATCATGGGACCCTGCAACCATCTATGTATTTAGACCTGGCCTTTGCTGTGTAATGTGAAATTGCCCATCAAGATGACATACTGTTGATGTGCAGCTTTACAAAGCATGTAGTGTCCGAGAAGAGAAACAGCGTTTTCCACATGTTGCAGGCGAGTGTGTCAATATGCTCTGTCAATACCAGAGCTGTTTATATTTTTTCTTTTTATGGCATCTAGAGGAAAGCAACAAAGTTTTTTCTACATTGTTCATACTGTGATTAAACATGATTCATCTAAGAGGAAAAAAGGATACGAGTTGGGGCAATGGGAACAGTAGCAGGCAACTTGGTATAAAAGGCAGAAAGAATGCAGGATTTTGTGGGATGGCTCTGGTTTGTATTCGTTATGGAACCTCTAGAAACAGTTTCTTCTTAGATATCAGTTTTCTCATCTTTACAGTAAGATAATGAGAATCACCACCCTTTTAATTTTTGAAAGTTCTTGTAATGATATAGAATATAATCTGCAGATACATCATGGATTATGTTGAGTTTCTTATTTTTATTTATCACAGTATCCCAAAAGGGAAATGTTTTTCTGTGTCCCTTAATTTTCCCCAGATTACCTCCAAGCAAACAGCAAATTGCATCCAAGATGGCTACCAGTCTTCTCCCCAAACCTTGGTTACTGTTATTATGGTCTCTGTTTCACAGAGCTGCCTTTCCTTTCTCCACTTCTTCTACTCACTCCAATATCCTGGCTCTCTTTTCTGGTCCTTATTTGTTTTATTTAGTCATTGCTTTCTTTTTAACCCAATTATCTTATAAAACATATCAACATATGTGGTCCATCCCGAAAAAGTCAAGCCATTGTTAACATAATGAGAATGGTTTGTATGACATCGATGTAACCTAGCAGCCAAGGAGGTTGGATTGGAATGTGCATGCATGAACAATGGTGACTTCACTGTACTAGTCAGTGGGGGTAGTAGATACTGTTGAGTGAGCATGTGTACTGTGCGGCCATAGCATTCAAAATTAATGCAATGAATCTGCATCAAACTTTGTGTTAAGCTTAAATAATCCTCCATGGAAATTATTCAGATGATCCTGAAAGCTACAATTATGGACAACTGTTGATTGACAGCTTCATCACAACAACGCACCCACTCATACATCATGTTTTATGCAGAGTTTTTGGATTAAACATCAAATCACCCATGTGACCCAGCCTCCGTGCAGTCCAGGTTTGGCACCCTGCAACTTGTGGCTTTTCCCAAAAATAAAAGTCACCTTTGAAAGGGAGGAAATTTCAGACCATTGATGAAATTCAGGAAAATACGATGGGGCAGCTGATGGTGGCGGGGGAACCATACGAAGTCCCTAGGTACCTACACTGAAGGGGACTGAGGCATCATTGTCCTATGCACAGTGTTTCTTCTATCTTGTATCTTCTTCAATAAATGTCTCTATTTTTTCATATTACTTAGCTGGATACCTTCTAGACAGACCTCTTAATTTAAGCACTTAAAAGATAAAGACAATATATTGGCCTCACATAGAATTGTTTATTCTAGTTCAAAAGTCAGAGTCATCATTCCTCCTCCTTGGTCCTTGGAGCCCCTTTCTTTGCAAATTTCATCCCCCACACTCTAGGAACTGCATTTTTGCCTGGTATTCAGTGGTTGAATTACAAATCTGTAATGTTTCTCCAACCCTGTGTTTTTCTGTAGGAGTTAAGTGATGTCTGTTTGATGTCTCTTTCAATCTGTTTTGGTTGAAGAGACTCTTCTTTGATTATGTTTAAGAAAATGAAAGATGAGTTTGAAACAAGCTAAAAACTGTAAAAGTACTTAATTCTCTGTCTTCACTAATTGTCTACATGTAATATCAGCCTCTTTGGATCAAAGAACATCTGCATTACCAGTGCGATCTCCCTCATACAGATATCAAGACCTGTTCAAAAGCCAAGCTCTTATACTGAAAAGCTCTTCTCTTTCTTTGAACTGCCCAGATCCCAATTTAAATCATTAACTCTAAATGATGTCCTTCTCTTATTAAAAGTGTACACTATAGTTAGTTAATACCGTATTACCCATGATGTGATCTTTGAAAGCCCATAATCATGGACAAAATACTCCAGGGATTCCAAGGTCAATATTGATGTGTCAAATGGTGAGTGTCACTTTTCCAAAACAAATAAGATGTGGGACTTTGGGGTTATCATACAATTGTGTTAAAACTGTATAGTAGGTAGATAGAACCTAGGAACAACATCGAATTTTGCAAACTTAACATAAAACCCAACTTGACAATTAAATAAATGTACCAAGTGTTATATTACACTGAATATTGAAAATTATTCTTGTAATGTGCTGTTGGTTTTGAGGTTTATTTTTCTTAAAGTGAGTGTTTCAGATCATACACAGGCAGTGGCAATGCTCTAACGGGCTGATCAGCCAGCCCCTGGATTGTGTTAATCAGTCTTTAAAAATCAGTACTGAAACATATACATGCATAAATCACATTTGATCAAGTGTAACAATTAGTACTAAACCACATGGCTGAAGATTTCAAAGAAAACCTATGAATTATAAATAATGGGCAAGAAGGTCAAAAGAAACGGAACACTCTTACACATTTAAATCTTTTCTTTTTAATTTATGAATTACTAATAGTGAAACCTACTTTGGAGTACAATTAAAGCTAACAACATAATAATGTATCTTATTCTTTATATAGTATTTTTATGTATCCATTTAGTAATATTCAGAAATTGATTTAAGAACAGAATCTTGCTCAAAACAAAATATAATGCCGAAGGCCTCTCAATTTTACAGCAGATACAAGTTAGAGATGCTATGACAAGGATAAGCCAGCTGAAACAAAGATATAGCAGACAATAAGACACACCCTCCAGGGACTGGAAGAACCCTCAAGACCCCCTCCTACAGGGGAACCATTAGGACTCTGTCCAGGGTAATTTCCAGTCCACTGCATTTAAATTTTTGGATTTCACAATCTACCCCTAGAGCAAGTGCAATCATCCCAGAGAAAGCTGAGCCTGACTGACATGGAGATTTGCCCAACTTTCTGTGCCAGTAATACTGACACTTCCAAATCCAAAGTGGCTGCCTTTTTCTTGACACCACATTTGTCTACGGGAGAAAATAGTAGGTACATGGTAATACAATAGAGATCATGATACAAAAGACATTAATGTAGATGATTGTTGAATAGTCAAATAAAGTAATTGAGTGTAATAACTACATAAACACCTATGAATGCTTTTGGACCTGAGGAATACTGACAATTACAGGGAAGCAGAAGTCACCATCCCAAGATATGCTTTTGGGTGTATTAATTATTTTAAGCCACTTATTTTTAAGAAACAAAGACTGAAAAAGAAATTTTGACCTTCCGCTAACTGCATGAAAGAATTTAGGCTGAGGACGTGCTTCAGGAAGTAGCTGTCATCATAGATAACTACAGTTTAATATGAACTGGTATCATAGGAGGAACCTAACAAAGCCCTTTTGATTGAAGTCCTCTCTGTGTCCCATTGTTAAAGAAGGTCTAGCAAACATTTATTTACCAAACATTTGTTTTTCTATCTCCATGCAAATTGCATTCCTGCCCTTTAAAAGCCCAAACCACACCACCCCCTTCTTAGCTCAAGATGGAATACAAGTCTCAACTGCCCAATGTGTCCTCAAATTCAATATTCTTATGGTACCCCTCCCTGTACACATACAATGAATTGGATTATTTTCCCCAGTGCATCTGTCTCATGCTAAAAGCCAGGAAAACTTAGAAAGGAAAAAGAAAACATATATATTCCCTCCCCTACACAATCAAGATTCTACGAGCAACCCGATAAAATATGTCTTCTCTGAATCGCTTACAATGGGGAAAGGTGATTTTTCTGAGTTGGAAGATGTCAGAGTATGAATAAACATAAAAATTTTCTAACTGAAGAGTCTGATCTGAAGTGCATGTTCCACTCAATTTCATTGGCTTTATGCTAACTGTGAACTTTTCTGCTTGTCACGGGCAAGCCTGCCCTTTATTGACCAGCCACATACCCATATACCTTCCAGTTAATGAGCATTTTAAGACCATCAATTTGTGGGAAGAAGAAATCAGTATCTTTAATCATTTACACTTATATGGAAAATTCAATGTCAGGGGAGGGTTTCAAAACTTTATTTTGTTGTCCTTAATGTTTTTTTTTAATCGATGTAGTAGGATTTTTGTTTAAAAAGGTTAAAAAAAATCAATATTCCTTAGAACTAGATAACCTAAAAACTTCATTATATGCATGATTTAGAAACCCTAATATCTTGTTCAGAAGAAAATAAAAAGTGAATCTCAAAATATGAGTCCTTCAGCTTTTGTCTCACAAATGCTTTATGGCAACACTCAGGATCTTGTGAGTGAGACTTGCCAAAATATTTAAGATTATTTCGACTCTTTGGTTGTAAAGTACTTGTTAAGCAACAAATAATTATATTTACATTTCTTCTTTTGGCAAAATTAGGTTAGGAAGAATGCCATTAGTGGGTTAGAATAACTTAAGTCATTCAACACATTAATAAAAACCCAATTGTGGACCAGGCACTGCGCCAGTAGCTTGGAGAACAAAAAAGAAGAACTTGTTCCCCTAAAGTCTTTAGCCTATAGTGAATGGGATAGACACTCCAAAACAGTACAAATTAAAAATTATGACTAAATTAAAAGTAAACTAATTGTGGGTCTTTCCCTGTGTTTTCTTCTGATTTATTTCAAGCAGAAGTGGCAGGTGATCCTTGGAGCCTTGGAAGTGAACCACACTCTCAGGAAGGGCCCAGGTGGTGAGAGGACTTGACAGGAGAATGACTGTAGGGCACATATGGAGAGGTTGGACCCTAATTTCCTCACATGTCCTCGTGTGGTGCAGAGCAAGTGGCAGGGACAAATGCGGCTGGGAAGAGAGCATGAGAGGTAGAGGGGAATGAGAGAGAGAGAGTTTTAAAGTAAGGCTCAGAGCAGTTAGGAAACCTGCAAAGGCCATAGAATGGCAGCCAGAATTTAATCAGAGGTGTGTCTATTACCTCAACATTCTGCAGGCCTTTTCCCATCTCACAGCCTTTTAAATTCCTTCTTTCCCAGTCCTCTCAGCTTTGAGTTGACAAACTGCTCCAAACTGGCATTTGACAGAGGCTGAAGCCCAGATATTTTACTAAGCAGATCAAGAAAGGTAGGAAGAATTGCCAAAAAAGACTGCTTAGTGAATTTCTGCCCATAGTCACTGGCCAGATGGTGAGTCATCACCTGATAATAATCTCATACTAAACCAGGCAACCCTACCCTGCACCCATGTGTCTTTACCTCAGTACTATAGTGCTGTCCTTCCAGAACGAAGCTGGATGGCTTCCATGCTGTAGTGCTCAAAAAGGGGGGAGGGGTGTTGTCTCCTCTAGACCCAGAATTTGCCTATGAATATACTTGGAAATCATACTTGGGACATACAAGTATGTAGAAGCACAGAGTGCTCTAAAGTACATAACCTGAGCCTCATTTTTATGTACCTCTTGACAAAAGAGAGTGCATGTATTTGATTGATAGTATTACACAATTCATTTATCTTGAAAATTGACCTGAAACACGACCACTTTGATGTGCCCTGCAGCCCTGGTGGCATTCATCAGAGCAGAATGACAGAAGAAGCTGAGCGCATGAAGCCTTCAAGCTCCTAGCAGCTTTTCTTTTTCAAGTCTTCTAAACTCCGTGTGTGCTTCTAAATCAGGTCTTAAACAATGACTTCAGGCAGGTGTCAGGGAAATACTTTGCACTTTCACATACAGGAAGATAGAGACTCTGAGGTAAGTGGACTCCTCCTGCCCTCATGAGTCAGTAGAATTAGCCAAGAAAACAAATGGATTTCCCCTGCTAACCCTAGCTGAAACCACGGGGAATGAGGATTTTATCCTAGTCCTTCAGGGAGACACAATTGCAAAAGCAGGACCCAGATGTCAACTTCTAAGTTTCCAGCACTTTCCTCAAACATAAAATTCGAACATTTCCAGGAGGAGCACAGAGGAGAAATAAAGATAAACCTTTTCATTGGGGGAAGTTAAATGGGACTCATAATGCTAAAATATCAACACACTGATCTTTCTCTGAGAAAAACATGATTTAGTGAGGTCCTTCTCTAACCAAGAGATAGAAATAAAAATATGCCTGTCAGGACGCTCCAGAAACCCAGAGCGTGGCTCTCTCCTTCTCCACGGGGACTCATAAAGTATCTCCTTGTATTTTAAATGAGAAAAAATACAAATATTCTGTTGGCAAATCCTTTCTCATTTCTTGTCAATATCCACCCCTCCCATCATCCTGTTGACAGGACCGATTTGCAGAAGGAGGGTTTAACATTACAAACACCCTTTCATCAGCTTAAAAATTGAGGCGAGCCAATATTTACATCATGCTCCTGATCTTTAAAGCACACACCCTGTTTTCTGTCCTAATAAATAGCCGTCACTCTGGCCTCCGTCAGAGTTTAACTGAGAGTGTGTTCACAGGCTCCGCGGTCCCGGCATTCTCAGAACCACCAATATTTCAGGTCTCTCATGTGGCAGCCGGTCGATTTCTTTCTCTTGTTCCTTCATATTGGTTTCCAATGACAGACCTTATAAAACTATTTACGTCTGCTTAAAGAAAAAAAATCCATAAGCATACTGGGTTTATCTTTCTCCTGAAATGTGTAAAATCTAATACTTAAGGAGAGAAGATAAGGAGGACATTTGTTACCTATTTTGCTCTGTGGTCTTCCGGGCACATTTTTAGACTAAAACACTGAATGAACTTACTCTGTTCTTAGTGCTTACCAGTGAAAGAGAATAACACCAACTGGAACAATGGAGAGCCTTCGTCCTTTAACCAGGGCGTGCATACCCAGAGCTCACTCGAACAGGGTCCTCCTTCTCCCTGTGAGTGCTATCATTCGCTCCTGGGTAAGTTTAATTGAGGTTTACTCAGGATACAGTTATCCCAGTGGAATCTCAAGATTTCCTCATGTGTTTTATTTTTCTTTTGGTTCTTACTGTTGTTTTTTCTTGTCTTCCAAAATTACTGGGATGACTTAAGAACACAGAGGAGTCTAGACCAGAAACAAGCCCTCTTCTCCTTTGGACAATTTGCCTCTCAGACTACAGAAAACTGACTGCAGAGGGGCTTGATAAGTACTCTTTCAAAAAATTAAGCCAAAGGAAATAAAGAGAGATGCTTTGAGAACATAAGATGTCTTAAAATAATTAAAGGAATGTTCATTTTACAAATGTGGACTAAGAACTCTGTAATAATTAATTAAGAACAAATGAGCATAAGAACTCTGTCCCCAAATGCTCACAGTATTCCTGGAGACAAAATAAGATAGTGTGACACCAAAGCAGATGTTCTTTCCCGTGTTCCCCTGCCTCCCTCAGGCTATGCAATCAAGATGTGAGCTATGAACACTCAGTGGATGTGATCCTGCAGAGGCTAGAAGGAAATCTGGCCACAGTGCTGTAAATACAGTTATAACCCACTGCTCCAGCTCCGTGAGTGTATGCATGTGTGTGTTTATGGGTGGCACGGGGGGTCAGGCTGAATTCCAGCTGATTTCTTCTATTTCAAAAGTGCAATGATGTCTTGTTGTTACAGAAATTACCCTAATTCACTGACAGATCACAGTGATACTATTTGTCTGGGCTATTTGGCAGAAGATGCTGAAATCTCAATTTGTGATTATTAAGACCAGATAAGGGGAAGGGTTTCAGATTCTGCAAGTTCAAATAAAACAGCGATAAAGAGAGTATGAGTAAGAGCCCTTGATGTCCTCTGAAATCTATCTCTGAGCTCAGGAATCCAAGCTGAAGTACATCCAGGGAGCATTTCCATGTGGCTGATGACTCAGCTCTCGCTATGGATTTGATGTCAGCAGGTATTTTTGAGTTACAAATGACACCTAAAGTCACTTCTGTCTTATCAATAGCAGTGCTGAAACAACCAAGCTGAAAAGAAGAATCCTACAAGTAGATTTGCAGAAGTGTAAAAATCCTCCAGTGTAAGTGGAAAAATGTCTACACCATCAATTATAAAAGACACATTAGTAGTTATGTAGATACAGAGTCAATAATTAATTAGGCTATGGATTGATCAACAACCGGGTTAATTTCAGTCCTTGACCCCATATTGTTCTAGGTAAATTCTTTTGTAAACTAGAACTTTTTTTTGGTTTTTTTTTTTTTGTTTGTTTGTTTGTTTTTTTTTCTGCATGACCCAGGGAGCTGGGGACAATTTTTTTTTTAAAGATCTTTCCACTGTTAATGACTGCCTTGTTTTGTTTTAGCTTGGCACAATGTATTAGCCATTATAGGATGAGTTTTTATTATTACAGTTTCTAAAGTGTGAGAGGAAATGAGGTAAATGATTAATGGCAGAGAAACTTAAAGCAAGATGGAATTATGTGAAGCTATTGAAAAATGGACGGGCAATGCAGCCTCCCAAATGGAATTTGGTCCAGCTCCAAAAGTAACAGTCTTATCAAAGGTGCCACAGGGTTTTATTCATGGTCCTAAGTAGAGAATCTCTTAGTATTCAATCTTAGCAACTGCACAATACCTTGTAGCAACAGGACGCTTCTGGCCTTGGCGTGTGATCCATCCTGCCTCAGAGGGAAGCCCTCTTTGCTCGGGGTGGGCATCATTTTTATACAACTTTTTTTTCTTTGGACTTTCTAAAGTTGAAGTTCAGTTTACTTACACTTTGGAGATCTTCTTAGAGACCAGCTGTATACACTTCAAATGATGGTTTTGTCCTGCTTTTAACATCACAATATAAAGAGTTGATGTTGGTCACAGGACCAGGAGATTTCAATTCTCCCTCTGTTCTGGGTTAGACTCACTGCATAAACAGAGGTTGTTTCTCCATTTAATATGCAACCCACCCGCCCTTAGAAGGTCATTGTGTTGTTATAAAGAGCAGTTGGCAAAAGTATGCGAGTGATTCCAAGTGAAAAGGAGCTCACACAATCAAGCCAATAAATAGAACTCAAAATGTCCTATATTCTTAAATAGCTGAAATTTCTTAATACCAAACACCTGTAAGGTTTCATTTTTGAGAGTACAGTGAATTTTGTCGCCTATGACTCATGGTAGCCTAACCCACAGCTCACACACAGCCAATATATAGATATTTTGTTTTTTCTCTGTTGCTCACCAGTCCCATTCTCATCATAGAACGACAATGAATACCATCACTGTAAACTATTGGCAGTACTGATAATAAGGGAGAGATTGACCAATGTTCTTTATACACACATTTCCTTAAATCTTCACAAAAGCATTATGAGATGGATTTTGTTATCACCGTCATTTTTACAAATGTTAAAAAGAAATCCCACTTTAGTGCCTTGTCCAAGTGGGTCTCCTGGGACTTGAATCTCACATTTTGCTTGATGTCATATCATTTTTAGCACAAGAGTTTGGGGGCTCTCAATAGAAATTCCTTTTCAAAAGCCTCAAGAGTTTCTTTAGCTAAGAATTTCCAAAGCAGCTCAAAGAATTTTATAAGAACTGAGCTGTTGATTCTCTTGCCTTAGCTTGTCACCAAGATGTCTCTCTCAGAGGAAAAGCTAAAGATAGGATGTAATCTTCCACCTCACCGCCCCCCCCACCCTGTCTTTGCCCCACCCCACGTACTTCATCCATGCTAATACTTAGGCAGCAAAACAAATGAAGATCAAGCTGGATGTTCTTTCCTAGGGGAAAATTTTCAGGGCAGATAGAAAGATTATATAGATTAACCAGGGGTTGTGGAGGCAAATTCAATCATGAGAGAGACTAAGTAAAAGCCTAAGAAGGAAATAAACACTCTGGCTGCCAAGGAGCATACTCAGATAAGCAAGGAAACACGAAAAGAACCAAGTGATAGACGGGCATCTCCTAAATTAAGCCAGAATGTTCTAATCATCTCTATGGTAAGAAATTATACTTTCTGTTAATTGTTCTCACTCTAATATTTTTAAAGAAATGACTTTGCAGCACTGTTCTCATTTGCGCAAAAAGCTGATATACATTCTTTTTGTAATCTAAACTCGATTCATAGGCAATTTACCCAATATCACCTTTTAGTCTTCCTTTACTGTAGGTTGCTTCTAACTTCTCATAAGGGAAAAACTCCTCTCAAAATCAGGTACCCTCTAGAGAAAGGCTGACTAGACTTTGTGGTGCATTTGCATCAAATGACATTTTTTCCATAAACTCCGCCCTTGTGGCTTGATAGCTATACATTACCTGCTCTCTAAAGAGCCCAAGGGGCCACAGAGATCATTTTCAAAGAGCCTTCAAGTGTTGCAGTGCTGTGCACAGCTAAAAGAGACTTGGATAGTAGAGAAGAAGTCTTATAGGAGACCAGGGAGAGAAGGGGAGACGAGCGGACAGTTGGCACTCCTATGTCCTTTAAGGATACGCCATCTGGCCATGAGTACCACGACTTGATGAAGAAGAAGTTCAACACTGTCGGGAGGACACTTAACTGTTGTCACTCACACTCCCTGCCTGTTTATAGAACTCTGTTCTGGTGTAGATTGTTAAATTAATACCTTAATTACATGCACTGTGTCCAAGTTATGGCTATCATGGGAAGCATCATTCTGGTCTTTTTGACATGCTCTCAGCCAGTACATCTTGTTAGGCTAGTTCTGAATACAATCTTGATGTTAAAATATATATATATGCAACACAAAGACTTACTTCACCAGTAAATAGGTACAACTGCTGTGTAGAAAGAAAGGGTCAAGTGTAATCTGATGTCAGATTCTGAAGGAACTATATGTTGCAAAACTTTTAAATAGGCCCTTAGCTAATTTAATAGCTAGTTCATATTTATAGTCAGTATAGCATACAGATTAAATTAGGACTTCTGTAAAACTGTTAAAATATAAGTTTTGGGATATATGTTTATATATTCTATCGAATAAGCAAGGTGTTGGTCTTTGGAGTAAATGGTTCTCTTACTGTTTTCTACCAACCTGTTGTAATAACTGATTTTCTTTGTGTTAAACCTCAACTGATTTGTTCCACCATTTGATTCTCAGCATCGGTCTAGCCTGTCATAAGTCTTCTTTGTCTGTATTGCACTTTCCAAGCCACTGTTCTTAAACAGGCATGTACCCAAGACTATATGTAACTCATGTGTGCTTTAAATAAAATAAATTTGATATTCTGATAAATTAAACTATTAAAAAAAAGTATAAGTATTTATGGTGCATATTGCTGTTAATTTATAATTCCAAAATTATCATATAATTATATGGAGGCAACGGCTTAAATGTGGAAGACCAGAGAGAACTAAACTTAAACTGCTTTGAGTTAAAACACAATATTTAGGACACTCTCATTAAGATCTAAATGGATATGTGCAAAGTATTTTTTTACACAAATGAGTTTCCATATCTCCTATCAGAACTAAAAACCTAAGAAGGTATTCTTTACCTGAGCTCTGAAGCTGTTAAGATGAATAAATAAAAAAAAATTTTGGAAGAATAAACCAGGAAATTAAATTGGTGAGGCAAACTAAATGACCAGTACTGTGGTGGGAAGGAAACTTTTATATTTTTTGTACTCCTTGTCTACCTATAAATTTTTAAACATGTGCATGCATTATCTAGTTATAAACTTAACATTTTAAATCATTATTGGTAACATTTACAATATTTTTAGATTTTTAAACTATATCTTGGTAAGATAAGACCTAATAAAGTTGAAGTTATTCGCTACCTTTTAAAACATTATTTTTTGTTTCTGTTTTAGTAGAAATATAGTAGGAATAGTTCTTATTTGAAAAAGGAATAGCACCCTGTGCTGTGGGAAGGATAAACATAATGTCCAATACCATGGCCACCGGCTCTGCGGCTGCGTGTCCGAAACGCGGCCAGTCTGAACTGCGATACACTGAAAGTTTCCAGTAAGACACCGTATTCCAAAGACCTAGCACAAAATAAAGAATGAAGAATCTCACACTAATAATGTGTGTATTGATTACTTACTGAAGTGATATTATTTTATTATGTTGAATTAAATAATACCTATCGCTAAGATTCATTTCACATGCCCCTTTTTTTAAATTTGGCTCCTAGAAAATTAAAAGTTACACATGTAGTTTCCATTTTTGATTCACGTTATTTTTCTAAAATGCTGTTTCAGACAAAGGGTTAACAAACGATGGCCTCTATGAGCCAAATACAAGCCACTGCCTGTTTTTTTAAATTTGGCAGCAGTGGAACACAGCCACATTATTCATTTCATAATAGATATATGACTATGTTCGTATTACAACGGCAAAGTTAAGGAGTTGAGACATAGGGCCTGCAAAGTCTAAAATATTTCCTATCTTGTCCTTTCTAGAAAATATTTGTGGAGCATCCAGGCTATAAGTTTCTAAAGATAATATTATTTGCAAATAGTCTAATGGACATGCTTATTCTAAAAAAAAAGGCTTGAAAAATGCAAAACATATAGAGAAGCTGAAGTTTGGGCAAGATTTTGTTACACCATAATAGTCTTCTTCTAAAATTACTTTCACTTTCTAATATTGAAATAAGACTCTGATATAGATGAGCCATAAAATATTGGCTGGGTGAGTAAATATTCAATAACTTTTATTTCTTTAGAGAATCAAGGTTAATGAAACTTATATCTTGAGATATGTAGTCTAAAACTATCATCTCTGTTACATTCCCTAAGTCTTTTTAGCAGAGTGTTCTATAGAATACTATTCCCAACAATTGTTAATAAGTTTTACCCAAAAGTGTTATATCATCTAAAACCTTTGTTTTCAAGCCTGGTAAACACAGTTTCATAAGTTTAGTGTAGATTTTTTCAAAGCAATTAATATTTTAATATGTATTATATATACCAAGGAAAATAAATTTCTATAGAATACATTCCAAAAATTTTTGGCAAGAGAATCTGGTGGTTTTTTTTTTATTTGCAGTGACTGTCATGGAATATGAGTATATACTAACCATGGTACTGTGATGGTTACTTTCACATGTCAACCTGGCTAAGCCACAGGCCAAGATACTTTGTTAAGCATTGTTCTGAAGGGTTTTGCCAGGGTGTTTTGGGGATGATATTAACAATGTATTGGTGGCCGTTGAGTAAAGCAGATTGCTTTCCATATTATGGAAATTCATCCATCAGTTGAAGGCTTTAGTAGAACAAAGACTGACTTCCTCTAAGCAAGAGAGAATTCTACCAGAAAACGACCTTCAGGCATGAATGCTTGCCTGGGGCTTCAGACACTCAGCCTAGCCTGCAGATGATGGATTTGCCAGCCTCCATAATCTCCTGAGCCAATTCCTTTAAAAAAAAAATAAGTTTTTCTCGAAATGACACCATGCTGGTGACTCAACATTCTTAATGAGCTGAACATTCAGAACTGGCAACAGCTGGATAAGACTTTGTAAGTTGGAATTCTATGTCATTGGGCTTCCATATCTTGTGTCAAGCCCGTCTGACTCACGTATTTATTGTTTGGGGCCTGGAGAGGCTAATGATGTCAACTGACCAGTTGTATTTTATATTTGGTGGATGTTCTGTGCCTCCCATGGTTTATGCTCCCTGATAAGCATGAACATGTGATAGAAAGACCTGCACACTTTGTGTCCGCTCCCATGTGTCTATGCACGTGTCTGAAATCCAGAACTTCTTGCCCCCCAATCTCCCAAAATTTGCCTGTACGTGCAAAATTTTTTCCACCAATGCTTATCCCGACATCATTAGGTCTGCCAGATCATATGGTCTAAGTGGCAGGGCTGTTGGCACAGTAGCTTAGATCTGCAATAGCTCTATCCTATTTGGGGTCCCTTGCAAAGACTCACGTGAACTAAACCACTATCCTTTGCTGTGAGCTATGCTTCCTCCAGGATGCCAGAACTTCCCCTAAAATGTTTGGCTTCCTTCTTCACTGTAAGATGTACAAAATTAAAGGCAGGTTTTGTACTTTGGAGGGGCTGTCCTAACATGCCTCTGACTACAGAGCCGTTAAAATTTTTGATAATGTGGCAGGCCCCAGATCTTTTTTCCCAAGGAGTCTAGAAAGCCCATATCTTTGAGTTTATCCATGAAGATGTCTTCAAATGACAGAGTAGCAGGTTTTTTGGGGAGTTTTTTGTTTGTTTTCAAAGAAGGCCCTAATCTTATCATAACAAATATGTCTTATTTGAAGCTTTAAATTAAGCTTTCTTTGAAGTTCAGCCACTTTGATTAATAAACATGAGGCATGGTCCTTGACTTCCGTACCCTCCTTCTAGGGGAAATGAGGACTTTTTTATATGCATCCAAAGATGCCCTCTGTTTTGCACGTTACTTTCAATTCTATGTTATTCCCTTAGCTCTTAATTTACCTTTATGTAGAACAGTAAAGGCCTTAGCAATATCAAACAATGTTTCACCTTTAACAGCTACTTTTTGCTTTGCACATTTCAATCCCCTGATACTTCATGTCCAGCAGCACCTTCCTCACTCTCAAATTACCACAGGTGAACTTTAACTCAGAACTGGCAACAGCTGGATAAGACTTTGTAAGTTGGAATTCTATGTCGTTGGGCTTCCATATCTTGTGTCAAGCCCGTCTGACTCACGTATTTATTGTTTGGGGCCTGGAGAGGCTAATGATGTCAACTGACCAGTTGTATTTTATATTTGGTGGATGTCGTGTGCCTCCCATGGTTGCTTTACCAATTGGAAGGCCACCTTGTGCCAGCGGATGTCTGTGACCCACCTGCCACCAGTAACGGATGCCTCATTGCCAACTGAGTTGTGCACGATCTAGGTCAAAATCCCATTTTGTCTCCTGCTAAGTTGGACCACCCTCAACACCCTATGTTGCAGCTTAGGTTCTGAGGGAACAGGTGATGAAAGAGACTCTAAGGTATAATAAGATTAAAAATCAACACATGTGAAAGGAACAGAGTTGAAGAAAGATGGAACAGAAGAAAAAGTTCAGCTCCACTGTAGGCCTGACAAAGCCAAGAGAAATCTCGGCCAGTGCGGGAGACAGCTCTAGCACAAGACTTTATAGCCCTGCCTGGTTCATCGCTGTGCTGTCACTGTCCCAGAAAAAAAGTGAGCTTAAGTAAGGCAGCTTTCAGAAGCTGAGGCAGACCCTGAGGTTGCTGAGAGCCGGAAGACATCTGTCAGCCATACTCTCTGCCCTTGGGTAGCAAGTCCTTTCTTGAAAGGGCACGAAGAGGACATCCCCATGCCTGCCACAGCAAGCACTCACCTAAGTGTCCACACACACACACACACACAGAAAGATAGAGATAGACCCCAAGGACGGACAACTTGATTCAGAGCGATCCTCGATTGCTCAAATTTCCCCCCCAGTCTCTCTCTAACCTCTAGTGCATTGAATTTCAAACTTGGATGTTTTTAAATGACTGTCATTCACTACCTGCTAGACTGAGGAAGAATCAGAAAAGTGATTAAGTTTTTGGCTGGAGACATGAATAAAGTCGTCCATGTGGATCGATGTCACCCTTCCACCGTTCGCCAACATGACAGCGATAGCTAACTGCCTCCAGGGTGCCTGCTCTCATTCCACTATTAGCTGGAACAGTTCTTGTACCCTCCTCCAGGAGGCACAAAATGCCCCCCGATTTTTATTATAATAAACAGAATGCTTTTAAGAGATCAGCCTAGTCAGCTTATTAATTGTCCTAAATTTGCAAATATTCTGAAGGTGCATTTTATGATTCTCTCAAAATTCAGACCCACACCTATTGATGCCTCTGAGACCCAGAAAACAATTTTAAGTACTAGCCAGAAACTGGCGTTGAGTAAAAAAGTAATTTTACTTACTCCTCAGTGCAAGTAGGTAAGAGGTTAAGACTGATGTAACTAAAGATTTTGTGACTCTACAGTTTTACTAAAAATAATTATAATAGCTACAGATTGCTAAATGCACAATGTGCCACTTTGCATATTTTATTTATTTTGATTTCAAAAGTAGCTCTATGAAGTTTGTGTGAACATTGTGGCTCAGACGCTGTGAAGAAGTTACCCAGGGTCCCAGGGGAGGCACGTGCTGTTAGAGCTAGCCTCTCTGCCAGACAGCTAGCTTAAACCTTTGCATGTGGAGCAGAAAGTGAGGCACATTAAAAGTAAACGGTATGTTCATATCCATTTTAAAATATTAATCCTTACAATGGTTTCTTTTTTTTAACTTTTGGGAAGGAAGCACCATGTCTCCTTCTAGATCAGGCATTTAAGGTTCCTGGGATCAAAATGACTCAGAAGAAAACATAGTTAGTCATCTAAAGATATGGAAAATGAATCCAAATGTGTGTTGCTTTTTTTTCCTTCCCCCCAAAAGGTGGTCACCAATGATGTATAAAAAATGTTGTATGTAAGCTTTTAATAAAAACAGTAAGTGCAAATTGCATATTACCAAACTATCCAAACAGTCGTCCATGAATAATAAATTTTGTTTGAGGAAATTAAAACGTGTTTTATTGGAAGGGCATTCAGCTGAGCATCAATGCCTGAATTCTAGGCACAGTTTCTCTTCCAGACTGCATCACTTTTGAATACTTGCTGCTTCTTCTTCAACTACTGCTGCAAACCTCAAGAATAGGCCACAGAGCTCTCCCCACTCCATGCACACCTGACGCTCAGTTCCACACTTCATGTATGTGCCATAATCTCCTCATTAACGCATGTGAGTTGGGCATTATTATCCCTGTTTGCTAGATAACAAAATGGAATCCTAGAAGAGTTAGTTGCTAAAGCCAGAGAATGTAGCCAGCCATTAAAGTGCACATACTTTAAAATCACAGCATACTAGCTCAGCCGCTTATCAACTTTGCAAACATGGAAAAGTTATATAAGCCTCCTGGTCTCAGTTTTAAAAGACAGAGTTTGGACCAGATGGTCCCTAAGGATTCATCCAACTTTTGGAGTGTGTATTTTTTTTTTTTTTTTTTTTTTAGTTAAGGTGGGTCCTTTGTCCTACTGGGTTCCCATGTAACCTCTAACAATTTAGTTGCAACTCACAGTATCAGGGTGTTACCTTGGAAATTTGATCTCAATGTCAGCAAAGTTCATGCTTCATGAATAAAATCCTTCTCCTAGAGTCAAACATAACAGGCCTAAGGGCAATTGGAATTAATTTAACTACCCAGGGGTAAAGGGTAAAGTGCGATAGTGTGGGGTGGTAGGTTCTTCAGGTGGGGGGCAGTGCAGAGGTGGAATATTATTTACTTTCAGGAACATTTGGTCATTATCTCCCACGCTCCACTTGTCACCTGCTTCCATTCTTATATCTTCATGAACCCAACAACTTTCCCCTTTTTTATTGGCTTTAAGCTTCACCCTTTGTTAACTGGACCGCAGGAAGCCCTGAAAGGCGGCCAAGAAGCAGAAGGAAAGACCAAAAAAAGTCATTCGAGAACAACGATCACTGTATGAATTATTTCTTTTCTGCTTTTGATAAGACTCATAAATTCATTTTGAAATTACAAGGCTTAAATACTCATTCAACTTGGGTTATTAACATGCAGCACCTTGAATTTAGTGAACTGCATTGAAATGGATTTTGCACCTTCGTAGACTCTCATCATAAGAAGGAATTACATGCGTATTTTAGAGATAAACTAAAAAATCTGAAAATCTTTCAAAAATATATTACACTTCAAAACGCTAAGCAATCTCCAAAGGAAATTCTTGGTATACCGAAGAGAGTTTGGGATTTTATGTCAGAGTTAGGTTTGCGTCTCAGTTCTAACACTCCTTGATGTGTGACCTTGGGTAAGTTCCACCATCTCTCTGAGCCTCCACAGTGACCTAAGAATAACAATATTTACATTAAAAGTTTTTCATGATGATTAAATGGGATAACATTTATAAATTGTCTTATACAGCATATGACAAAACAAGGCCTCTAATAATTGTTGATTTCCTTCGTTAAAGAGACAGGTAAAATCTCATGTTTGGTATACCATTTCCTAGTGAATGAAAACTGAAGGGTAATATTTTTGTTGGAGAGACTAATACTTTGAGAAAAGAGGGAACTTTTCCTCCCTTCCATTTAGAATTGTCGTGCCAGGAATTACTGGACAGATTCATTTGAAATAAGAACCTTCATACCTGAGCCACTGCCCAGAAAGTATGGCACCATTTCTGGGAAGTTTTGAAAACGCTTTGAACTTACTTTCCCAAGTTGCTTTGCATTCCGTACTGCAGGCCCCTCTACATATCCAAGACTTGGCTGGAGCAGATGCTGGCTTTGCCAGCATATTTCAACCTGATCAAGGCATAGAGGGCTGAAAATTTCATGAGATTCTGTTTCTGCAAGATTTCCAGATTTATACCAAGCTTTACAGACCCCAAAGGGATGTGTAATTCAGAAAAAAATAGAGAGAGAGAATCAACCAACTCTAAGATATAGCAGTCGACATGCTTAATTTGGGCTGAATTAGGGGCTGGTTGAGAGTGCGACTTCTTATTTCACCTTTAGTGGAGAAAACCTCTGATTGTCTTACAGGGTTGCCTTGCAAAGTTAACAACAATAGAAAGTTTCTAAAAATGGAACACAACAATACCTGGCAACGCTAATAAAGATTTAGATTTAAGTTTTGGACTGAATCAAACGAGGTATGTGTCCTCCCGGATTAGCCATGAATGTCCTTGCTTTCATGCTTTTTTAATGGAGTGACTATTCAAAGCATGTTAACTGAGTAGTTTGGTAGCACTTATCAGATATCTACTTAATGAAACGCTAGTCCTTATTTTTTATTTGTTTATTCTTTTAATGCAGTTGTATATTCAACTACCAATAATGATATATCAATCACCTCTGGAAAAATATTGTCTATTAAACTACATGGATTATAGAACAGCTAATCTATTTCCTCCTTTTTCAACAGATGTATAAGTATCAATCAGTTCTGCACAGTGTGAGGCATTCAACGTGGCACATTGATCTTATCCAATTACAGCCAAAAGGAAAGAAACGTGGTGATTTAGTTAACCTAGAGCAACAGTATTGCGGGAAAAAAATACTCATTTTCTGTCAGATTTCTAAAAATATTGAAAACAAAAACCCACTTGATTCTCTCTGTTGCTTTATAATGACGATTTCCAAGCTGAGAAAAATTGTACTATTCATTCATTCATCCATTCATTCATTCACTCAGAGCACAATATTTGAGCATAATTATGCACTATGTGCCAGATGGAGATACAATATATCCTTTATTTGATGTCTTTGTCAACATAGATTCAAACAGAATTATTAAAGTGTGAATCTTTTTTTTCTTCAGTGTTACCATGTTGTTGGTTTTTTATTGTTGTTCTGTTACAGTTGTCCCAATTTTCCCCCATTGCTCTCTGCTGCACCTCCACCCCTACCCACAATCAATCTCCACCCTATTTGTCCATGTCCATGGGTCATTTATACTTGTTCTTTAACTAGACCCTTCCCTTTCTTTCCTTTACTTATGCCCCCTCTACTCTCCCCTCTGGTCCCTGTCAGCTTGTTCCTTGTTTCCACGCTTCTGGTTCTGTTCTATGTGCAGCACTATTTACAATAGCCAAGTGCTGGAAACAGCCTAAGTGCCCACCAGTAAATGAGTGGATCAAAAATCTGTGACACATTTACACAATGGAATACTACCCAGTAGAAAGAAAGAAGGAGCTCCTACAATTCATGACAGCAAGGATGGAACTGGAGAGTGTAATACTAAGTGAAATAAGCCAGGCGACAAAAGACAAATACAATATGATCTCACCTATAACAGGAACCTAATGAACAAAACAAACAAGTGAGCAAAATAGAACCAAAGTGTGGATCTTAATAGAAATGAATTTAATTATCACGAAGGAATGCACTCTTTTTTTCATTCATTGTGTATATGTGTTGCTGATTTTGCCAGTGATTATTGTAACTCATAACCTTACCCCATGTAAAAAGAAAAAAAAAGTTTGTTCACCAGAATTTTTTCAAAACTAAAATTTGACGCTATCTGAAAGTGAGTAGGAAGACTGGTGTGGGTCAGGCTAGTCTAGCATAAAAGCAAGACAGGCAGACAGCAGACTATGGAACCGACACAGCTTCTGCGGCACTTGTGTTTGCCACGATCACTTGATTCGGTTCTTGTGGTCAGTGTGTTTTCTTTTAAAATATTTCTCATTAGATTCGTCCACAAAGGGGAAACAGAGTGGGCCATGTGTCTAAAAAGTTAAAATGCAGTGTAGTTGTTTTTCCAGTGGCCGGTGCAAGGTGGTGACTCTCTTCCATCGTCATTAATTGGTTGGCCACATCCAGCCTTGAGGTCTGGGATCCAAGACTTCCACAATTAATAGGATGATCTCAGGGCAGGAGGCCACGATTTAAAGTTAACAGGCCTGGATTGGGGTTTCAGCTTCATCAGTTTTTCACCTCAAGACTTTGAGTGAAGTCATTTTATCTCTTCAAGCTTCAGGTGTCTTGTATGTAACATGGGGATGACACACATATCTGTCCTGTCACAGTCTCAGACTCAGAGGATTAGAAATATTTTCATGTGAATATTCACTGAGTCAAAGGCTGCTTTTAAAAAATTGCATTGCCATTCACGACCAGGACGAAGGCAGAATGAGCGAAAAGATGACTGACGCTTTAGTAACCAAGGCACCTAACGCCAGATGCTGACACGGGTACATCCTGAAGGCTCAGGAGTTCAACACAATATAATTGTGTGGCATAACCCTAACACACCCAAAGCTGTCCAGAGACTGGTTGGATGGAAGGTTTTGTTTTAAGTGTTATTGTTCCTTGGAACCACAAAGTTCTGTGATGAATTCTCTGCCTTTCACTAGCCAGAGAGGGAAAAGCGAGAATGAGTAAAATTGTCTACTGGGGGAAATTGGGTCAGAACAAAAAGTGATGTATAATCACTTTATCCACTTTCTATAACCTAGAGCTAATCCTCCATATCCACCAAAATATGTCCCTATGAAATGTAGTCTTGCATTCTGCCCATCAAAAAATTGGGAAAATATTTGTGAGTACATAAAATCCAATGAGCCACAACCTTCTTAAAGCGTGAGACTTACCAAAGGGATCCAGAAATAATTATGAGTACAAAAGAGTTATAGAGAGAGTTTAATACCTAAATTATAGATCACAGAAGGTATTCTGTGGTCTTCAAGTTATTACCTAAGGAAAGCATGTGCCTGTTAAAAAGAACAAAAATGACAAAACATAGAATAGTTAAATGTCAAATTTAGGTCACCCTTGAATAACATTGGTGTTGGGGCATCAACCCCTCCACGCAGTTGAAAATTCATGTACAACTTTCTACTCACCCAAAATTTATATGCTAATAGTGCATTGACAGAAAACCTTACTGGTTACAATTCAGTTGATTAATGTATATTCTGTATGTTATATGTATTATATACTTCACTCTTTCAATAAAATAAGCTATAGAAAACAAAACATTATTAAGAAAATCATAAGGAGGAGAAAATACATTTACAGTATTTATTGAAAAAATTAAGCATATAAGTGGACCCATGCAGTTCACATCCATGTTGTTCAAGGGTCAACTATACCTAATTATAGAAGGAAATTTAATATAATTTAAAAATTATTGTTTTTATTGCATACTCGGTTGTATCTGTGTTTGATTAATGCAAAATTAGAGGGGTTTTATTATTTTTTTTAATACACATTTGTTTGGTTGAAAACTCTTCCATATACAGAATGCCTTGAAGAAAGTATTTTAAAAATGTGTAGAGTCACATGCTCATGGCCAAACTGACATTGTTTTAGCTCCTCCTCGGTAAGCAGATTTCTCTCATGGCCTCTCATTGGCCAGTGCCTCTTCACACTGGAAATATTACCTGCATTGTACACCTGTTTCTGCCAGGAGACAAGTGGCTTCAAAAGGCAAATGGGCCTAGTTCCTGTGACACTTTGTTAAACACTGAATAATGCAAAACAGAATCCTTTATGGCTCATGAAGTCTTGCTAATAAGGCAGATGTCCTCTGTGCAGTTCCTTGGGGCCAAAATGCAAATATTGATGTGCTGATAATCACTGGACCCTACTTTCAGTAATTGTTTCTATCTTCATTATCTGCTATTATTCCCCATAAGAAATCCATTCTCAGCTAAGGAATCTGACGCACAGAATACAACTGATATCATAGTTTTAATGGCCTTGCCATCAATAAATTGAATTAAATCTCTCTTTAGCAGTAATGATTCTCCTGTGGGGTGACAGATAATAAGACCACGGCCACAGAACACTCAGTGATGACTCTTCCATGCTGAAACTTAACATTATGGCTAATTGGTCATTGCTACCTATTCTTTTAGGCATACTGGCTATGTCTCCTCATAACTATCTCAATTCTAGCTCACTCGCTTCAAGAGAAAGGCTTTATTGGCAGTGTGACACACCATTAAGCTATACAATAGGGCACTATCTTTCAGCTTTGACAACCCTAAAGAACACATCGTGCCAAATGGTCTAATAAAAAAAAGTAGCCAAGTCCCCACTCAGTGACACAATACAAAAAAAAATGGGTTTTGACTCTCAGAATATCAATTTTCTTGACTTTTGCCAACCTTAAATTGCAAACATTTTTCTTTTCATGTTGTTCTTGTTTTCACTTAATTTTCCAATGGTTTCTTAAATTATGTCCTAGTAAAGCTATGACTTTCTCTTCATTGCATTATTTAAGAATAATAAATCACTCATTTGTATAACAATAATAATAATTAATAATAAACCTAGCCAGAAAGAGTTAACTGGAAGCAGGAATTGAAAAGTTAGACTGGTAATAATGTGTAAGTTTGCTGCCATCTATGGGCTGGCAGGAAGCTTCATGGCCAAAATGAGCCTTGAAGACCAGGCTCAACCACACACACTGTTCATACAGAAATAAGGTGTTTCCTAACAATTAAGAATCTTGGGGTTTCAGAAGACTGTCTGGTCAATATCACTTTGCTTAATTTCTTCCTCCTAGAAAGTTGAGATTTTTACTTGGTATGAAGATATATGAGTAAAAAGTAAAAGAAGTAAGCATCAAAATTACAAGTTTAAAGTAATATTAGGTTAAGCAATTCTTTCAATAAAATGTATATGTGTCATTTTGTTAGTTGACCACTAGTAAAATTTATAAAAAAGCAAGAATGGAAATTAAATATTAGGATATATTTATTTTCGTCACTTGAGATAAATGTGGGAGTCACACATAATCTACATTTTTCCATTCTTTAGTCTCTAGCCAGTAACAAAATCCTCTTCTTTACCATTAAAAACCATTTTTCCCTAAATATCCTAATTATACTTAGTATTTATAACCACTAAATAAGTGATGAGTTTCAAAACACTCCCTTGAAATAGTGCGCATGTGTTTATTCACAGGTTTTTCTATTTGCCATAAATACCTAAGCCTCTGTGAATTCAGATTTTGACAAGAGCTCTGCATGTATGAGCTTTTGCAAAATATTCTTTCATCACCTTTCTGCCTCCATATTTAAGAGCCAGTGTGGGACAGTGAGCAGAGCTCTGCAGGGGCAGTGCCTGGAGGAAGGAAGGCCAACTTGGTCATGGCCCAGGTAGCATCTCTTCAAATATGCAAAATTCAAGGCCCTTTGATGGAGCCTTGCTGCAGGCTCTGCTAGAGGCTTGCAAGGGGACCAGTTGCCATTGTCACCACAGGTGGCTTCCAAAGACCTCCCAGAGAAAAACACAAATCAGTTGCTAATCATTTTATTTCACTCCTGCTGTTAACACAGGTTGTCTGAAAGTGTCCACCAGCATTGTCTTACTTTATTTTATCCAGGCATTTAGAACTTGCATTAGACCTATGGAATGACAGTAACAAAAATAACTAATGCTCGTTGAGGGTTTATTATAGTCTCAGGACTCTGACTAGCTCTAGAAACACTAGAGTGGATCTTGGAGCACGTTCCCCTGTAAATTTAAAGGAGCTAATGTCCTTTACAATGTTCTTTAGATTGGGCTTGTATAAATGAAAACAATGTGTAAACTATAAATTCCTATATAAGCACATGTGGGTCAAGAGCTATTGTTCCCGGAGGAATCTTGGAAATCCCTGGAGTGAGGCGTGTCACCCCCGCTCCAGAGCCAGCTAAGCGCACCCGTTCCGTGCGTCTTTCCCGGCTCCTTTCGCCCGAGTCAGTACTTCCGGCGCTGGAACTCACTTACCGGCTGTATTATCTATAATGCTTCCCTCTTTGCTTCAAATATGCTATTTTTCCGTGAGGTCAAGGACTTTTTCTAAGAAAGCACTTCTATGCCATGTCCACAGATACCACACCTAATGGGGAACCCAGCACTAAATGAGGGTAAATATACATGCACAACCTTCAAGGAAATCCTGCGGTGCCATCTTAAAGTCACCTGGCTGTCTCTTTTACTCCATCTATAGGGACGGATTTCTCACCGGTTTCCTGGGGCTTCTCTTCTGGCAGATACCACCCCTGCCTAAGGCCAGTAAAGTTGTGTGTGTGTGTGTGTGTGTGTGTGTGTAGGTCAAAACCCCTGAGCCATTTTTAACCAATGTAGCTGGAGCAAGTAGGTAAGTGTTTCTCCCTTTTATTCCTGATCAAACTGTCCTGAGCTGCATTTCCTGGGGCTTTTCAACAGGTCCAGGCAGCATCAGGCCCCAGGAGTCTGAGGGATACAGACCTTCCTTTGTCCTTTGCTTCTTCTCTGTTTTACTTTCTCTGTTTTCAGGGATTCCTGAAAACACCCTCTCTGAGTCTTCAGCAAGTATTTGAAATCGGATTGTCTTAGACCTTAGTGAAATAAACCAAACTTTCTTTTACTCTAGTCCATGCCTTTAAATCCTAATGCTGAGTTTGCATTATACTGATGCAAATGAATATACGACGATCATCAGGAAAACTAAGACCAAGGCTAAAAACATAAACAGGTTGATTGAACATTATCTTCAGGCCTAGATTGAGCTAAACCATACATCTTTGGCCCTAAAAGTGCGTCAAGCCGGCATGGTCAGTCAGACACCAGCACTTCTAAGTGTCACCTGAGCTTCTGCGCTCAGTCCCCTGAGGTGGAATGAGATGATGGCATGGACTCCGTCCCACCCGCCGGAACATAGCACTTTGCCTTTAACCTTTATAGGAATTGGAACAGTCGTCTGTTAAAAAAATAAATAAAAATTTCAGTAAAACTTGGAAATATCCAAATGTTCCTTCACTTTCATCCTCATTACTTACTTTTTTGCACAAAATAAAGAGTATCATGAAATGACCTCCATGAGGATTGTGGTAGAATGAATCAGAGCTTCTAGTTCAGGTTTCCCATTAGGGTGCTCCATCGAGGTGGCTTCCTGAAGCAAGGTTCCCTAATGTTTACGGTGACCTGAGAGATATTTGTTACCCAGCAACTGGTGGCTTCCTCAGTATGACTTGTGACAGTAACAATGATGAATCTAATTATGACTAGATTTTGTCATCGGCCAGGTCCTACGTTTTATATAATTTTACAAAATTAGTAAAATAGCCACCTGAAAAGCCTAAATCTTTATGATTCCAACTGTATGACATTACAGAGAAGACAAAACTGTGGAGACAGAAAAAAGATCACGGGTTGCCAGTGCTGGCCGCGGGAGATGAATAGATGAAACATGGAGGTGTTTAGGACCATTGAAATGCTCTCTCTGACACCATAATGGTGGCTACTTGTCATCCACTTTCGACCAGACCCATAGAATGTATGATGCCAAGAGTGAATCCTAAGGTAAACTGTGGACTTTGGATAATGATTATGTGTAAGCACACCAACTGTAACAACTGTAACAACTCTGGGGGGAGATGTTCATAAGAAGGGAGGCCATGCCTGTGTGGATGCAGGGGCTCTATGGGAAATCTGTACTTTCAGATTTGCTCTGAACAACAACAACAAAAATCTCTAAAACAATTGTCTTTATTCAAAAAAAAAAAAAAGAAAAGTAAAACATCTAAGCCAGTCACCATTCACTCCCCACCCCTTCTGTACCACTACCACCAATGAGAGAACGAGCTAATACCCCTCAGACAGCATGAGCACCAACCCCAAAGTCACCAAGATGGGAAGGGGAAAGTCAGGACTTGAACCCAGGTCTTGTTCACATGAATGGCACCAAATTAGACTATCTAGCAGACTTCCTGTAGGTATGGTGCACAATTCCATCCATAATATTCCTCCTCATACCCATCCCTAGACCCCTGAGGAGGGCACAGAGAAGGCAAGCCTCACGGCACTGCACAAACAGCCAGTCAGCCATCCAAACAGTCGGATACCATTTTCCTAAGGTCTTCAAGTCCTGGATATTAAGAATTGGCTAAGCACTGCTTGTTAGAGTGATAGGTGGAAATTGGGGTGGGGGTGGGGGTGGGCATTCTGATTTCCCTTTGATCACTCCTCTTTCTCTCTCATGGTTACACTGTTTGCCAGAAACCTTCTTTTCACCCCAGAACTGGTGTTCTGCTAAGACGTCGCCTGATTTGTGAGCAGGCCAGACAGTCTCTTCGGATTCTACCCAGGACAGGCTCCACCCAGAGCCCAGTGTGCAGGCCCTTCTGAGTTACCATAGTAACAGCGCATGGGCAGTTGTCAGTTAGGGTAGGAGAGGGGATTGACCTTGAGAGACAGTGTGTGGTCATCCCAGTCATATTTAGACATGAGTATAAATAACTCAGTAGCCAAAAATTAATTAAACCTTTACCCTGCCCCACCGTTTGCTCAGACCATAAAGAAAAATCTCACGGTTTATACCAGTTTTTTTTTTCCAACTTAAATAATGTACGTAAGAATCATCATTGATGTTTTTCCAAATTGAACTTTCCCCAGCCATATCCTGTGTGATTTTTTATTCACGGCATTTCAAATGGACTCCAAGGAATTTGCATATCAAAATGTGATTCTAATACAGATGATTTAAAAACTACTTATGGAGAAATATTGATTTATAGAAATGTTCATTGGAGACCCTAAGACTTAAGATAATTGTTATGGGTTGAATTGTGTTCCCCAAAATTCATATGTTGAAGCTCTACAGCCAATAACCTCAGAATGTGACTGAGTCTGAAGGTAGAGCCTCTAAAGTGATTAAGTTAATCGAGGTCCTTAGGGTTGGCTCTAGTCCAATATTTTAAGGACTGGTGTCCTTAAAAGAAGATGGGACACCAGGAATGCCAGCAAAGATCATGCGAGAACACAGCCAGAAGGTGGTCACCTGAAAGTTCAGGAGAAAGATCTCAGAAGACCCTAAACCTGCTGAAATCTTGATTTAGGTTTCTCACCCCCAGGGCTATGGGAAAATAAATTTCATTTGTTGAAGCCATCCCATCTGTGGTATTTTGTTATGGTAGCCTAGCAAACTAATACATTATTATATATTCAAAGAAAACTTCAAAAACAGCAAATATGGCAAAATATTTATTACCAGAGGCTAGAATAGAAGTCAGCAATTATGTTTTATATCTTTGTTACATGGTCAGCACAGTGCTATTAACCCAAAAGTTTAAGGCTGATCTCACCAAACCATGGCACAATTTACTATGCTCATACAATTTACATGCTTGTACAAAAATGATACAATTTGGAAACACCAAAAAGAGGATGAGTACCAGAGAAGTTATGTTTATTGATGAATTAGGTGGTGAATTACTTTGTGAGAGCTAAGAAAACATGAAGATGCCTGATTCGCCTGGAGTATTTAGGGAGGGGCCATGAGGATGACGGGCTGCCAGGAGAATTCCAGACGGAGACGCGCGGAGAAGCCCAATAGGACAGCAGCGCGCGGAAGTGAAGTGCTGAGCAGGGTTAGGTTTGCGGGGATTCAACGACGTCACATCATGCCACGTAATTCTTTCCTCAGCCCTTTTCTGACCCATTCAACAGCTTATTCAGTGACTCCGGGAGGACTTAGATAAGGTGAGCGGATTGATAGGAGAGATATTAGTTACAAAGTAACCAGGATGAAGAAAGCCTGGAAAATAGGCTGAATTTCATACAATGAACATAAATTCTTAATTTGGTGACCCAGAAATGTTACGGAAAACTGCTCATTTTCTAAGTTATTTCCCTTTGTAAGAAATTTAGCTGGTCATTTTTTTTTTTTTTTTGCTGTTGTTCCCTTAGCAATGATTAGTGTATGATAAGTAAAACTTGTGAGACTTACTTTGGAACCAAAACTTTAATTAATTTAGTTCATTTGCTACCAAAAATTAACATTGGATTTAAAACTGCAGGAGCGTAGATGCCATCAAGCTAAATATGGCAGAGGAAAACAATTATTAGTCTAATAATATTAGTTTAATATAATATAACAATAATAATAAGTCTAATATTAGGAGAAATATTAGTCATTCATTGATTTTGGCTATCCACCCTGTGCAATGTTTGTTAATAGACAAATGTATGCTACCGTGACTAGTATTTCTTAATGCTCTTAGTGAATTTGTGGACCAATTAACTAGTGAGATATCACGTAATGAGTGGGGTTATAATGCCTGTTACAGGAAAATTTGCATCAAAATGTCAATGGTTTGGCCCAATATAGGTTTATTTCATTCTCATGTAACACACCCGTGCAGATGTTCTTGGTCAGTGGGGGCTGCCCTCCAGGGACGTGTTGAGGATGCAAGTTCTTTGCAGTCTGCGCCTCCTTCCCAATCCCTTGGAGCCTCAAAGTTCTTTGCATCCCCCTGGGGCAAGGAAAGGAATGTGGAAGGAGCACAAATAAAATACATTGGCATGGAAATGAAATACACCATCCTCTTTCACATTCCATGTACAAGAATTAAACACTTGGTTCTGCCTCAGCGCATGGAAGGCTGGGAAACACTCCTGATAGTGTGGCCTCTTCCCAGCAACCACTATGGAAACAGGAGAACAAACTGCCTCTGTCACAAATCTCAAGTTAATTCCTCAGCCGGGATGGTAAATTTTGATCTCATTGATTCATATCTCATAAGAATAAAAACAACCAAGAAGAAATTTGAAAAATGCAAACTGTAATCTTTTTAGGACTGGAAAGCTATTTTCATCTTGGGCAAGTAATTTAAATTTACACAGAGGATCTTGTCCTTTTAGATGACAGGCAATTTCTTCCTACCAAAACTTTATTTCTCTTGAATAATAAATAGAGACCAGAGGTTAATAGTTGTATAAGAACAGAGTACCTGGAAAACTTTGTTGCCATGGCAATCTCACATTATTAATAACTTTTATTTATTCCCTCTCTTTCCAAATAGGTGAAATTTAAGAAAAGCTTAAAATAACCTCTAAAATGTCAGAAAACTAGGAGACTTTCATGAGGATCGTAAAGAGTCATATTTCCAACACTTGAAAATGATTAGAAATAAAGAAAATAAAACATCCCTGTTGCCAGCTTAGGTGTACACAGATTTCATTTTCAACGAAATACTCTGCTTTTTAATCTTCGGAAATGTGCTCATACATGTATGTGGAATAGTAGTTTATGTTTAGGTCCCATGCTATACATATATGTATTACATCAAGTGTGCACATTTTGTGTGTCATTTTGAGTAAGTAAAGATAAAGTAAAATAGAACAGCAATAAGGACAGTGTTCAGAACACTGAAAATGAGTACAATTTAAGCCCAAGCTTTAGGGAAAATATTATTAATTTCAGGTTAGCTAATGTAGTAAAATATTCCTATCTATGCATAGTTCTTATGTACTGTTTCTGTATCCTGTCCCAATTTGTGACTCTAGAATGTTAAGGGAATTATAATTCTTAACTACTTACAGAAAAAAAGAAAAAAAATTAGATTTCTTAAAAGTACAGTAAATGCTCCCAGACCATGAAATTTCATTTCGCTGCCTACCATCTCCTTTTATATTTGATCCCCAGCTTCCTTTGCCACAGGATATTAAAATCTTTACTTTTTAAAATTCCAACAAATAAGAAAAGAGAAAGGGCCATACTCCTCATTGATTGACCCTCTCGTTTCCAGTTTTACTTTTTTGACCACATAGAGCTCTTAGAGAGAACTTCTGTGATAGAATGGTATTTTCAAAATTTTGTGGAACGCTAGCCCCTCACAATGTTAATAGGCAGTATTTTTCTTCCTTCAAACGTTTAGGACTTAGTCATTTGTGCAATGTTAAATAGCTTTGTGTTCCTCTTTGTTTTTTTAGCAGCAAGACTACCCTATAGCCTGCCAATACCAATATGCCTTCTGACCCTCTGAGAAAGAATATCAATACATCTTCTCACTGTCCAAGAAATGGAACATGTAAGGGTTTCCCAAACTTATTTGTAATGGAATCTCTTCTTTTTGACATCTTATAAGATTAATGCTTAGTCAAACGTTCTCTGGGAAATACGAAATTAAACTCTCACACGGGCTCTCCTAGACCCCTGAAATCTTTTATTATTGCCCCTATTTGAGCCCATTTTAAATATTAAGCTGTTCTCGATACTACTCTCTTTTATCTATGGCTCCAATATTTATTAGAGTAGCTTCTTTCATAAAAACCAGTGGACTAAAATACATTTTGCCCCATGTAGAAAACAATTTTTGCTAGAGCAGAACAGAAGAAAACATGACCGACTTTGGGATTCCACATGATTCTTTTACTTTAATGACTTTAAGTTTGAAGAGCACAACATTATCTTTCTAATAATAGTTTTACAGGGCTTTCTGATATTCACTCCACAATGAGGAAAAAAGCTCATTACATAAATTGAAAATGACCCTTCTCAGAAAATTTTGATTTAACAGTTAATTTTTTATTTATTTTATTTTTATTTTTTAAGTTGATTTTTATTTTTTTTATGGTTGTTCAAATACAGTTGTCTCCATTTTACCCCCACCACTCTCCCCCACCTCCCACTCTCAATCCTAACCCCCTTTGGTTTGTCCATGGGTCCTTTATGCCTGTTCCTTGATGACCCTTCCCCTTCTTTCCCCTGTTAACCCCCTTCCCCCTCTCCTCTGGTTACTGTCAGTTTGTTCTTTACTTCAATGTCTCTGGTTCTGTTTTGCTTGTTTGTTTGTTTTGTTGATTAGATTCCACTTATAGATGAGATCATATGATGCTTAATTTTTAGATCAGTTTAGATTCACAAGAGAGTTTCAAGAATAGTATAGAGAAATGTATGGAGAGTAAGGTTGATCTATGGAGCCAATGAGATGACCCCAAGCAAAAGTCATTCTCAACAGTTACTGTTTTACATGCATAATAAGTACTTGGCCTAGACCTTTCTGACTGTTGAATGATGGTCATCTAATAGACCCATGAATGACTCTTTTTTTCTGGATGTGGCAGCTGTCCTTCCTTTACTCTGGACTTGTGTGCTCTGCCTAGCAAATTGAATGGACATGGTTATGAGGACAAATAGCTTTTACACAGTTATTCAAAATGCTTTCTCTTATCCATCAAAGAGAATTAGAGTCTCATGTAAACGATGAAGACTTTTCCTTGGCCATCAGGTAATTGTGTATCCCAAAACATGCATTTCTACCTAATATTATATCTGGGAGTCGCTGGTGCAATCACAAATTTAGCTAGCCCCGACCTTTTGAGAAGGGATGGTTTTGAGTTTTGCTTTAAGTCCAGGGTGTGAGAATCAGTTTCCTTTCTTCCTTTATTTATTTTCATTATTTATAGGTTTCACATAATAGTTAATCTCTTTAGATAGAAGAAATACAAAAAGATAGCTTCTCAGGGACTCTGAGTAACTTCATCAAAAGATCAGTTTAACCAGTGGCACCTCACTCTACTGGAGTAGACAAAACCACACGGGCAGGTCTCTGTTTCTAACACTTTACATATATCAATTCATACTAGCCCCTAACAACTCACGATGCACTGGTTATCATTACGCCCATTTTACAGATGAGAAAACAGAGACTGAAAAGTTAAACAACTTGCCCGGGGTCACACAACCGTGGGTGTCAGGCATAGCTTTGAAGTCAGGGGTCTGGCTCCAAAAATGACATCTTTACCATTGACCACATAATACATCTCAACTCTAAATTTTACCAGCTGTGCAACCTTGGTAAACTTTCTTCTCTGACCCTGTTCTGTGGTTTGTGAAATGAAGATAAAAATGTCTATTTTTCAGGGTTCTACCAAGTGCTGTGAACAGGTTGGTTTAGTAACCACCATATTGCAGACACCCCCAAAATGGCACCACTTTCAGGTCCTGCACACCTAATGACTAACATGCTTCCTAATCATCAGTCTGTGACATTTGCTGTATTTTCTTGCATTTCTTGGCTTCTCCCTCCTCTCACTTATTAAACTTAGTAATAGCTTTTGTTATATTAAGAAAAAGGAAAAAGAGGAAAAGGAGAAGAAAAACACTTTTTATGTAGCACTTGCCAATTGTTTGTTCTAAGTGAATATGCATAATCTTTATAAAATCCCTGAGAGTTAGATACTATTATTATTGGTCAATTTACAGAAAAGGCAACTGGGACCCATAAAAGATAAGTATCCTGTGAACTATCACACACTAGCTAGTAAGTAGCAGAAATGGGCTTTGAACCAAGGAAGTTTGGTTCCAAAGTCTGTGCTGCTAACCACAAAGAAGATACCAAAATTTAAGATTTGGTCATATTAGCTGAAGCTTTGCCTAATCCGTCACTTGGGTCACAGGAACCGCCTCTGTGACCATTAGGGATTATAGGTTATGAAAGCTGTTAACCAATGACACTCCTCTTTGTCAATTTGGAGTCCAGTTGGTTTGCTCGCTCATTTCTTCCTTTAGCATTTACTGAGATTGTACCCTGTATCAGGGCCTGTGCCAAATGTTGGAGGCAGGAAGGATTGAGGAGAAAATAAAATGATGAGTGAGACAAGACTTTGGTCTTTAAGGAGGGAGACTAACAAATTTTAAAAATTGTTCCAACAGTTGCTACTGAATGGCTGCTTTGAGATATGTACCCAGAATGCTGGGAGAAGTAACTGAGCATGAAGCAAGAAGGCTTCATGGAGGAGGAAAGGTGTCGCCTGAGTATTAAACGCTGAACAGAGAAGAATTCAGCACATGTTACAGGTAAGGGCAGCAACTCACTCGTGGTGTTTGAAGGGAATTGTGGGAAGTTGGAAGTGGCTAAAGTTAAATGTACTTGGAAAAAGAAGGTGATGGAAGTGGGGAGGTAGAACAAGAGGAAGTAACGCTGAAGAAGGCAGCAGTTTTCAACCGACCTTGAAGAGCCGTGTACCAGAACTTGGACTTTTCTTCCTTTGGTGACTAGGAGTCATTGCTGGTCCCAGAAGAGATACTCAATAAAAACAGTCCTGGCCTCGATATCAGTACACATATGCTTTGTCCCTGGCTGGGCCATAAACAGGCTCCGTGACACTAGGTGGAACACTACTCCCTTCTGGGTTTCAGTAATCTTCTGCTAAATGAAGACCGAGGCCCCTATTATATCTAGGATCCCTTCCAGCTCTAAAAACAGTATCTATTTCCATAATTATCCCACTTGTGGTCTTTACATAGGAAGTGGTCTGAAACACACTGGGAAATAAAAACAACTACTGATTCCCAACCAGAGATACTAGGAACTTCCCCAGATAATTGGTAGCATCCGTCATAGCCACAGAGTATCAACATTTCCTGTTCCAAGGGTTGGGCTTCTGTTACTGATGTACAAGCTTGAACACCTCAGTTCTGCCCAAGATTTATTCGGTGCATTTCTGCAGATTCTTGTCCCAGGGCCAACGGGGATCAAGTTTCATAACTGCGACCCACTGTATCAGAGGGCTCTTTGGCCCCATACAGTAATTCTTGGAGCAAGAAGTTCGATTTAGTCCTCGGGACTGTCATGGGACGACGGGAAGAAAGACAGAGTTGCTGTACATTGGGATGACTAACACAGTTTTTTAAACTAGAGAGAAGGAAAAGATCACCCTTTATTTGTATGTATATTTGCCTAGAAGCTGTATCCATGTCCTACCTGAACTACTCTTATGCAATATGTATGATAACCAAATGCTTCTTTTCAGTCAACAAATACGATGGCCCCTCACAGTGGCTCGACATGTAATTTTTTGACTTTATGATCGTATGAAAGTGATGCACATTCAGCAGAAATGGTAGTTCATATTTTGAATTTTGATCTTCAAAGTGATATTTGGCACCCTCCTCTTTTAGGATGCTGGGTAGCAGCTGCCGGCCACGGCTCCCAGTCAGCCTCGCAGTCACGAGGACAAACGACCAATACTGTACAGTGCACTCCTTGTGTTGGATGACTTTGCATAGCTGTAGTCTTGCATAAGTGTTCTGAGCATGGTCAAGGAAGCCTAGGCTCAACTATGACACGTGGTAGGTTAGGTGCATTAAATGCACTTTCGACTTGGCGACATTTTCAATTGAAGATGGGTTTATTGTGCAGTAACCCACTATAGGTTGAGAAGCATCTGTATCTAATAAACCATTTTAGAGAACACACACAATTAAACACACACACACACACACACACACACATACACACAGATCTGAAGCCAGATATAAAGCTTCCCCTTTCCCAGTGAAAATAATCTAACTCAAATGTATCCCCTACCTGCGGCTCCAATGCCGCATGCTTCTCGCTCCGAGGTTTTGTATAAGCAGGCATCCGCGAAGCACAAATGCATGTGAGACTTCCTCTGCTCCCTTCCCTCTGTGCTATTCTAGTGGAAAAATCTGCCAGAAAGTGAGAAAGTATTAGAGAATGCCAAGAAAAATTTCTCCCCGTTCATTTCCCGCGAATTTGAGAGCAATCATTAAGAAGGCCCCCTTCTTTGGGACACCGGAGTCCCAGAGCGGAGGTCAAAGGTGGGCTTACAGGCACAGCCAGAGCAGGGTGTGGAGGTCCCAGCATGCTGGCTGGCCTGGTTTAGCTGCTCTCATCACCTCTTTGGGGAGAGCACGAGGACTCTGATCCCGCCTCTCCTATTTCACTCATAAAGCGGTTTAGAATGCTTTTCTGGTTATTCTACTGTTTCTATAACGTTGGTCTTTTTTTTTTTTTTTTTTTTTTTAATGCCCAAGTTTTCTTTCAGTCCTCTGTGTGACTTCATCCCCTCTACGTGATGTGGGCCTCTATTCACACAGAGCTTCAGCCAATCACCATGCATTTCCTTCATTCCTTTCTATCCTGTTGTGGAGTCCTTTTCTTTTGTACTTAATTTGTTCAGCCTGCTCTCACTTCTGCAGTCCTCTTTCAAGGCGATGAGTGCTTTATAAATTCATGACCAAGGCCCCAGATTATTGTGGCTGGGTGGCTGGAAGGCTAATACAAACACCCCAGCTTACTCTCTGTTGGTTATTAGGTAAAGGAAGGCCTACTTTTTGTTTGTTTTGCTCCATCTCAAGTCTTGCTCTTCTCCAGTAAGGTCTGGTAAAGGGAAGGTATACTAATAACAAAATGTCAAACTCTCTCAAAGATCATTCTTGCACAAATGGCACAAGTATATTACCTGAACCAGGTCCCTGATTACATGCTCGCTTTATTTTCTGAAGAGCATAGAACATCTAGTGAAACATCTGTTCACATTTCAAGTCCAAGCTCAAGCCTTGCCCTTCCCAGAGCACCGCGCGCCCCCCCCCCCCCAGAAGGCCTCCGCACTCTGGGTGCAGCCCAGTGATTGCTGGCTCCCACTCTGTGGTCATCAGACATTTTCCTCTCTCCTTCTCAGACTGAACTACGGCTTTCTCCAGTGCAGGAATGGTGCTTCTTGCCAGTTTTTGTCCTCCTTCCTCCCTGACCATTCTTTCTTGTGACAGAGATCGCTAGAACTCTGTAATATCTAAGTGTATCTCTTCTTTATGAACACACATGTAAGCCACAGTTGTCAGCCCCCTGCAATTACATGTGGCCATGTGACTGAGTTTTGACACTAAACGTGGCCGGAAGTCACACGAGCCATTTCTAGCCTTGTCGATAAAAACTGCCCATAGGCAGTTCTTACTGACTTCTGTAGTAAGAGTCAAATGGAGAGATCTCTGGTGACATAAAGGGGGGCAAGGCCACAAGCAACAGGGAGAACTTTCTGAGTGACCTCGTCAAGCAGAGTTCCTCTCATGATCTGCGTTGAATCACATCACGAGTAAGAATTTAATATCTATTGTGTTAAACCAGTATTTTATTAGTAGCATTTAGTCTAACCAGAGTAATATAATTCTCTGTTCTTTTCTCTGTACTCATCTGTAAACTTGGATTTTTCTCATGTTCTGTTTCCAGCTACCTTCTCAGTATTTTTACATATTATCTTTGTAGAATTTCCTCTTTCCCTGTGCTTCCAACCTCCCGGTCTCTATCTCTGTGTAATCCTCCCCTTTTACATCTATATTTTCCTCTGGCTACTGATTTTCAATGTCTGAGTATTCCACAAACACCTCAAATTTAACACAGTCAAATGGAAATACAGCATCACCTCTGCCCGCCTCGGCTGCCCTCACCCTAGAAAGCAAAGAAAAAGTTAGAGGAACTGATTGAGGATAGCTATAAAATAAAAGCATACAGAAACATTAATTGTAGATCTAGGTGGTGGGTAATATGGATATTAGGAGCAACATTTTAAAAATATTTTCAACTATTTGAAATTTTTCGTGTTAAAATGCTAGAATTTAAAAAACAAAAATAGAATCATTTCTTTTTTAATATTCATTGGAAACTGATCATAACAAGGTGACCACACAATGCCTCCCTTTCCCTGACTACCAGGTCATTAAATGGCAGAGTAGACAGTATCGTCCCCCTGCACTCCACAGCAGTGTTTCCTCGCAAGGTGCCGGGGAATCATCACCTTATCCAGTGCTACACTAGTGCAGAGCAGTTATGTGGAACACCATCCACTCAATATTTAAAGACTCAAAAATGCATTAGGGTTCTCACAGGGGTCTTAAATTTTTTAAAGGATAAATGCAGCCCTCCTTTTTCTCCATTTTCCAAATATATTTGAACATGAAATCCAGCAATTATTCAATATCTATTCATCCCTAGCCTACAGTGTGGAGTGACCTGATCTAAAGTTAAAAGAAACTTCTCACCATTCCCTGACCATCCGTCCCTGGGCCTGGGTGGTGTTGCCCTCATTCCTTAGAACAGTCTTGCCTTCCTCTCTACCTGGTCAATGCATACACACATTGAGAGACTGGTTCTGCAACTTTCCAGCTTTAATTCTTCGGAAAAGTTATTTAAACCTTCTGAGCCTCCTTCCTCACCTCTGAAAATGGGAATAATAATATCTAGATGACTGGGTGATAGTGAGGTTTAATAAGATAAAGACTTCAAAATGGCAAGCACGTAGCTGACAATAAATATACTTTCATTTCCTTTTACTTCTAGGGAGGCAGCACAGTGAAGTATCAATGAGACTGACAAAGTACACAGTGACTAACACACTAAATACTTTTAAAAACGCATTTGCTTGATGGTGGTGTGCTTTTATTTACCCAAACATACTTACAGTCATACTCCCCTGCTACAAATTGAGTCTACACAATCATAAAACCCTTTAATGAGTGCAATTTTCTCTTAATACAATGCAAATCATTCAGCATGGTTTACAAGGTCCTTTGTGATGTGACAGGAGAATTACAGATGTGCTGAAATACAGGTGCCCTCCTAACCTAGTGGCTTGGGCTACAAATGACTTCTTTGATTTGCTTCATGGTAACTATGATGGTTAATTCTATATGTCAATTTGCCTGGGCCACAGGATGCTCAGATAGTTGGTAAAACACTATTCTGGGTTTTTCTGGGTTTTTTGGTAACATTAACATGTAAATCACTAGAGTTTAAGTGAGGCAGATTGCTCTCCACAATTAATCAGTTGAAAACTTGAATAGACCAAAAAGTATGACTCCTTCCTAACAGAGAAAGTTCCCTAGCAGAGTGCCTTTGGACTTCACTGTGTAACCAGACAGAAATGCCATTTATAAAAATCTGATTTTTCTGCTTTGTTTCCTTTAGATTTAGAGCGACCCCCTCCAGCATCCTGACTTACCTGCCTTCTTCCTTGCATGTCTACTCCCTTCGTCATTAGGGCAATGAGGGCCTTGGTCAGCCCTACACAATCTTACAAACAAGCCTTGAGTCTATTGACCACAGAGACAGAGTTTCAATGAAAGTAAAGATAATATCTAGGCTTCAGTTGTGTTTCAACTCTAGACCCAGAAAAGCAGAAAAACCACAAGATGTGACACCGTGGCTGACATTAGGACCTGATACACTAACATCTACCCTAGTGCCCACCAATGAACAGAGTCATGACCCTGACTCCCTCCATCATCATGATTAATTGATTTTTCCTCTGTATAACCCATCCCTTAGAAGCCATCAAAAAACCAGATGCTTGAGCATCAGCTCTCCTGTGACTCCAAGGGTGGACCACTTCCTGGATGAACAAGCCTTTACTTTCTCGGTGGCAAAACCCTGTTTGTGTCATATTGAACTTTGATGTGCACAGGGAAAGGGCCCCTTTAGTCTGATAACAATTGCAGTATCAGCTCTCCCTGGTTTTATCAAATACAGCCTTCAGACTAGAGCTGGAACACCAGTGTGCCTGGGTCTCTAGCCTGCTGGTCTACCCTGCTTTTTTCTGACTTGTCAGATTCCATAATTACGTGAGTCAATCCCTCATACCAATATTTTTTTCTATATACACATCCTATTGGTTCTGTTCCTCTGAAGAACTCTGATTAATACAATGACATATAAATGTTATTATTTTCTGTGTATTCCATAAAAGGAAATGGAATGTTTGGAAAGCATGATAATTCTAGTTCTCACCTTCACAATGGCATGCTTTTCTTCAGTAGCTGAGCGTTTTGTTTCCTCTGCTTGCAAATAGCTTTTCTTTTCCTAATTCCTGCATGGCTGCCTGGCCTCTCCTCAGCCATCATTGCTCATATTTGGCACCGCTTCTTCTCATAGGCCTTCCTGGACACTCCCCATGCAACCCCACAGAACCACACTAGGTGCTACTTCCATCAGCTGCTTAACATCCTGTACGTGACTCTGTCCTGGGCTCTGTAACTGTAACCAGGGTTTTATAAGCACACACTTACTGATCTACCCTCCAGAAGATCCTAGGACATGTGAGTGAGAAAGCCGCTTGATCTGCTTCATGTTATATCACTAACACTGAGCCCAGGGTCTGCCGTCTGATTGGCCTTCAACTATTTACTAAGTAAATGAACAAATAAAAAATATACCTATAGTTTCAAAAAGGAAGAAAGGAGTTACAACCCAAAGCAACCCAGAAACACTCCAACCCAAAAAAATTCAAGTAGGTTAGAAGCAGCAGCAAGAGTCCTCGTTTCTCAGCAAAGCAATGCAATTAAAATAAAATACGGTCTTATTTTTCTTATTTTATTGTCTGGAAGCAGAGCAATCCATACGATTGTGCTTTCTGTATATTTAACATGGTAATTGACTTGGGAGTCTTTTGAAATCAGAGGTCACAAACATTTCCTCTGTAGGCTCAAATAACAAATATTTTAGTTCATATGATTTTTGTTGTGACTACTCAATCCTGCCATTTTAGCACTAAAGAACCTATAGAGAGGTACTACCATTTGTTCATTTTTTTCTTTTGTTTCCCTTGCCTGGGGAGAGATAGCAGATAAAATAACAGCAAAAGAAAACATCAACAGAATAAAAAGGCAACCCACAGGATGGGAGAAAAGATTCACCAATGCATCAGATAAAGGATTAATATCCAACATATATAAAGAACTTACAAAACTCAGTATCAAAAAAACAAACATCCCAATTAAAAAATGAATAGGCACTTCTCCAAAGAGGGTGTATAGGTGGCCAATAGACCTATGAAAAGATGCTCAATGTCATTAATCATCAGAGAAAGGCAAATTAAAACCACAATGAGATATCATCTCACACCTGTCAGAATAGCTGTCATCAATACCTCAACAGACAACAAGTGCAGGTGAGGATGTGGAGAAAGGGGATCCCTTTTGCACGGTTGGTGGGAATGCAGACTGTTGTAGCCACTATGGAAAACAGTATGGAGATACCTCAAAAAACTAAAATGGGTCTGTCTTTTGACTCAGTGATTACACTTCTGGGAATATATCCAAAGGAAGCCAAAACACTAATTTGAAAGAATGTATGCACCCCTATGTTCATCGCAGCATCATTTACAATTGCCAAGATATGGAAGCAGCCCAAGTGTCCATCAGTAGATGAGTGGATAAAACAACTATGGGATATTTATAAAGTGGGATACTACTGATGGGGAGGGGGGTATAAGGGGACTAAATGGTAATGGACAAAAATACAATGAAAAATAAATGACTTTTAAAAAAGAATCTATAGACATGTAAACAAATGGGTATGTGTATATATGTGCACCCATAAAACTTTATTTAAATATACTGGTGGTGGGTCACATTTGGCTCATAGAGTATAATTTGCCTGCTCTGTCCTGGATGAAAGAATCTCAGCTTATGAACAGGACGGAACCCTTCTGTTGTTCCTCCATAAACCATTATCATCAAGTCCAAAAGGCTTTCCACAATCACTTTTTTCAGGGACATGAAAAATTAATTGATATTACCCTCCCTTTTCACACTAGAGCATGTTGTAAGCAATGATTGTTACTTAGAATACTCCTTCCTTACAGCTGTACAAGGCCAAACTGTCCGCTGCGCACCCAGGAACTCTGAGAGAAAACCAACCAGGGAACTGCTGCCGTCTGTGTTGGTCCCACAGCTGGGGTCCTAACTCTGACCCTCTGCCTCAGTGTGTCTGGACGCACAAAATCATGAAGCTCTCCTAATCAGTGTGAGGTAGAAACTGCCCCATCACCGCGGGGTGATAGAGAATATAAAAAGGAGAAAGATTTCTTGGGAGAGAACTATTAGTGTATTGTGGGCACTTTCCCTTTGCAATGGAGAAGGTCCTGCTACTTTCTCACTCCACTCAGTGTGTGTACACATGTACACCTGAGAGTATGTGTATGGAGGTGAGGTGGGGGAGGGGAGATTTCAATAGGAGTAATCAGAAAGCTTCAAAATGAATTTCCTGCATGAAGAAGACACAGAAGTCACTGTTCAAGTCCTATGAGAAAACTAAAACACACTGTGGACACAGTTCTGACTTCCACTACGGAACTCAGGATTCACCCAGAAACAAGAATTTACAAGAAACACCCAGATTCCTACTTCGGGAAGCCACCGCAGGAGAATGCGATGGTTCTGAACTCCTGCCCCTTAGGAGTCTTTTGAAAGGGAACAGCACATACCATCCCCAAATATGCAAGTTTGACATACTGATTATTTTCATTAGAAGGCAACTGAGAAAAAGCAGATATAGGAAGGTTTTTCTGCCCTCCCTCTTTCTACTTAAAAGCAGGGTATAAATTTCCCATGAGACATGTGCCTTCCCTGTACCAGAAAGAGGAAAACGTTCTTATAATTGGAGATAGGGAGTGGTTGCTGAGATGAGTTTTTACAAATAAACCATACTAAAATGGCCCATATCTTCTATTTGTTTCCCCCATATATTTCTTAGTCACTTTCCCATAATTTACTCCCCCTTGTCCAAATCCCTTTTTCCTTTGTCTTGTCATGTCTCCACAAGTAACCACTTTTTCCTAAAATAATATATAAGGCTTCCAGTCTAACCACTTTTTTGGAGTTCTCCCTTCTTCTTATGAAACCTCTTATTTCATAAGAAAAAAACATCAACATCAACAGATAGAAATGTTTTTTGCTCTTTTAACCTGCCCTTAGTCAGTTTAATTTACAGACCCCAGGCATAAAATTCAAGAGGGTAGAGGAAAAATATTTCCTCCCCTACAAATTCAAGGCAGAAGTGTGTTACTTGTTCATTTGATGTCAGATGAAGGCCCCACTCCTGAGGGAGCTGGTATGGAAGTCTCTCTGTATCTTGTCATAGACCCTCTGACAGGACAAGGGGGAGACAGCAGAAAGCAGCTGGAAGTGTGCCTCAGAAGGTCAGAGCTGAGAAAAAAAGAGCGACAGTGAAGAAGGACTTTGCAGGAAACTGCTAAATGTGCCATACAGTGCCACAGGAAATGATGAAAGACAGCATCGCAAATTTCCACCGCCTGGAGATGTTGAAACACGGCCAGTCAAGCTGGGCACCCGTACCTCTCTCCCCTGTACCCTCAACGCAGACACAAACTTAGAGAGACCAAATGGCAATTAGCAAGGAAGGCAGGAGGTAAACAGGGAGAAGAAGATTGAGGTGTCACCTGTGGTCTCTGATTCAGAGTGAATCAGTTCTGACCTCGAGAAAGAAATAACCCCATGTCAAGTGCAAGCTTTAATCCTTGCCTTTGACTGGACAGTTTCACTACTGCTTTGATACTCTGTCCATGACTTAAAGTGTTGACAGTTCCTAAGAATAATGAGACAAACTGCTAGAGTTTTTGTTCTGGAGCAGGGAAGACTGGCTCCATGCATGCCTGAAAAAAGTTTCAGAGAAATTAGAAGACATAAAAAAACTGGCTTTTGATAATAATTGCTCTATTATTACTGTATACATGCCTTTGAAAAAAGAAACAATTGTCAAATAAACTAATTCTTTAATGCTGTGCTAATCAACATAAATTGAACATTACTATTTGCAAGCACTGTGTTAGATACCAATGAAATTATAAGAAGTTACATATTAATCCTGCCTTTAATGAGTTAATGATAAAACAGAGATTAAGAAATATTTAACTAAAAAGTATCGTAAGAATTGTTCCTTTCAGTCTCTCAATTTTTGAGGGTCAGAAACATGTGTTTCTCCAACTCCAGCTATGACATTCACTAAGAGCGCTTAATAGGCAGCCACAGAACATTTGAGGAATGAATAAATAAGTGTTATGTCATACAAAGGATTTTAAGATTGTTTAAAATACAAGGCAATAGAAATCTTGGATTTTTACAGTGCCGTTCCCTGAAAACAGATGTTTGGTATCAATGACATGAGATTTTTATTTCTAGCCCACAGATAATGGACCAGAGGCACCTTGGGATTTTGCATGATAAAAGCTCGTATGAACAGACATTTACACAAAATTGGCCTTCTAACAAAGGGACTTTTTGAAAAACAGTCCTAAAATATTATCTTTTTTGTTTTGCTTTTTAAAGAAAAAAAGGGGTGATTATGAGTTGCTTTTCGTTAAGGAATTACCATTTATCTTATCACAATATTTACTCTCTTTCCATGTGTTTTATATTTCCTTATTGCTGAAGAAAGATCTCAGAAATTTGACTGCGTGAAATTAACTGCTGATTTTTATGTTCGAATGACTGTATATTTTCTCTATAGTTCTGACGGTTTTCCTAGCTTGATGTTAGAAAAGTGCTAATGTCAAGACCCCTGGAGAAGTTGACTGGTGCATACTGCTGTTCTCTAAGTAAGGCCCAGACATCTCATTGCTCCTTTGAAAGCACGACAGTACAGCTCCTAAAATCTCACTCAATTGACCAACCAACAGACACCCAGAGAAGAGCACTTACTATTAAAAAATAAATAAATAACATAGTAAAGAGCAAAAGAAAAACAATTCTCTCCCAAACGCCTCTTTGCAAGACAGGGCGAAGAATGTGAGCTCTGGCCCGACTGCTACTCCCAGGAAAGGGGCGAAGGTCTGAAGAGAAACACACATGCGCACACCCTTGTAGATGCAGCTGGAAAAATGAAGTCAAGTTTAGAAGGCCTGACTCCAAAGAAAATAGGTTTTTAAAACTTCTCTGGGGAATCTCCCATCTGCACTCAGTGCTAAGCTATGTATCTTCTACATCTGCCTTCCTCTCAATTAACAGATGCCGGGCACAGGGCAACAGGGAAGAATGCCGCTTCTGCTCCTGAGAGCCCAAGATGGCGTGGACCTCAGATCCTGGCTGACCCAGGCCACCACCACCAGTTGCTCTTCTAGTAAAGAGCAAGTTTATTCAGAGACATAGGGCTCTCTCGTTAAGCAGGAATGCATTCTCAACTGGCCAGTGTTTCTCTGCTGATGACAGATTTAGAGGCAGGTTAATGTACAATGATAATTCTAAGATGTAATTGCACTTTAAAAATATATGTTTTGTTTATGAAAGATGCACATATTTAATAATATGAACAGTTATTAGGGACACTCCACACACAGTTCTAAGTATTTTTTATTACCTTGTTTAGTTTTCACAACAACTCTATGAATTACAGACTATTATTTCTTCACTTTTTTTCAGTGTGGGAGTCAAGAGACAAGAGATTTATTATATAACCAAGATCATAAAACTAGTAAGTAGTGAGCCAACATTTGAACCCAGGTATTTAGGCTCCAGAATTTATCCTTTTATTCTCTATATTTAATGTAATTAGTCACAAAATTAATGCCAGGCTCTTATACTTCATAGCTATGAGGTTTAAAGACCTAATGATCAGCAGCATAATTAACATGTTCTACTTTCTTGGACTGGGGTGTGTATTAAATCACATATCTTTTCATTACCAACTAATATAACTCAACACTCCCGTCAAGACACAGCAAAAATATCCTTTTTTACCCCAAGTCAATTTTATTCCTCAAGGTGCATAGTCATTCAACTCAGTCTTGATCAGGATTCCTCTTAAAGCAGAAATCAGGGGCTCTATCTAGAGATCAAACCCACTAAACCCACCTCCAGGTGTTGGTTCCTTCAGAATATGACTTTCAGCATGCACCGTCACCACTGTGGAAGGCCTGTGTGTTATGACCAAAGAACTTCTGCCAGTAACATGGAGTTCACCAGGTGAATGAACTGAGACCAATGGAAGGTTCACGTGGAAAGTCCTCTGTTATTGTCATGAGCATTGTTGATGAAAGCAGGCCGATCTTGGGTGCACTAATGCTGTGCTCATGCTTCTGCTAGACTGACCGTGTCTCTCAAGGACGGGACCACTAGTGAGAAGACCCTTCCTTTTGATTATAACACTCAGGCTTCTTCCCATGCTTTGCTCCCTTTTCTATGGTACTTTACTCAAAATTTATGTGCACTGACAGTAATGATAAAGTATATCCATAATAACCAAATGGCTGGACAAAGAGAATCAGCAATTCCTCATGATTATCAGGCTCAATGGAGAGCTTGGGTCAACAATTCAAGCTACTCAATCATCTGCTATTAAGTTCTCTTATGAGAAAGTGCCATGGAGATCAGTATCTTCTACTGCTCAGCAAATTCATTTTAGGCTGTTAATTTTGAAATGTTGAGATAGGTTCTATCTCAGAAGGAAGGGAATGGTGGTCTGGAGGCTTTTTTGACTCAAGAGCATCCCTGAGTACTACACAGGTGGTCCTGCCTGTCCTAGCATCCTTGGATTTCTGAACACCAAGGCATTAATTAGAGCGGAAGGGTTGTCAAAGTGCACAAGTGCTCTTTTTTGATACCAGTCTTCTCTAAGACCACAGATAATCACATTAGGGAACACTGATCTATTTTTTTAGGAAATAAGGTGTGGTCTGACCTTTTGCTTTAGGAAGCAATTAAATATCAGCTATTGCTATATACTGGTAGATGAAGAAAAAAGCAGGTGACTACACTGATGAGCTGAGTTTAGACACAATAAACAGTAAACCTTAATAATATTATCACCTTGGCTTTACTCGGTTTTCTTAGTAAAGATTTCAAAATGTACGTTGTCTTATACAGATCACCTGAAACCACCCTTTGCCTTCCCTATCCTTCTCTTAGTTTCAGAATAATACTTAGGATCTTAGACTAAACTAAAAATGAACTTGAAAAATTACCTGCTATTTTCCCAGTGTGAACCCAAGTGAGTGGTGTGACCTTTGTTCTGTACCCAGCTGGAAAGTGGGAGGGCAGAGCAAGAAGCCAAGACTTCAGAATCAGTATGTAGGGATTTCCTATACGTGGACCACTGCTCATTCAGAGGCATTGATTTAATCTGTGCTGCTCATGTGACTCTAGGTGAACTATGAGGAGGTCTCCAGTTCTTAGCTTTGAAGGTGAAGGATCCTTTATGCCCTTTCTCTAGGTGAGCTATGACTTGGGAAGTATGGTGCTGCCAAGAGGTCAGAATGTTCAGCTTGATGCCTCAAGGAACACAATTCCTGTGGAGACAGGAATAGAAATGCTCAATTGTGCATTTGACCTATACATGAGCTTTACATGTTATTACATATTGAGCTTTTTGTAAACTCAGGAGACTTACCCTGACTCTCTTAAGTAGAGGCAAGTGTTTTAAGAGAGTCACATTGGTGCTTCCCCCCAACTCTCTCTTTTTTGAGAATAGACCAAAGGTGCAAGCCGAACACACAGGCAAGATGGTTTTGCAGTAAAGCATGCAAAAGATGATGAAGTCTTGGACCAAGTAAGGTGGTTGCAGAGGAGGTGTTGAGACATTGATGGGTTCTGAATTCACCTTTAAGATAACCAGCAGAATCGCTGCTAAATTAAGTGTAGAGAAGCAAAGAAAGGAAAGAGTCCAGGAAGCCAAGATTTTTATCTAAGTAGTTGGAGAGCTAGAGTTCCCATTTACCAAGATGGAAGGGACTGTGGGAAAAGCAAGTTTAAGGGGTGAAATCAGTTTCAACATGTTAAATTTGATATGCCTATTAGTTATCCAAGTGCTGATGTCAAGTAGGCAGTTGAATATATGAGTCTGGAGTTCAAGGAAAAGGTCTAGGCTAGAGATATTAATTTGAGAGTTGTCATCATATAGATGCCATTTAAAGCCACGAAGCTGGATGACATCATCGGGCAGTGCATATAGACGCAAGTGAATATACAGATTCAAGCACGAGCCTTGTCTCTCCTCCCCCACCAAGATGTTTTATGTTAATTCTTAGGCTACAATATAATGGCAATAAATAAGCATTTTATACTTTCCAGCCTTTTGTAAGTCCAAAGAGAATATTTTAATATTTTAAGATGTAAGCAATTTGGTGACACCGTGTTCTTCATTCTAAAGCAAATGTTACAAGACTGAGGCATATGGAGAAAAGATGAAAGTAAGTTTGCTTATTTTAGAATAAATTTATTTTTCTGTTTCCCTTGACACACAAAGGGAGAACTGGGAGTGATATTTTTCCTAACCATTCTTAATCTCTGAAACTATAAGCCATTAGCATTGTACTTGAATATAAAGTGGATGTTTTTTGTGTTATAGTGGTCCTTTGAAAACTAAGGAGAGAATTATGGCAGCTTTCCCTGTCTTTAATTTTCCTGCCACAAAGGTATGTTAGACCTGGGTCTTGAATATGATAGCTCTCAAACAGAAAAATTAAATCTCATCATCAGTAAGTTAAAAGCTAGGTTCTTATTTCGTGCTAATTTTAATTAAATTATTAGCACAATAGCTAAATTGTCTGAATGAACTTTGTTCCCTCTAGTTTCATCTCTCTGGATGACTATAGAGAAAATAATTAAATTTCTTATGGAAATTAGCAATTTTCCATAGCATACAAAAGGCTAGAGTATTGCCTTATAGTCTTTAAGTCAGTACTCTTGACATTCTGTTTGCAACTTTTCTAATATTTACTTGTATTAAGAAGGGATGATTTTTAATTAATACTTACAAAGCAGAAAATAAGAAATGTGAAATCAAAAGTACAAAGCTAACCAAATTACAAAAACTGTTCTTAACACATTACAAATTAAAAGCGTCCCTGGATTCTACAATTTAACATGGAAGATTTCATGTGACTTGATCAAAATGAACTTAGCAATAATCTCATTACTACGTGTTATCCAGAGCGTGGGGTGAGAGGAACATCTATGGCTCCAGCGACTCCCCTGCAGTGACTCGCATGGAACACATGTGATTCCCATTCCACTTGACAAAACTCCCGAGACAGAAAGTGGTGTTGATCAGAAGTGCTCCCTAAATCAAGGATGGAGTTAAAATACACTGTAGGAAGGTAATGAGGAGAGGAAGACCTAACAAGATGAGGTTTTTATAGGTACCACAATGTGGATCATTTGAAATATGGTGACTAAGTCTATTTTAAAGTTAGAAATGCATTAACTCCTAGCCTTAGGGACTCACGGGGACCAGAGTGTTTACACTACATGTACACACCATCCCTCATTTCCTTCTTGCACCAACCACTGCGGAGGTGGGGGAGGAGGTTGGCATGTCAACAAAGCCACCTTTTCATTACTTGAGCCTTCAGTAAGGAGAGAGCAGGGCTGGGGTTGGGATTGGGGCTTGTCAGTCCCACCTCACCTCCCCAAAACAGAATAAAAATAGTCACTCTGTTTGTATTTCATTAGCATTGTACTTCCTTTTACTCACACTTAATCAAGGTCCTTTATGGACTCAGGGATGGAGAAAGGCTTAAGAGTTGTCCTTCTCCCATGTGTTGTGGTCTGAACACCGAGTGACATGGCCCACTGCTGATTTATGTGAGCTATTTTAAGTCACCACGGGTGTGTTGGGGGCCTCCTGGCTCTCCTGCTGACCTGTGCTCTGACTTGCAACGTTATTACCCTCTCTGCATGCAGCAGGAACTTGCTTCTGTTAGCACTTTCTTTTCAAATGGAGGCATTTTTTAATAATCATATTCACTAAACATGTGATTCTAATCCTCTTCTGCGACTTCTGTCATAAGAGGTTTTTGTTGTTGTTATTCCCTGATGTGATCCCAGAGTAAAAAAGTAATAATAATAACAGTAAGCCTTTCTTAAGGCAGCCCATCTGAGTATTGTCAGAAGGTCTCTTGCAATAACCAGCTGAAATTGCTTTATTGTCTTACCATGAGGGTGAGAGCACAGGCTCTGAGCCTGGACAAATCTGGACTCAAAACCCACCCCTGCTACATTTTGCTTGGCCTGTTATTTGAATCTCCTGGGCCTCGGTGTCTTTAGTATAAAAGCAGAAAAGCAAATTCATTGGGGGCGGGGCGGGGGGCGTTGTGATCAGGGCTAGATTTGATGACATGTGTAAAGTAAGCATGCACAAGTGTCGGCACATAATAGGGGCTTTCTTCTAGAACCCTGGCCTAATTCCTTATAACCATTCTCCCTTGATCAGGAGCATGGAGATGTGCATCATGCCCCTGAACACATTCTAGGGGAAAATGCCCCCGCCCAAAGCAGACCTCGCTGTGCTAATAACTGTAACGAAAATTCTACACGGATAACCTCTTTCACTGCTAGCAAATCCCTCCACAGAAGATACAAGCAGGTTCACTTCCAGAACAGGCAACTGAAGCTGAGGATGTTTAGATAACTTACGAAGCTCATAAAGCACACTAGTAGTTTCGTCACTGAGGTCCCCGTAATGAAGTGCAGAATGACTGCAGGTGTGACCACAGTCGAGTGAAGAAGCCCAGCCATAGCACTAGGGACGGGGCGTTTGGGAATGGCTTAGTCCTGGTCTCACTGTTCTGAAACATGACCCCAACCCCACTGTGCCTAACTTCTAGTCACTCTTGCAGTATCTATAATGAAGGTGCAGTTGGACCATGAATTTTAATTCAGTCCATTTAATTCAGGGCATAGTCAGTGATTCCCAGCCCCAGCTGCAAGACAGAATGATATTATGTTAAATTCTAAGGTGTGACTAAATTATTTTTCCCAGTACTATTTAAAAAGTCTCTTTGTTCATATTCACTTACTCTAAAAATAATAATAAATTTCAGCAGCATTTCACTCAGTGTGTTCTCATATGCATTCACGAGTGAGATAAGAATGAGGGACCTGAGAGCTTGCCTACTTCCTCCGGACTCTCGGTCTTCATGGGCGATGTAAATGACCCTGACCCCACGGGGAATATCACCTTTCACTGAAAAGAAGGTTTGAGAACTATTGATCTGTAGTGTAGACTGAAGGGAGGGTTTTCCTTGGTTCTTCTACTGATCCCCTCTTATGTCTATCGAGTAGCTAATGCTTATTGGAAGATCTCTAAGATTAACTAAGGCGTGATAGAATTTCTTCTCGAGCTTTTATGGTGGTTAATTTTACCTGTCAACTTGATTGCCCCACAGGATGCCAGGTGTGTTTAAACATCATTTCTGGGTCTGTCTGTGCGGGTTTTCCAGGAGAGATCAGCATTGAATTGGTGCAGTGAATGAACCAGGTGCCTCTCCCCAATGTGGGAAGGCCTGAATTAAAAACAAAAACAAAACAATTTTTTTTAAAAAACAACAATAAAACATTGGGAAAAGATTAGACTAAATTATCTCTGCCTAACTCCTTTCACTGGACTCAGGTTTTCTCCTGCCTTTTATTGGGACTTTGTAATGAATTTGTCAAAGTAACAGTTGTTGTGTGGAGTACGGGGTGCCGAACGGTGAGCCTCAGTTCGGAAACAGACCTCAAGAGAAAGCGAAATATAAAAGTTCATTCTCACAGGTACTAGAGGAAGAGCTGGCATGCTTTGAGGGGCCACATAGGGAGGTTCATACAGAGTGCACACAGATAGACACAGGATGGGGCACGTGCCTTTATTAGGGTTTACGGGTGCCTTGGGGTTCCCAGGCTGAGGTTGACTTATCATTTCAAACCAAAAGTATGGGGCTTGGGAGTCTATGGGCCACATAGGCATACAGGCCCTGGGAGGCAGAGAAGGCAGTTTATCACAAGGTCCTTTGGGGGAGTCATAATAGGAACTTACATTTGCTTGTGACTCTGTAGGTTGCTATCTAGGGCATTCTTTTGGATGAGAAGCTAGTGTCAGTTTAAGGTCAATGCAAGCCTCCTGACCAATCAAAATGGAAGCCGAGGTAACAGTGTCACGGAGTTGCTTCAGTGAGCTCTCGGTAGACGTACACTTCAGGTGCAGCTGGTTCTCAGGCCCCTGGACTCAGGCCAGAATTTATACTGCAGGCTTTCCCGAGCCTCCAGCTTGAAGGTTGCAGATTGTGGAACTTCTGTGCCTTCATAATTGCAGGAGCAAATTCCTTACAGTGAATCTAATTTTTATAGAGAGAAAGATATATAGATAGATGCCTATATATATGTGATGTATCTATGAATACATCTGTACATGTGATATATGTATATCATGTATATATATGTGCACATATATGTCAGGATATATAAATATCTTATTGGTTCTGATTCTCTGGAGAATGGTGACTTACATACCCTCAATACATTATAATAAAACTGAGTAAGAAGGGCTTTGAAAAAAAAGAAGAAAATACATATGATGATACTCTTCTCTTTTAATTATTCTATTAATATCTGTTCCCTTCTCCCTGAAAAGAATCCTTCCAAATCTTGGCTGTTGTAAATAATGTTGCAATGAACACAGGGTTGGCGGCAGCCCAAGCGTCCATCAGTAGATGCCTGGTTAAAACAGCTGTGGTATATTTGCACAATGGAATACTACTCCGCCATAAAAAAGGGAGACATTTTACCCTTTGTGACAGCATGAGCGGACCTGGAGAACATTATGCTAAGTGACATAAACCTGTCAGAGAAAGACAAGTACCATATGATTTCACTCATATGTGGAATCTAGTGAACAAACTGAACAGCTAAGCAAAATAGAGACAGGCTCATAGACAGGGAGCAGGATGACAGCTAGGGGTGGGGGTTGTCTGGAGGGGTGGAGGGACTGAGGGAAAAAAAGACTCATGGACATAGAAAACAGTGCGGTGATTGGAGTAGGAAGGGGAGTGGATGGAGGTGAAAGAGGGTACAAGGGAGATAAATGGCCATGGAAAAATAAATAAAATAAAATAAATAATTTAAAATATTTTTTCAAGTCCTCATTTATCTGTGTAAGAATAAATGAAATAGCTACCTGACAGTGACAAACTGGGGTAAAATTGCCACTCAAAATGCCTTCAGAAGGCTTTAAGGCAGGGGTGTCCAACCCGTGGCCTGAAGACCGCATGCGGCCCAGGGTGGCTATGAGTACAGCCCAACACAAAATTGTAAATTCACTTAAAATGTTACTTAGTTTTACTACTAAGTTTTCTACTAGGTTTTATTACTTAGATACATACATTTTCTATATTAGCGATCACAAACTTGGGACCTGCTTAACGATTTTAAGATTATCAACAGGTCCGCCGCATAATTAGGGTTATTATTCGAGGACTTTTTTGCTTATCTGTGGTGGCAGATATCACGAAAATTATGCACAGACCTTTTTTTTTCTCATCAGATTTTGTTAGTGTTTGTGTATTTAACGTGTGACCCAACACAGCTCTTCTTCTTCCAGTGTGGCCCAGAGACACCAAAAGGTTGGACCCCTCTGCTTTAAGGAGGGGATAGTATATACAAAATTGGGTTTCTTTTCTTCTCTAAACACATGGCCCAGGCAGTTTCTAAAGGGAGCCCTCCCAGGCCATCCCCAAATCAGATGCTTTCCTCTTGCATGTCGCTGGCCAGTCATGCCCCATACCTGGCCACGAGGGTCAGCCAGGTTTGCTACAGAGGGGCAAACACAAGTGACAGGCAAGCAGAATTGGCATAGGACAGTTGCCACACATTTCTGGTTGGCTTTTTTTAAAAAATTAATCATCATCACCTAATTTTCTATAATAACATTTTAGAAATGAGTTTTAATGCTAACATGATATTAGTAAACATATTTGTAAACATTTGGGGCTGGACCAAGGTTAAATCTACAAGTCAGCGAATGAATGAAATCTTGTTTGCTTTTTTTTTTTAAATAAAAGCTCTTTCTAAATTTCCTTCTCTACAGAGGTCAAGTGACCAAAATTTGCGATCTCAGAGAACAGACACATAATCACACTGATGATTTTAATGAAAACAATCATCAGCTGAAGAATGACATAGGGAACACATTACAAGATCAGACATTCCTTGACATTCTGCCACCTTTCCTAAATAAAATTATTATGCCACGTCCAATTCATCTCTCATTCCTCACAGTTTTAAACGCTTGAGGCAGGATCACATTGTTTTTGTCCTGCCAAATCATCTTTTGGATTGACCTGTTCCAATTTGCATTCAGATTCATCTAATTTAAATGAGATGGTGGCCTGAGATCGCTGGTGTTGTAACGATGCCTGATCCAGAGCCTAAAGGTGACTCATGATTCATGACCTTCCTAGGCATCTTGCTCTTTATTTTATGTTTTAATTTCTTTTTTAATTAGGTTGACATGCAATATTATATTAGTTTCAGGTATACAATGTAGCGATTAGATATTTATATACATTATGAGGTCACTACCCAATAACCCGTCTTGCACCATACATAGTTATTCCAGTATTTCTGGCTATACTCCCTGTGCTGTACTTTATATCCTTGTGACTATTTTTGTAACTGGTGATACATACTTCTTAATCCCTTTTTACATTTTTTGACCATCTCCCCCAACCTTCTTCCACCTGGCCACCATCAGTTTGTTGTTCATATAAATAATCTCTGTCTGTTTTGTTTGTTCATTTATTTTGTATTTTAGACTCCACACAAAGTAAAATCATATGGTATTTGTCTTTCTCTCTCTGACTTAGGATCTTGCTTTCTTTGATGGGCAAGCCTCAGTACATTGAAATTCTTCCAGGTAATATGGGAGCTGAGCATCCTAATTTTGTCTCCATGGGCGAAGAGAAAAATTATTCAAAAATGCACCCAGGGTAGAGCCAAATTCTGCCCAGAGTCAGAGTGAGAATTAAAACTTGTGGTCTACGGTTGGAAAGGCAACTACCTAGAGAAGCTTGCAGAGAGAAGACCAAACTTGCTCCACACCAATGCTAGGTTCCACAAGGATTCTAAGCTCAATGTGACACACTTGATTCTAGTGATATTCTGTCTATAGCTCTAACTGAAAATTCAGATTAGCTTAGTGATAATAGGGACATGTGCAACTGGGTATATTTTTATCAGTATAAAGCCTAATCATTTTCAATAGCATCCTTTTGGTTTTATTGCATTGCTCCAGCATGCATCACAGATTGGGTTATTTTTACATAAATAATTAAAATACAAGTATATGTTCAAATTATTCATCCATGGGCTATTACAAAAACAAGCTGTATTCTAAGCACAAGTGCAATAAAGGAATTGATCAATCCAATAAAAATAAATAGCCAGCATCTTGTTTTAAGGAAGTGAATATATTGTTTAAAAAGTTGGACATTGTGCCAAGTCTCTAAGCCAAGTGTCAAAATTCAATGTTAAGTTATATTAATGCCACATTTTCCATGAGAAAAATATAGCTCTCTACCTTAGAAATGAAGGCGCCATGAAGGTGACTGGTGCTGAGCATCCTTTAGTCACAGTCCCCTCCCATTAGTATGGCCACATTCAATCTCACTGCTACAAAATATTTGAGTTAAGGTAATGGTTATATTTACTTGGTTTTATCTAAAATGATCAGTTCTGTGAGAATGGAAATGGCTCACCTTACATCAATATTAAATTTGTTTTGCATTCAGTGTTAGTTGAATATTGACTCATCATCTCAGAGCTTTGTATATATTTATTACATGTCAAATGAAACAGATTATAAGAAAGCCTAGTATGTGTTCATTCATTCATTCATTCATTAATAAATATTAATACCTACTGGATGCTAGAAACTTTTCAAAGTTTGAGAATGTAAAATGGAGATAACTCAATCTCTGTCTTCCAGCGGGTCAAGGAACACTTCATTATGGTATGTACATAATTACAGTACATGCATAATCACATACATACATACATCATTGTGACACATACATAAGAATGTTAATGTGGTAAGCCCTACAATGTCAGGATAAAGACTTTGGAACAGAAGAGTCTGCGTTTAATTGGTAAGAGAGCTCATGGAGCATTTTCCTGTGCCATATGCCAGACAGATAATGCATTACCAAGTTCTTCTGAAGCAGTATTTCTCTTCTGCCACTGTACCCAATGTTATCCTAGTGCATCGCCTTTAACCCATTCACTCATCCATCCATTCATTCATTCTGAGAGCTTCCCTGCACCCCACAACCCTCTCCACCCACCCCACATGCACATCCTCACTCCACCAGATTCTCCGTAAACTTACCCAACTTGTTTGAATAAATAATTACCGTTTACATTATTATTATATAAGTGACTCAAAGCAAAGCAACGCAATTAATAAGATCATTTTCCTTTCCTACACAGCGTTTTTGTTTTCCCTGGAGCTATAAAATGTTTTATTTTATAATATGCTTAAATTTCTATACACTCACAGTTAAATTCTTCCTTATCGATGTGATGTTCCTCTCAGTTGCATGACTTCCAATCAGAATTGGTTAAATAGCCATTGTCACAGGCCCTCCCTTTCTACGACCCTCTCCAAGATCCCCTTTGCCCCTGTACCTCAGCTGTATTACTTTACCCTCCCTCATAGCTTTCTCCTTCTTAATTTACTTTGTTGTTTTGGTGAACAGATTCCTTGGGTAGCTTCTTAAGAAAAGTCACATGGATGCTGATTGTGAAGGCTTAAATAATAAAAGTGGTTTTAATTCTGTCCTTAGGTTCTACTGTTGCTTGTTTGGCTGGGTACAGAATTTGAGGTAAGAAATCATTTTCCCTCAGCTACAAACATTTTATTTCATTGTATTCCAGCTTGCAAAGTTGGAACATAATTATCGATTCTCTGGTTATGACATTTTTCTTTGTCTTTCTTCTCTCCCTGGAAGCACGCAACATTTCACTTCTGAATTTTTACAGCAATGTGATTTGGTAGATGCCTTTGCTGGACATCAAGTGGGCTCTTTTCATTTCAAAACACCTGTGTTTTAGTTTTGATATAATTTCTCTAATGATTTCCTCTTCTTATTTTTTCCTCTATTCTCTCATTCCAGAATTCCCATTATTTGTATATTGAACTTCCTGAACTGATCTTCTTATTTTTTTTTCCTTCAATTATTTTCATTATCATCTCCTTGCCATGCTTTCTGAGAGAGTCTTTCAATTTTATTTTCCAACTCTACAAAGGTTTGTGGGTAAGGAGGGGCACAGTTTTTTAAACCTCATAGTTCATTATTTTGATTTTCATATATTTGATTTTAATAGCTTTTATCTGTTCTCTGAATATTCCTTACTTTAATATCATTTCTTATCTCTGTTGATAATACAAAGTTTTTATTTTTATTTTCACCGAACTTCATGAACTCTATTTCTTACTTCTTTTTTTCCCTTTTGTACTTTGGTTGATTGTCTTTCTTTTATATTTGAGACTGCATTAACTCAGGTAAAGGACCTGATGCTAAAACACAAAAAAACCCCAAAATACTGTGACTAAAAGAACACAGAACACAAAGAAACAGCACTAGAGTGAGATATCTGGGTTAGTGGCATAGCTTGGATTCTTCCAAGGAGTCACCCAGGGACCCCGATTCCTTCCATTGTTTGCTCTACTGTCACCTGGATCCTTTTCTGCACCCACGTGCAGCAGGGGAGCCTGAACTCCAGCGTGCAGAAAGGGGAAGTGATAGAGATTCCAGGGTTGCACATTCCTTTGAAGCAAGCAACGTAGAGGCTACATGCATCATGGTGTACATTTCACCTAGTACGGGTTTCCCCCTCACGGCCAGGGAAGTTATCTGTGAATTTAAGTTCTATTTCTATGGAAGAAGGAAAGAGCAGGAGTTGAGGAGAACTAGGCATCTTTGCACAGAACCATTCCTGAAACGTCTGGAGACATTTGGCTGTCTTTCAGCTCTGAGAGCTGCCTACTAAACAGCTGTCGGCAGCCCTGAACAGGAGGCGGCATTTCTCAGTCTCTGCCTTGTCTATAGAGTGAACAGACTGTTGGACTATTAGGCCCTTTCTGTTTGTTGTCTTGTGTTAATTAGGATTCTCGGGGCTTTCTATTAGCCTAGCCAAGTATACATTAACTTTTCCATTTTTCTGACTGGATGTTACAAGTCTTGCTGACTATTATTATTATTATTATGTTATTGAGTTTGTATGAACTTTTCACTCAAATCCTCCTTATTTAGTATCATGTCCTACTCAAAGCTCTATCTGCTATACCCCAGTATATAAGGCAGCTACTTCGTTTTCTCCAGAAAATAAAAATTCTGCTTTCTGCAAGAATAGGGGAGGGACACTGGGCTGCATACGGAGCTTAAAAAAGACCTTGAGGTCGCTATGCCTTCTTCATCAGGCTTCTAAACTGTTCTGTCTTTGTCTTAATTCTGTCCTCAATTCCAGTGTTGTGGGAGGGCTGTGACGTAAATCGGAGAGTCCCTGGCTCTCTCCCTGAGAATCGGTGGGACCTGTGGGTATTCTGCTGACATGTGCGTGGTCAGAGAGACACGTTCTGCTGGGTCAGTAATGACAGGCCCATCTACTTTCCCATTTCCCAAAATATGGCTTCTCATGCCCCTCTACCATCCCCTTTGATGTGAGGTGCTTATTCCTTCTATAAAAGAATCCTTTTTATTATACTTTTACTAGGGTTTCAGATAGAATCTAAAAAGCATGTCTTCAATGCCCCCATGTTAATTGGAAGTGATCAGTAGCATGTGAATAGTTCATACCATGCCAACATTGAAAGCGTTCTAGGGATTCTCATTGCACACACTGAAGAATGGAGCCCACACTGCTTATCGCGGCATGCAAGGTTCTATAAAACCAGCATCGATGTCCCTTCTTATGCCCCCTCAATAAGGTTTACTTCTAGACACAGTGGGCATTCTGCCATTTCTTTGCCCTTTCTCCTTACTCTGTTGTTCTTCCTTTAATACAGAAAAACCTGTGGTGTTATTTTTTTTTGCATTCCTCGTAATTCCTTAATATCATATTGTATTAAATAAAATTAACTACAGATTTGTCTGTTATCGTGTCTTTCATATTCTGTATGTCATCCTTGGTCCTTGACCTCTTAATGTTTGTGTTACTTTCACCTACCATAATGACTAGTGCAGAATATGTGACCCTGCAGGTTTGTGTAATTCTGTAGGGGTTGCCATGCAGAAAGGTAGATGACGATTTTGGCTTGAGAAGTATATTTTGTTTTATAAAATATTGTATGTTACATAATTATATAATTAAACCTATGTTTGCTGAGTGCCTCCTCTGCAGATTGCCAAGCCCCTCACACCAATTTACCTCCTTGTGACATGTCTGTCCCTAAAGAAAAGTAGAAATGGCAGCCAATATGGCAAGTGTCTTACAAATGATGGCATGGCTTCTTCACAATATTCTTTAAAACTGGGCAAACTTTAAAAATCTCTGACACACATTCATACAAACTTATACTTCATTGGTTCCATTACTCCCAGTCAGCATGGCCTCACATGGAAACAAAATGAGAACTTAACTTAAAGTCAAACAAACCAGGGTTGGATTCTTGGTCTGTTACTACTAGCTAACCACAGCCAAGTCTCCATATCTGTAAAAAAAAAAAATGAAACTAGTAATAATGATACCAACATTATTATTAGGTGGTCCTGAACATTAAAAAGTTAAATTATGGTCTGGGATGATCCTCTTTGCTACAAATCCTATGATGACAAGAATGAATTCTATCTTATGCACTTGTATATTCCTGGTTTCTAGTGAACTTTTAATAAATACCCATTGCATGAATAAACGAGCAGATGAATTAGTTAGCACATCATATGTGTTACTTAATTCCAAGCATGGTAGAGAGGCGGCATAAATAATCATGTGTTTCTTATCTCTGTTTTTTAAAACTTCTCTTCCTGTCTAAACTTTTTCTGACATTCTGTTAGAATTCTTCCTTTTCTTCCTCCCCACTTCTCTTCCTCATATTGCCTTATTTTTCTCTTTTCTTTTCTCCTTTTTTCCTCTCTTCCTTCCTTTCTTCCTTCTTTTCTTCCTTCCTTCTTTCCTTCCTTCCCTCCTTTCTTCCTTCCTTCCTTCATTATATCCTGTACAAAAATCCCCATCCTCTAATTATTCCCACTACATTCTACTGAAATTAATTAGTTTATAAATAGGAAGTAAAATGGTGAAGTATCAAATATGCTACATGAATAGGGAAAAGAAAAGAGTTATTTTTTCCATTGATATATTAGCCCAACTTTGATTATTTCCTCTAGGTTCTAGATTTTATGTCCATCTGTCTTGTTACAAGTTTTATTTTATTGTAAGTGTACTGTTTGATTATATTTTCAATCAATATAAATTATTTTTATTTTTTATGATAGAAAAGAAATACTCTTGAAAAATCTAACCAGGAACTTAACTTCTACTCTTTTAGGGTCATTCCTGTGTATATAGCATTTACCAAGCACCTACTCCATGTCCTTGCATTGCATTTATAAACTCATTCATTCCATGCAGCAATACTAAAAGCTAGATGTGATTGTTCTGGACAAATGACAAAAATGAGCTTCAGGGAGCTTAAAAGTTCTTTGTTTAATGTATCAGAACAACTGCATGGTGGAATTAGTATGCAAATTCAGCATTTTCTACAAAGTTCAGGCTCTTTCCACCACACTAGACTCTCTCTCTCGTGACAGACTCCACAAAAAGCAATCTGGTTTCCTTGACTGAACTTCCCATCTACTCTAGCTTTGGCATAACTATGGTCTGAGTTTCTCAAACACCTGGACAGAAATGTATTGCCAAGTAATGTAAAAATTATATCCCACATAATTTCCATAATACAACAATGTTGATGCAGTCAATAGCTGCTGCTTTATATGGGGCCTGCAGAATAAAGCCAAGCGTGGGTACAATGGGCCAAGCATGGGCAGTTCTTTGAGAATTTAAAGACCTTTATGATTCAATGTCAGGCAGTTCTGTAAGTCCCAACTCCTCTCCCATATGAAACCACCCCACATAGAGATTATTTTTAAGAAAGAGTATTTCCTTGGGAGAAAAGCCTTAAGGACTTATAGTCCATCTTTTTGTCTAAACCCTGCCTATTGATTTCATTTCTATTGATTCTTATTTCCTTGTATCTCATATCTGTTCTTTTCTCTCCATTGTCACTGCCACTGTTAAGTTCAGACCACCTGCGCTTCTTATCTTTTTTTATTAAAACTACCCGCAGCTCATTTTTCCAACTTCTATCCTAGCTTCCTTCTGTACTAGCTTCGTATGACTGTCGTAACAAATTATACAAAATTTAACAGCTTAAAACAACATAAATTATTACCTTTGCAGGTCTGGAGGCCAGAAGTCAGAAATGGATTTCCCTAGGCAAAAATCAAAGTGGGAACAGGGTTGTGTACCTTGGAGGTTCCGGAAGAGAATCCATTCCCTTGCCTTCTCCAGCTTCTAGAGGCTGCCCCATCCTTGCTTTGTGGTCCCAACTGCAAAGCCTGAAACATAGGAATGATCCTTTCCCTTGCTTTCATCTCTTAGGTTAACTCATTCTGCCTCCTTCTTCTTCTTTTTGCAAGGACTTGTGTTTATATTGGGCTTCCCCGGGTAATCTCCCCACCCCAAAATTTTTAATTTAATCACCTCTGCAAAGTTCCTTTTACCGTGTAAGGTAATATATTCATGAATTCTGGGCATTAGAATATAGACATCTTTGGGGATCTGGGGTCCTCATTCTGCCTCTTGCGCCTTCCAAGTCATTTTACAAACCATCAGTACAGTGACCTCGCAAAAGTTCAAACCAAGACATGTATCTTTTGTGCTTCACCTTTGCTTTGTCTCCAGGGAGTTTACCCCTGCTGACCTGAAGCCAAATATCTCAATACCACTCCCCAAATGTGGATGAGCCAGAGTAAATGACAAGTTGATGCTCTGTCTCAGTTTCCTCATCTATAAAATAAGAACATTAATAGGTTTTTTACAAGGTTACTCAAAGAAATGTAAAATCTGGTTCATTGTTCTGGCTAAACTTTCTAGTCCATATTGATGTAGATAGTTCTCTGATTTATATCTCCATATGATGCTGTCTCATGTAGCTGTTTAAATTTCAATTAATGGAAATAAAACAGAACTACAAGTTCAGACCCTCCGTTACTCTGGCCACATTTCCCGGCTGGCTAGTGACTGTCATGCTGAGCAATGCAGATAGAGAATATATCCAAGGCTAAGCAAGTTGAGTGGACTTTCCCTTTAAAGTATGAACCTACGATATTACATAAAATTGCTCTTTTTGTAAGTCCAAAACGATCCACACTGCATGGTTTAACCATATACCTCTTAGAGACCAGTAATCTTTTTAAACTCAGTTTTCAAGAGCGACTTCCTCATAGTCCCTTTACTCGAAAAAGAGCCAGCTAAGAATTAAAATAAATCCAAACCTGGCTTAAGCCTTTACTCCCTTTCATATCCTTAAATAAGATGAGCAATTTCCAAATTAGGTTTATAAATTCATCTTTAAAATACCCACAGATTACTTTTCTCTATACAACAATAAATGTGTCCTGAAGGTGAAACATGATTTTTTTACAAACTGGCCTGCATGTTGGATGTTTCCACCTGAGTCCTCTGCTTTTTGATTTAGCATGTCTAAAGGGTTCTTGGCAGGCATAAAGTTGGCTCTTCTGGTTTAAAAGTTATGGGGGTGGTGGCCAGTGTAGCAAAAAAGAAACCAACAATGTTTAGCAATTTAATGGGACAGCTAAGGCTCTGAGTTTTGCATTTTGGGATTTTTTATAAGACTTCATTAAGTCCCATATTAAATTACTCTCAAATAACTTAAGCGTACTGCTAGAATCGGGGTCCGAGTTTCTAGTTCCGTATCGACTTGTTTAGCATTCTGTCAAGCAGTTGATACAGCTGCAAACTGAAGGAAAAAAGTAATAGAATCAATAGAATCAAATAGATTATTTGTCTTTTGATTGTTGAATCCCTGGCATCTAGCATGGTATCTGACATATAATAGGTGCTTAACCAAAATTTATAGCTGGCTGAAATATTTTATATGTCTTATATTAAGAAATTAAGTTGATGATTACATATATTATAATGTTATGAAACACTTTGGAACTGTTAAAGTATAAAACCATCCACATGCATATTTGTGCATCTTAGAATGATGAAGTTTTAAATGATACAACCTCCTCACTTTAAAGGTGAGGCTATAGATTCCAAACACTAGCATGGATTTATCAGTTATTAGCAGCAAGTGAGTGTAAATATAACAATGATAAAACTTTTTGTCAAAATTAATTATAATAAAAGTCACCATCTCTACAACACTGACCGGGTACTGGCCACTGTCCTAGGAGCTTTAAACATGTTGACAGTTCTAATATGCAGAACAACCCTTTGAGGTGGGCACTGCTCCTATCCTCATTTAGCAGGTGAGGAAACTGAAGCACAGAGAAGTGAAATGACTTCCCCCAGATTGTCCAGGTGGAGCAAAGCCAGAAATCAGACCCAAGAAGTGCAGTTCCAGAAACTTCATTCTTAATCACTAGCCCTACTAAGTAAATAGAAAGCATATAACATTCTAGGGAGAAGCATAACTTGTCTCAGCAACACCTGACTTCCTTTGTTTAGGACAACTAGCCAAGGATCTATTCGCACAGAAAAATGTGAGGTGAGCATCCAAATCAGGATGTTGGGAGAGAAGTTCCTCTCCACCGCCAAGTACCAGAGTTTGGGAGTAGCCCTTCCTCACTCCAGGGGGCTGAGATTTCACTGTTTTCTTTTTTTTTTTATTGTATTTTACTGTTTATGCTATTACAGTTGTCTCCCATTTTTCTCCCCCTGCCCAACTCCACCCAGTCCCCTTCCCCTGCCTCAGGCAATCCCTTCATTATTGCCCGTGACCCTGAGTCATGCATATAAGTCCTGTGGCTGACCTCTACACCTTCTTTCATCTAGTCCCGCCTCCACTCTGGCAGCTGTCAGTCTGTTCCAGGCAACTGTGCTTCCATTTCTATTTTGTTCATTAATTTGTTTTTTTCATTAGATTCTACATATGGTGAGATCATACAGTATTTGTCTTTCACTGCCTGGCTTATTTCACTTAGTGTAATACTCTCCAGGTCCATCCATGCTGTCACAGAAGGCAAGCGTACCTTCTTTTCTATGGCTGTGTAGTATTCCATTGCGTAGATGAACAACCGCTTCTTTATCTACTTCTGTACTGGTGGGTGCTTAGGCTGTTTCCAGGTCTTGGCTATTGTAAATAACACTGCTGCCTTCATTCTGACTTTTTTTTTCGTGCTTGACCTTGAGGACCACAGGACAGAGCAGCAGCACTCCTCAAGCTCTGACTTGAGTCACTCTCCATGCCCGCGATAAGTAGTTTGTGAACCTGCGGGAGGGAAAAGGAACCATCTTTTCTCACGTATGGTTCCGTTTGACTTCAAGAAAGGGTGGGCTAGGGCAGAAGACAGCTTCATTGAACTGAGATCTCCTCAGTTAAATTTAAATTAAATTTTGGTTAAGCACCTATTATATGTCAGTTACCATGCGAGATGCCAGGGATTCAACAATCAATGTTCAAGGAGAACATTTTCTGTGTTCTCCTTGAAAACACAGAAAATTCCCAACTTCAAAGGCCTAGAGTTAGCAGAGGGCCAGACACTTTCAAGGCAAAACCCTGGAACATTGTAAAAAAAAAAAAAATCATGACCTTTTTTCTGGGTTTGGCAAATATCTCTGCTTAAACAGTTTCACAGGGTGATGGCTATTTCCATGAGGAAGTAAATTGCCAACTAATGCAAAATATTACCATTCATCTAAATAACAGATTAATTTTTGTTACTATTTCCTTAAAATATTTATCCTCACTTTCTTCTACAAAGTAGAGTAGTTGCTTCTCTTTCTCACAGGTCAGGAATAATCATGATGTAAGGTTTTCTATGTAAAACTGAAGTTTCATATTTAAGAGTAATCTTATCATGCTTTCAAAAATGGCACTTAAACAAAAACAAATCTATTCAGAACACCGATTGAAAACATTCTTTAATTATGGAAACATTCTTCCATCCTTAGTTTCTTTGGTGTTTACAATGTGAATATAATTGTATTTTCCAGCTCATAATTTATACCTAAGAATTAAGTCCCTACCTTAATGAACGATGTGTGGGCAATTACTTGATTATTAACAGTATGTTTGTTCCAGACACCAAAATACTCAAAACATACTTAACAATTAAGTACCGTAGCTCCTAAAAATGTGATGGCTTTTTATATAGATCGTGACCTCAGGGGTCCTTTTATTCTCACCTCTGAGCTTGCGGCTGTGCCCTAGAAGATAAGGTTGTCAAAACTGTGCACTAGAGAATATTAAATTATTACAATGTACTCCATCAGGTCAGAGATAGTTAAGAAACATACGGGCAACCCCCACAACTATAACAACTCTGTTCTTTAAGGTTTACAAAATACCAAGTTGGGGGGGGACACTATATTTCAACATGATTTAGGATTAACTGCATAAACAAATAAACACCTACTCTGCATAGTTCATAGTGTCAGGCTACTACTGCATAAACACCAGCCACAAAATCCCTGTGGCATGTAACAATATGATTTTGCTGTCCGTGTGTCAGAGTGGCCTGTAGGCAGCTCCACTGACCATGGCCGGGCGCACGTAAATAAAAGGGCTCAGCTGGCAGGTCGCTGACCAAGGTTAGTCCATCTTGGGATGATATGGTCAACTCAACCCCATTCCACAGGTTACTCATCCTTTAGGGGGTTAGCTCAGGCATATATATATTCATGCTCGAGGCACAAAGGAGGGCAGGCCAGCCCAATCACACGAAAGTCATTCAAGCCTCTGCAAATGTCATACTGGCTGATATGCTTTTGGCCAAAGGATGTCATATGGCTGAGCACAGAGGCAAAGAGACAGGTGCTTTGTCCTTCCCAGAGTGGGAAACTACTGCCAAGTCACACGGTGCAATTATATGTCCGAAGAAGGGCAGTAAATTGGAGTCAGCTTTAAAATCTACTGCATCCATCATTTTGGAGGTAAAAAAGTAAAATTCTAATCAATAGTGAAACTAGAAACTCTCTGGAGAAGATCAAACACTACGTTAGAGGACTAAACGAATAGGCTTGACTAGCACGTGATCATCCCTGAGACAACATTCAAGGTCGATGCAGTTGGTAGGCCTCAGAGAATAAGTGCAGGTGGGGCTCTGAGAGGTAAACAATGTTCTGGGTAGGCTGTCCTCGCAGGTCAGTTTACCGCCTTCCCTCTCCTGTTCTCTGGTCTGGAAAGGATCTTTATGGACTTTGTCAAAGGGCCTCCTTGCCCTCTGGCTTCTGGCTCGGTTTCCCAATGGGAGACACTGACAGGGGGTGGAAAACAAGGGTTTGGAGTGGGGAAGACAGTCAAGTCCTAGGACAGAGTTGGCAGTGCTTTTGCAGGAAGTTTTTTCAGCTATCTATCTATCTATCCATCTATTGATTTACCTACCTACCTACTTACCTACCTATCATCAGATCCAATAAACACTTCTCCCATTTGTCCCTTCAGCTAGGACCTGAAATGTTTCTAGGCTTTCAAACCAAGGCCGCTCATTTTCTCTCCATACTTTGCCTTTAGCCTCACTAGTCTTTCAAAAAGTCTCTTTGTTAAGCCCTTCTCTATCCTTCCAGTGCATGGTTCTTTTTCCTGATGGAACTCTGACTGAAAGGAGAGAAGCCAGAATTTGAGACTTTCGTCAGCCCGTCTGAAGGAATGTCTGCTCTCTTTATCACTACTCTGATTCCTACCCGGGCTTAGGGTGTGTTGCTAAGTTTTGAGTTTCTGTTCCTTATGGGAATAATGGTAAGCACAAAAATAGTTATAACTATTAACATTTAAGGAGGGTTTACTGAATACCAAAGATTCTCCTTAGTCTTTTATATGATATTGCCTTTAAATCCCACCATAGATGTTATCAATAATTCTCTTTTCTAGATGACAGAAATGAGACACGGTGAAAATAAGTTACTGCTCAATATCATAGGGCAAGTGAAAGGAGGAAAACTCAGGCAACCGGGGCCAAAATACCGTTTCGAAATGGTCATTTTATATACCTCTGCCAACAGCAAAGTCAAATTATTAGTATGCACATTTTACACTACAGTACCTTTTTCTCCAAGGTCCACTGCGTCAATGTCTAAAGTCATCAACATTTTTTAGTCATTGCTAGTTACCTTTCACTATGAGATGCAAATAAAGAACAGACTACATGGCTTCTCTAGTCTATTAGGAAGTACTTGAGAATAAATGATAAATATCTAGAAAACACTGGAATACAGGTAAAGTATCCTCACATGTTAACCCACGTTATTATAAAATTTCATAAAATTCATTCAACGGACGGATTTTTAGCCCTGATCCTAAGTAAAGATGTTTAAAAAATGCACTACCAAATGCCATTTAGGCACTTGAATATTTTTGCCACCTGTCATTTGTTTCCTCTCACCTGTATAGATGGCATTTTTCTCTGTTGACATCCTGATTATAATGTTATCATTGCTTTTCAGTTATTTCTACTAACCCACGACAGGTTTTCTTATTAACGTGTCATTTGTTTGACACTTATTTGCTTTCCTTAATTTTTGTTTAAATGTGAATCCCTAAAATCTGTCATGATTATATGGTGTTGCTTAGATGATCTCATTCACTACCTTTGAGTTTAGTCTCAACAGAAAACAGCTAGCGATACTCATTTATGTTTTTATTCGCTCTTCATGGAAGTTTCAATAGTGAGTAGTTTCCTGGGCAATGGTTTTCAAATTCAAAGTTTGATGGGATCAATGGCTAAGCTCTTTTTCCCTCCAAATATGCATGGCTCCTCATCATATCATGACTTCTGAAATTCTGACACGTGGGAGGTGGGAGCTATGGTTTTTTTGGCAGGGGGATAATATGGATAGGCAAAGAAGAAAGGAGAAGGGGGACCAAAGCAATACCTGGAGCAAGACAGGACTTGAAAATGAAATTATGGTAGGGACAAAAATGTGCAATGCCGGGAACCCAGATGGAGCCTGACACGAAGCTGGGGAGTACTCTAGGTCTCCAATTAAAGAGGGTCGATGAACTGCTGTAAAGAATGGGTGAGAAAATGCACTGAGCAGTGTGTCTGGCACAGAGTACATGCCAATGAATCTAATTGTTATCACTATTAAAACTCTGTGATATTAAGCCCTAGAAAATACCCTGGAAATGTGAGGTCAAACCATATGAAACCGGCATTCTTTAGGTGACAAATGATCAAATATAGGCCATTCATGTGGTTCAACCTAGCATTGTTTGTTATCATTAATACGTAGATCGCTATCATTATAATCACTGGTATTCAGTCTAAGGACAATAATCGTAGAGCACAGAAACCCTCTCTCAGTGCTGAAATGTGATAAGTTCTCTTCTGCGTATTTGGCTGTCCTTTGCTCTAATGCTCAGCCTCACAAAGAAAAAGAACTAGAGTTAATAGCAGTAAAGAGTGAAAGTTACTAGAGTTCATTACTGAAGGAAATGAGAATATCTATCACTCTTAATGGGGAAACAACCCAACGATATGTATTTTAAATTTTTAAATGTAAATAACCTTCATTTTAGAAATCAAAATCCTAGAAATCTATTTATAAAGAATAAAAGCACTGGTCCATAAGAATATATGTTAATTTCAGCATTTTTGAAAGGTGACAAAAAAATCTGAAAAGAAAATACGTACTCATTATTAGGGGAACACACCAATAAATTATGGCACAACCATGTCATGGAACATTTTTTACACTCATAAAAAGCAAAGAACTACAAATATACACATTAAATTGAAGGGATTTCCAAAATATTAGGTAAAAGGTAAAATGTAATAATAAATTTGTTATATTGTGATGATTTTATAAAATAATAAGAAGGCGCTTGATATGTATGCCTAGTGCTTTCTGAATGACCAAGGAAAATATATAAGAATACATTCAGGATAGTTACATGAAGACGGAATAATATGGCTAGGTGAGAAGCAGTGAAAAGAGGAAAACCAACTAATTAAAGAAAGAATTTTTAAAGACTGTATCGAAACTTAACGGAATTTATGGTGTGACACCAATTAAATATTTATGAAAAATAGAAATGAAATAATTTTTAATTTAAAAAATATAAAATTTGAATTCTAAAAGTGCATCATCTCTGATGAACTGAAATATGCTAAGACCTATACTCTCATATTGGAATATAATTCCATTTCTCCAATGTTGAATTATTGTCCATCTAAAGTAACACTAGAAAAGAGCTATCTTGAGAAAGAATTTATATTCATTCATGAACAGCCACAGGCTTGGTTAAAAAAATCATACATATTTGGTTTTAATAGGCATTTTTCCCCAAAACTATCTTGAAAAGATTAGTTTAATGTGAGAGAAGTAAAGTCACATAGAATGTGTTATATTAAATGCATTTCTTCCAAATTAGCCACTCTGCATTTTGTCTAACCAGTGATTCCTGTTTTCAAATATAGACTCCAATTTTGCCTGAAAATCTAGACTTAAACTAATATATTTTGTGTTATGAAACAGGATTTCAGCTTACAATAAAGATATTTAACATCATGAAATTTATCAATAAAAGGCTTTTGAGATACTGCCACCAATCAAAAAGAAACAGACTTTTCAGACACATATGGCATATGCAGCATGTATTTAAATAAAAACTAAAACAAAACTATCGATGTAATTAGCAGAATCTTTTTATACTGTGCTTGGCTGAAGCTATCTTTACATTGTTAAGAGTTTGTCATAATTGCACAACTCCTACCTTTGCCAGCACATAATAAGAGTTATTACAGTATAGAATAGAACCCAAAGATGCCTGTATGTAGTATTTTACTCAGAAATCCATCACATTTATGATTGTGTTTTTTTCTGAGTAAATATTAGAAAATAGGTGAGTCTTAATGCAAGTAAGTAGCATTAGTTTGTGGTTTGCCAATGGCTGCATGTGCTTCATATACCTCTGGTTGTTCAAGTTATGTTCATTTGATTAAAGAACTCATTTCAAATCTAATTAATGACTGGTTTCTATAAATATAAGTGGCCTTCCTCTGACCCCCTGAAAAAGTCTGAACGGTTTTCAGCTTTCCAACTAATGTGTCAGTAATTTACAATACGCCGTATATCACAAAGATCAAAATGACTTTTTGTGTATTCTTTTTCTCATATATTAAGGCACTGATTGTTGAGAGACAATTCTCCATGGGGCTCTCACATTTCTCTTTATTGTGAAGCAAGACACCCACTGCCCTTTGTTCTGTCTTATCTGTTGATGAACATCTGTTTACTCAGGACAGAGATATAGTGTCTCCCTCTACGGCAAAGAGCAGAAATGCTTAAGTCCAGTATAATAAAGATGGCATATCACTCAAGAACATTGTAGAGCATGCTTTCTGCCCATTACCAGGGATTAAACCCTCAAGCATAAGGTTCCTTTCCTGAAATGTACCCCACTACATGTGCAGGTATTATTGGTTCCTCTCCACATCACCCAAAGGGAAGAGGGGTCTGGCAAACTGATACAAAAATACCCACACTCTGTCTGCTGCGCTAGTTGAGTCATCTACTGCCTTCTACACAACCGTGAAGCAAGGAGACTGACTTGTTCACTTGTAAGCTGGGTTAAATCTCACTTCACAGCTCTTGACATGGATGCCGTTTTTCCAGATGACAAAAGCATATGGCTGAAGTCACCGAGGTGTATCTTCTGCCTGTGAATGCCTGAAGAACTTAGTCTATGTCATGAAGCCTCATTGATACCTATGATACATATTCCTTTATCTTTCTCTAATTCAACCTTTTCGAACTTTAGACATGATGATATTTGCCATTATCCTCAATTGCTAAAACTATAATGTACTTGATTTATGAGTCAATTTATTTTTTTAAAAAATTTTAAAATATGTTTATTGGTTTTAGAGAGACAGAGAGGAAGACACGCACACACACACACACACACACACACACACAGAAACATTGATGTGAGAAACATCGGTTGGTTGCCTCCCACATGCACCCTCACCGGGGATCAAACCTGCAACTTAGGTGTGTGCCCTGACCAGCAACCTTTTGGTGCACAGATGATGCTCCAACCAACTGAACCACAGCGGCTAAGTCTCAATTTACATTTTTAACTTAAAACGTATTTATTGTAAAATCATGTATTGAAAGGAAACCTCACTACGAAGATTAAAAGCCAGGATCAGTTAACTCACATAGACTGTACGCCTGTAAGTGCTGGAGTGAATCGCCGGGTGGCTGAGCTGAGAAACCTCTGAGAAACAAAGAGTAACTTCTGCTTTCCCAGGTAACACCCTGGATAGAAACAGAGCCCCTTCTGATGTAGGGAAAGCTAAGTTTGTTCCCTTTACAAACACTGGTTTGGAATTGGCAGTGACAAGTAACTTTGCCTAAGGCAGCTTCCAGTACATCAGCACCCTCTTCTTACAGAAAAAGAAGGGACTTTGGTTATTCCTGCACCCCAAGTACTGAGCTCCAGGGAGTAGAGGTGGAATAAGTGTAAGTGTAATGGAAGAACAAGTCAGGTGGAAGAGCCAAATTATCAAAATTATGTGCAAGACAAGCAGGAGGAAAAGTGACAGGACTGGGTTTTTGGGGGTTTTTTTGTTTTGTTTTGTTTTTGGTGGTGGTGGTTTTCTTTTGAAGCACATGAAGTTGGAGCAGACCAGAAAATGACTGAGAGGATGCTGGAGGCAGCAGAGGACAGGAAGGAAAGAAGTGGCGGACGCAGATGCAGGGAACGATGCCATGGGAGCCACTGTGGGCTGTTCCCCATTCCACTCCTTCCATCCTCCCTCCCAGAGCAATGGCCCAGCATTTCACTGCCTCTGGGGATGTCACTGAACCCAGTGATGTTGCATTACATCCGATTGGTTCTTCTGCTTTTCTGTCTACTTGTGTCTCTTTTGGGTTGGGTTATTTTCCTGTCATGGTCTAAATGCCGGCAAACCAGAGCTCCTCAGTTCCCACCGTGTATTCCTCTCTCGGAGAACTCATCCACATCCTTGACATGCACACCTTTACTGAAATGAATCTCTGTCCGTCTGTCTTGTAGGCATCTCTATGGAGGTCTCTTGATTGCATTCAAACTCAGCAAGTTAGTAATTAAACTTTTAATCTCCAAGCCATCTATCCCTCAAAATGACTTCCCTATGTCTACAAAATGATAACCTTATTCTCCAGGTACCAGATTCAACATATTTCTGATCAATCCATTTTATTGCTCTTATCTTAGTGGTTGTGAATCTTGGCCAGTCTAACAGCATCTCTCTGCTTCCCTCCATTGTTTGCTCATAACTAATAGTCCTCTAGACCCTCACTGTCCAATACCTTAGTCACATGTGATTGCCAGCACTTAAAATGAGGTGAGTTTGGCTGAGGAAATAAATTTTAATTTTATTTAATTTCATTCAATTTAAATATAAACAAATGAAATGAAATGAAAATGAAAAATACTTTATGGATAATTTTATTTTAACTATGGATATGATAATATCTTGGATTTATTGCATTAAAGAAAGTATATTATTGAAATTCCTGTTTCAATTTAACTCTTTTAATGTGACTATGAGAAAAATTTAAATATATATAAATTACATAAATTTTAAAGTATATATAAATATAATTTATATTATATTTCTATTAGGCAGCTTCGGTTTCGGCCAAAGCCAGGGCAAACAGAGAGGGACTGACTGATTCTGAACACCTCATGTGTGACAGACTGCGGGCTAGACATTCTATGATTGGGTTCATAATCTTCCAATTATTTCTGACAAATAATAAGTAATAGTCTCCAATTTTTCAATAAAATGCTGAATAAGACAAGGAGTAAAAGAGCATTGTACAAGGTCAGAAGCACAGAGCAAGAATTCAAATTCAGGCCTACTGACACAAATCCAGTACTTTTCTACTTGGCCCAGCTTTGTGTGGCTGAAAGGTCTCTGGGAAGTACAAAGGGTTATACGAGCTCGAGGGGAGACAGTCCCTGCTAACTCTTTGTTTCATGGAGTCAGACACTGGTGGGATGTGGTTTGGCCCGCCAGGCTGCAGCAGCTGCTTTGGCATCTGTGTTCACGATCCATCCCATGATACTCTCCCTCTCTGTGATACTCCCAAGCTTGTGTGATTTAACCCAGCTGTACAAACCCAGAGCTGTCTACCACCTGGGCTGGGGGAAGTGACTCAGTATGGATCGCGGATGTGTGCCCAGAGTGCTGGCTGAGACCCTACTTGCTGACTGTTTCTCAAGGCAGTCAGGCACGGCAGCTTTCCGGCCTCATCCGTCTTTCACCTTGACAGACACAGGTCGTAGGGGTTCACGGGGTTCACCTAACATAGGGCCAGCTACCTTTGTACCTGCAGCTAACAATAAAGGCAGGTGAAAATTTCCTTTATGACCCACTCCGAGGAGAATGCAGCCTGTTTGAACTTGGGGCATTCACTCTACGTGCCAAGGCCGGCCTGACAAGGAGATAGTCTCCTACATAGTAACATAGTTTGGGGAGCTCACAGAGGACTGGCTTCTAGAAACAGCTCCACAACAGCCTCTCATAGACTGTTAAATTCTCATGCTCTCTGAACTTTTTCATTTGCTAATACAAATTAAAATTCCAGGAGCCCTGGTAATCAGTTTGAAGCTAATGATTTAACAAGATCGCTGTGAAAATAAAGTCTGGTAGAAATATGACATTGAATAGTCCATTGTGATCATAAATAGCAAAAAGAAATATATCAGTAATGACTAGTATTTACATTTCTCATGACTACTTATACTCTGCATTTCCTTTGATCTATACAACTACCCCACAAAATGCATATGATTATTACCTTAATTTTAAAGAGAAGAAAACGATGTCATTACACAATTTGCCCAAAGTCACCCTTTTAAAATGGCACAGCCAAAACCTAAACCATAATGTTATCACAATTCCAATAGCTTTTTATATATTGTAATAACATTAGTAGACATGTTATTCTTACAGATTATCTGAAAATATTGGATTCTATTTTGCATAATCAGATTAATTAGTTTTGGGGTGTCTTACCCGTTAACTACTTTACTTTTGATATATCTTTTATTTGTCTTAAGAGAAAAATACCCTACATTTTGATTTACTTGCTCTCCTGTCAATATATTGAACACGCATTTAGAGAGCACTCTTTCTTTGCAAGATGCTGTAAATATGGGAAAGAACAAAAGCACTATCTCTGCCTTCAGAGAATGCTAGTCTAGCTGTGCTGGTGAAATTAGATGTATGCCTGCACAACCACACAGTACGTACCTGATATCTCTGGATTTCACAGTTCCATGGCCTAAATGCAATCTATACGCTAAAGACTCCAAATTAATGCACCCAGTACTGATCTTTTCATTGAAGACCAGAAAGATATGTGAAAGTGCCTGCCTGATACTTCTGCTTGCACCTCCAAAAGATATTGCAAAATTAACATGGACAAGATAGAACTCTGCACCCTTTGCACGATTTACCACACATGCCCACACGCTAACATTATTCTTCCCTAGACTTCAGTCTCCTGAAAGAGTAATGCCATCCGCCTAGTTGCCTTTAACAAAATCACAAAAGCATCATTGCATCCTCTTTATATCTCACTCCTTCAATCCAAATGCAACAACAATTACTGCTAGCTTCACCTTGAAACTTCATTCCTGGCCTAGGTGCTACCCTACTCCATTCCTAACCTCCTAGTCTGAGCTACCATCATCTCTTGTCTTAAAACTGCTAAAATAGATTCCATTTTACTGCTTAGCAGAATTCCATTGTGTAAATAAAGAACAATTTGTGTTTTCATTTTCCATTAAGGAGCATTAGACTGTTTCCACTTTTGTGCTGCTTTGAATAGAGGTACAGTCAAAATCTGGGTACATGTCTAACTGCAAGCATATGGTTTTATTTCCCTTGAGTAAATATCTAGGACCAAAAATGTTGGATCATGTGGTAAGTGCGTATTTAACTCTATACGAAATTGCAAAACTGTTTTCTAACACAGTTGTACCTCACTAATAATTTGTAAGAATTCCGGTTACTCCACATTCTCTCTAAATTTTAGTATTGCTTGTTTTTACTTTTAGCCATTCTAAAGGTTAACGAAGTAGCTAAGTAGAGTGGTATCTCATTGTAGTTTTAATTTCAAATTGTTTAATGACTAAAAAAAATTTGAACATCTCTTCATTTACTTTTTGGGTACTTGTATATTTTCTTTTTGGATGTGTCCATTCAGATCTTTTTCTATTCTTATTGGATTGCTTGTCTTTTTATTATTAACATGTAGGAGAGTTTATATATTCTGTATTTAGGTCCTTTGTCAGATATATTTACCAACAAAGTCTACACTTCTTCTAGTATCTTCATTTGGCATGTACTTGGCTCTCTTGTCTTTTGATGAACAAAAGTTTTTGTTTTTGTTTTTGTTTTTGTTTTAAATTTCGGTGAAGTCCAATTTGCTTTTTTATTTTATTTTCTTAGTTGGTGATTTTTGTGTGTATGATTCAAGAAGTCATTTTCAACCTCAAGGTCATGAAGTTAATCTTTTATGTTTCCTTCTAGAATTTTATAGTACTAGCTGTTATGTGTTAGTCAATGGCCTGGTTTGTGTTATTTTCATGTGTATACAGTGATACAGAGATAAAGATAATTCTTTCCCCTGACAGGGGTATTTAGCTTCCCCAGACTTCCTACTCTCCCCTCTAGCTATTCAGTCTTGAAAAAAGTATTTCCTTTCATCACTGAATTTGCATGGAACCTTGATTGAAAGTCAATTGATCTAATATATCTGCATTCTCTAGTCTGCCCAAATGATCTACGTATTCATATGTCAATATCACATATTGATTGTCTTGATTTCATTAGTTTCAAAATCAAATGTGAGTCCACCAGCTCTGTCCTTTATTTTCAGAACTGCTTTGCATTTTCATGTAAAATTCAGAATTAGCTTCCCAAAGCCAACAACAACAACAAAAAAAACCTGTTGAATTTTAGTTGGAATTTTGTGAATATATACATCAATTTTGTTGCTAATAGACATCTTCCAATTCATAAAGTTTAGTGAGGTCTCCATTTGTTTAGTTTTTCACTAATTTCCTTCAGCAATTCTTTATTCTTTGCAGAGGTTGTGTATATTGTTAGATTCATTTCTAAGTATTTTATGCTTTTTGATGTGATTAAAAGTGGATTTTTTTTTATTTAACTTTTCAGTTCTTTGCTACTACTATACAGAGGTCAAAAATAATTTTGTATACAAACCTTGTATACTGTGACCTTGATAAATTCTCATATAAGGAGTAACAGATGTAGGAATTATTTGGTACATTTTAAATATTTTCTATGTGAACCATCATCAAAATCTAACTAATAAATTTTACCTTTTCTTTCCCAATATTTTTTACTTATTTTTCTCACATTATTGCATTGGCTAAGACCTCCATTACAGAGTTAAATAGATGTGGTAAGATCAGACATCCTTGCATTATTCCCAATCCCCACTAAGAAAACTTTCAATATTTCACCCTCAGGTCTGACATTAAATTTGAGTTTTGGCGATGACCTGGGTCAGACTGAAGAGGTTCCCTTCTGTTCGGCTTGCTGGGTTATTTTTAAACCCATGAATGGTATTAAATTTTGTCAAATGCTTTTTCTGCTTCAATCGAGATCATATGATTTTTTCTCCTATACACTAATTATATAGTGAATTAAGTTAATAGTATTCAAATATTAAACTAACCTTATATTCCTTATCACCTTGAATTAAAATACTTGGTTATATATACATTCTTTTTTAATATTGCTCAGTTTAATTTGCTAATGTTAAAGGATATCTTGGGTCTAGATTCAATTGTGTGGTGGTCTGAAAATTTTTTTCTTATAATTTTCTTCTCCAGGTTTGACTCTTGAGTCATGCTGGTTTTATAAAACAAATCAGAAAGTATGCTTCTCTATTTTCTGAAAGAATTTGTGTGAGATTGACATTGTTTCTATTTCTTAAGTGCTTGATAGAATTCATAGGTAGAAACTATCTGTGTCTGAAATTTTCTTTTCTTTTCCTTTTTTTCTTTCTGCTATATTTTATTGATTATGCTATTACAGTTTGTCCCATTTGTTTCCTCCCCTTTAGCCCCTCTACTCTGCACCCCATCCTATCATTCCAACCCCCACTCTTAGTTCATGTCTATGAGTTGTACATATTAGTTCTTTGGCTTCTCAATTTCCTATATTACTCCAAACCTCCTCTTATTTTTTTGTTTTGTTGTGTTTTGTCAACATTCTCCTGCCACCACTTTCCCCATCTCCACCTCTCCCCACCTCCCACCCTCAATCTTCCCCCATTTGGCTTTATCCATGGGTCCTTTATGCATGTTCTTTGATGACCCTCCCCTTTCTTTTCCCCTGTTATTCCCCTCTCCCCTCCCATCTGGTTCCTGTCAGTTTTTTTTTTATTTCAATGTTGCTGATTATATTTTGCCTGTTTGTTTGTTTTGTTGATTAGGTTCCACTCATAGGTGATGTCATATGGTATCTGTCTTTCACCACCTGGCTTATTTCACTTAGCATAATGCTCTCCAGTTCCATCCATGCTGCCATGTACAGTAGCAGCTCTTTCTTTCTTCCTTCTGCATAGCATTCCATTGTGTAAATGTACCATAGTTTTTTGATCCACTCATTTACTGTTGGGCACTTAGGTTACTTCTAATTCTTAGCTATTGTAAATTGTACTGCTATGAACATTGGGGTGCAGAGGTTCTTTTGAATTGGTTTTGGGGGGTTCTTAGGATATAATCCAGCAGTGGAATTGCTGGGTCAAAAGGCAGTTCCATTTTTAGTTTTTCGAAGAAATTTCAGACTGTTTTTCATAGTAGGGGAGGACAAGATGGCAAAGAAGTGAATGGAAGTCACAATGACCTCCTCCCAGGACCAACTGGAATTACAACTAAATCATGGAGAAACCACCTGGAACAAACAACCGAACATTAGGGAGAGAGAAGCCTTATAACCTCAGACAGACAGAAGAATCAGTTCAGCACAAACTGACTGGTAAGGACTGTGGCAGAGACACGAGAAGGCTGGCTGGGCACCCTCAGAGGGCAGTGCCAGAGGGATTTTTAAGCAGCCAGTTGGATCCCCCTGAGAACAGTGGGGTCTAAACCATAAGTGGGGATCCCCAGCCTATAGCACCAGGGCCCAAAAAGTACACAGGTAACAGACAGCTGCAAAAAGCGGCAGGGTCCCTCTCTACCAGAGACAGTTGGAGGCTGAAAGATCTGTTTAAAGGGCCATTGAAATTTTCTTTAAAAAGACATTCAAAGGAATTTTTAGGCCTCATCTAAGATTTTAAATGTATTGGCATAAATTTGTTCACAATATTCTTTATTATAACTTTAGTATCTATAAAATCTATAATATTGTCATGTCTCAAGTGTCTGATATGGGTTAAAATGTTTTTGTCCCTTACTTTCCCAAGCACTCCTGTTAAATGTATAGCAATGCTATCTTTTCAAAGACCTGTCTTTTAGTGTAGTTAATTTTCTCCATCATTTTCTCTGTTCTATGTTATATTTATTTCTACTTGTATTTTAATTAATTACTTTTAGTTATGTTTTGGGTTTAACTTTATTTTTTATATCCACCTTCATAAGATGAAAACATAGACAATTGATGTGAAGCATTAATTCTTTTCTAATAAAGGCATGAATCTTTTGATTTAGTAAGACATTTAGTGGCTGCTATACGGTCTGTCTTGAATGTTTCAGGAATACATGAAAAGAATGCATTTGTGTAGTTTGATCAAGGCAGTTGATAGCATTGATCCTGACTTTATTTTTGGTCTACTAGTTGTTATGTCAATTACAAAGAGAAGAGTGTTAAAATCTCTAGCTCTGATTGTTAATGTGCCTAATACACTCTATAGTTCTATCCATATAATGGGAGGATTCTGTTCCTAAAACAAACATCTAGGTCACACTAAAGCATTACTCTTTGCATACGTCTCTTTTAGGATCCTTGTCCTGTTTTATTTACTCTCATGTATATAGATGAAGCATCCAAAACCCTGAAATTGACTGAACTTGGCATCACTCAGTATCACCTCTAAGTACCAATTCCGTAGCCAGTAAGAGGGATTATACAGCAGGTTAAGAATTCAATTTTGATCAACGTGATATCACTGTTTCCACCACATCCCTGAGAAAGGCTATTTCTTTCCTCCTCGGTCCACACCAAACCCTTCTGTAAGGAAACTTATGGAGATAGCCTCAAAGACTACTTCACTTCGGCTCTATCACAAGCAGGAAAAATGAGATGCCAAAATTCAAACAGATGTAAGTAAAATGTTCAGTTTTCCAATGCATGAGAGCATCAGTGCATCTCTGAAAGATCTTTTTCTAGCTTCATGACTAAAATGAGGAAGAGTGAGTTCATATTCTCGTCAACCATTCCATTTTCAAATAAAGGAAGTTCTTTGTTACATTGATGTAAAACTTACTTCTCTGTCATGCTCACCCACAGGTGTTAGCTCTGCTATCTGAAACAACACACATGGCATCTCTTCATGTACATGAGCACATCTCAGTTATGTGGAGCCAACATATCTGTCTACCCTCAGTCTTCTCTTCCCCTACAATAACTTTGCCAAGATCTCCCAAGAGATCCAAATGGCTCGTGGACCCAGGACCCTTCATCTTCCTGGTTGCTCTTTCTAAATGTTTTCAACGTGATGACTGACTCTGAAAATGTGACCTTAAGAAATTGCACATGAAATCTAACCATAACATAGAGCATATATTTACTCCAATTAATTATTGAAGCTACAGCCACCCTTATACTGAGAGAAAGGTAGATTTTATTTACATTAAGCACAAGGAAGTAACAAGAGCCATTTAGGTTGTGTACTTAACTTTGCCCTGCAAGCTGAGTTGTTTTTGTTTTATAATCTTTCTGAAAGCAAACATCCCAAGACAAAATGCTAACGACTTAAGGAAAACATCTCCTGGTTGCTCTGATTGGCCCGTGGTACACTGATGTCTACTGATGCCCAGTTAAAGGGGAGAATATAAATAAAGGAACCAAGGTTCTGAAATGGATGAGCTGCATATATAGGAAAAATGTAGCCACTCCTTAAAAGTCTTTTACTGTGTATTTATTTTACTATTTTTAATGGAGACTAGGGGTACAAATCGATGTTTCCATCAGAAAGAAAGTGCCTTTTAAGTGCAGAACATTTTTCAGAAGCAACGTTCAAAACCAGCATAAATGACATCAGCAGAAGAAGGATTGTTTAACTAGAGGGATCATTATCTGTTGTTGGGATTTCTGCTCAGTGAACAAGCAATTAGTCTGTCAAAGATGGACTGAGTTCCTAAAATAAATGTCGGAAAAATGCTTACAACTCCTCTCTATGTTCCTGACAAATAGAAAGATTGGTGTTCATATAGAACTGAGATTTCGGCTGGATTTTTTTAATGAAAAAAACAAAAAGACTTTAGAAAGTCTTTCATATCTGATTGATTAGTAGCATATTTTAAGCTAATTCTATTCATACATATGTCCCTCCATTATCTGGATGTTTCGTTGCCAGATTGTAATGGTTTCACTAATATTCATCTTTGTCTAAACATATGACAGGTGAAAGGCACCGATGAACAGTGAAATGAATATTATATAAGGGAATATGACCTATTCTGCAACAGAGGCTCTGGCCACTCTTGCTATTAATTTTAAGATTTATTGCATTAAAGTGATTAAGTTTGCCCCTGAACCTATAAAGAATGATTGAAAGTTAAGTGTAGAAAGAGAGAAGCAGTTCTGCTTACTCAGAAGCAATGCTTGTCTCCATCAAATTGAATTTAACTCTGGATAGAACTAATCAGATTTTTCTCAGATTAGCAGCTCACTGGGTAAACAGACAAAAGGTTACTTTTAAGATAAATGTTGTTAATATCAAGTCCATAACATGGTAAACTTGATCTGTTGCATTCAACCCCACTAAAAGCATCACAAATCACCTATGGATTTCTTTTTAAGAAAAATGAGGAGTTACAGATTTATTACATCAGAACTAAAATTTTAAATGAGTTTTGGAATACACTTTGGATTAAATTTTCACTATAATAATGTATGTATAGAAAAATGGTGTTCTAATATTACACAGAGGTATGGCAAGTATTTATTTACCTGACACCACAGAATTCTATATCATAAGTCTGTTTTCTTATACTCTTGACTAGCAATAAATACACAGATCCTATTGGCAAATTCACAAGTTTTTCTTTTTTCTCTTAAAATTTTTAAGAAAAATGATATTTTTACATGTAAATTTGAATTAGCTTTTGTTTATTTTGTCTTCTCTAATTATTTCTTCCAACCTGGTAAACACAGAGCTAATTTGGTATGTATCCTTCCACGTGTATGTGTGCGTGTGTGCACTGGCATGTGTGCCCAACCATGCAGAAACCTTGTATTCTGCAGTCTGACCTCTCCTTTTTGTTCTTTTCCTTTGGCTAAAATTGGCCTCACCCAGCACCCCGACTCACGAACTCCCTCTCCCTTGAATGTGGTTCTTTTCCGCATCCAGTAGTCTTAGAAACAAGATCTCAGGTCCATTGACCACAGAGACAGAGTTTTCAATCAAGTTAAAGATAACATCTTGGCCTCGGTTGTGTCTCAGCTCTAGACCCAGGAAACTAGAAGAAATTTTTGCAAAATCACACAAAAAGACGCCATGGCTGACAACAGGACCAAATGCAGTAATCAGTTACCACCTACCCAAGCACCAACCAATCAGTGGAGACAATGACCCTAACTCCTTTAGTCAGCATGATTAATGATTATCTCCCCCTGTATGATCTATCCCCTGGAAGCCATCAGGGATCCAGGTCTCTGAGTATTAGCTCACATGTGACTCCATCTCCTCAAATGGTAAGTCCTTACTCTCTTGGTTGCAAGTTTTCCTTCATGTCTTATTGGGCTTTGTTGTGCACAGGCAAATGGATCTTTTCAGTACACACACACACACACACACACACACTGTACAAGATTATTTGGCCTGATTTTAAACAAAAGCAACATATTATAGATTTCTGTCTTAGTTAACTTGGGCTGCTATCACAATATCATAGAATGGGTGGCTCATAAAACACAGAAATTTGTTTCTCACTTCCGGAGTCTGGAAGTCCAACATCAAAAGTTGACAGATTCCATGTCTCATGAGACACCATTTTCTGGGTCATAAATGGTTTTCTCCTTGCCATGTTCAGACAAGACAGAAGGGACAATATGCCTCTCTGGGATCTTTTTTATTAGACACTAATCTTATTCACTCTTGTGACCTAATCGACCTCAAGTTCCGACCTCCTAATGCCATCACGACACAGGTGAGAGTTTCAACATGTAAATTTTGGAGGGACACAAACATTCAGTCCAAACCATACTCTTCTGTATTCTACATTTTTATTTTAATATTATCTTCTTCAAACTCTTAAATTCTATATACTGATACATTAAGCTGCAATGTATGCATTTTGAGTGCTGCAAGGAATTTTAATTTGAAATATACCAACATTTATCTATCCATTCCCATATTGATCAACATTTTAGTCATCTTTTTACAAATTTCTCCTTCTTTGAAAAATATTCTAATAATATCTTCATACATGTAATTCGATGCACATGTGGAAGATTTTCTCGAGGTCACTGGATATCAAAGAGCAATCTATGGATATCTAGGGGCACAGACTTTTCAGGGAATGCACAGGTAAATCGCTTTCATTGTCACACTGAGGTATCATTCATTTTTCACTTTCATACCCTGAGCATTGTATAATAGAGTTTTCCAGAGACTTAGGGTGATATTATTATTGTCATGGCTAATAGAATGCATGCTTGTGTACTCTTGTATTTTTTAAAACTGTGCAGTTTTAACTTCTACTATGGTAGACATCAGTAGATGAGGTCTAGGACACAGACAAAAGGGGTCTGGTGAGCTTATTAATTGTTAAAAGTGTGAGGTGGTTCTAGTATCAAAACTTTAGAGAACTACTGAGAGAAGCATATGTACTTAGAAATATTTGAAAACATGTTTTTTTTCTTTTTTGGTATATTTTATTGAGTATACCATAACAGTTGTCCCATTTTTCCCCCTATGTCCTCTCCGCCTGCACCCCATTCCATCATCCCCACACCTCTTAGTCCATGACCATGAGCTGCACACACCAGTTCTTTGGCTTCTTAATTTCCCACACTACTCCCAGCCTCCCCCTGACCACTATGTTTTTTGTTTGTTTTTGTCAACATTTTCCCACCACCACTTTCCCCTGCCCCACCCACCCCAACCTAACATGTTTTATGATATTTACAAAGTGCCCACAAAAATGTCTGTACTATTTTTACATTCCCACAAAGAATTCCCTTTTCCTTCCCTCTTTATTTGATATTAGGCTGATTAAATTTTGTGGAAGAGACAGAAGAAAATAACATCTCAAAGTTATGCCTGTCATTTTCATTTTTATTTAATTGTTAAATATTTCAAAAAACAATAGAAAATAATATAGTATCTATATATTGACTGCCCATGTTTAATAAATGTTAATCTTTTGCCATGTTTATTTTACCTTTTAGCAAAATAAAGACTAAAAAACTTTTAAAGACGATAAAAGTACCTTTCTGGGAAAGATGTGCTATCATTTTTCACCCTGTTTTAAAACATTTTAGTAAATAGATATGCAAACTATACATATGTAGGTATAATATATAATATAGGTAAATTATATAACATATATGTGGGGGACCTAAGAAAACAGAATCTTGGGGGGTGGGCCCCTTGTAGAACAGGCTTTCCCCACTAGGTGCATGTTCTAGGAACCCACCTGTATCAGTTGTGCCAGCTAGCGTTGTTGTGAGAGGCTGCGTTCAGCTTCAGTGAATGTTTTTTTAAGACTCTTAATGTGTTTGCTCATTTCATGATGGGTGGTTTACGAGTGCAGCTGCCTACACTGAGCTGTGTGTTCAGCAGTTTTTGACCAAAAATGGTACGACCCCTGTGCTCTACCTTCTCTATTCACCTAATCTCACTCCAAACAAGCTTTTTGGTTTGTTTTCCCAGATGAAAAAAGTCCTCAAGAGAAAATGTTTTGCCAATGTGGAAGAGGTGAAACAAAAAAACACAGAAGCACTAAAAGGCATCAAAATCGTTGAGTTCAAGAGCTGTTTTGAGCAGTGGGAAAAAATTTCGATTTGTATATTGCATCAAATACACACATTGAAATGTGTGGTTATTTTGAAGGTACCTGAAGTTTAAACATGTAAGAATAAAACATATTTTTATATTTAAATAGATTTCAGGCTTTTGGGGGGTCCATTGTATACTATATATGATATATGCATACAGTATACTGTATATAGTATATATCATATAATATATACTTTTGTGGGGACTTTTCACTTTACATCGATGTCATCATATTGCTGAAGCAACTTGGTTTCATTCCCATTTGTTGTTTTTATGATCTTTTCATATTGATGAAAGTAGATGTTTATTCAATGACACCAACTCCATAGGATTCTGTAGTTAAAATATATAACAGTCTTTATTTTTATTTTCCTCTACTGATGGCCAAGTTCATTATTTCCACACTTTTCAGTATCCTACCAGTAAAGAAAAACCCTTCTAGAAATTAAAACACAAGAGTGATGTGGACATAGATACCATTTAATAACCCATTCTGTCTCCCACGTGGAGAAGAGATGAAGACCCAGAATGGGTAGGAGGAGTTTGCTACCATCGTTCCCATGAGGTGTGTTATGTAGTTTGATCTAGGGTTGTAGCAATGGAGAAAACAACAACAAAAAGATAGATGAGGTTTAGGGATATTCAGGAGGTAAAAATCAACAAAATTTGTCCTAACAATTTAGATGTGATTGGTAAGAGAGAGGGAAATAGACTTTAGCAAGCAGGGATGGCATGCTCAATAAAAGAAATGTAGAAAAGAGTATCTGAAAAATATACAGAACTAGAGATTTAATGTCTCCCTCAAAATCCTCCTTCACCAGTCAGCTGTCCTTCAGAGACACACATTCTCTTAGAGCTTCCCGTTGTCTTTGTGGGGGTCCAGAATGAATCACCCCAGGATGGGCCTCAGTGATACGCAGATTGTCGTGAGATAAAGACGACTTTAACCTCAGGCTCAAAAGAAACTTCTGCCCCTCCCATTAACTACCTAAAAGAACTTGAATTAGGGGCCTTGCCCCTAAGTGATTATCAGCAATAACCTTCTCAGCCCATCTTTATGGTAGGGAAAACTCATATTTGCTAAACATCTGCTCTTCTCATCGTCCTGCAATGACCCTCTTAAGTGCTGCAGGTGCATTATCTCACCCCTAGCTCAGAATGTCTTCTACATTTCCGTCCCCTTTCTATCTCCGAACTTCTTGCACAAGTGTGGTCTCTGACTCTCCTATGTATATGGGGTTTCTGTACATATGCACATATGAAATTTGTGTCTTTTCTATGTTGATCTGTCTCACGTCTTTTAAATTATTAGACCACCAGAAGAACCTTCAGGGTAGCAAACAGTTTGTCCCTCCCCGACATCTTCCAATACTTTCTTGTCATATATGCAGTGTATGTCTCTCCTCTCTCCTATCCTTAAACTTATTTTCGAGTCCAAGTTACTGAGTTCTATCTGTTTTTCTCCATCAATGTTTCTGCTCCTTGTTTTGCTTTCTGCTTTCCGGGGATATGTTGACTAGCATATGTCTACTCCCCCTTCACTTTTCACTGACCCTCCAGCAAAATGAATTGCATTAACACCTATGTTCATACAACACTCTATTACAGAGCTTACATTTTATTATGTTCCTCTCTTTATGTTTTTATCTTTTTGCTATTTTGATCAAATGGAAAATTTCTATTGATCTATCTCTAACTTTAGTGACATTATAGGTATTCAGAAGCATTACCAATTGTTATTGTAAGTACCCACTATGTGCAAAACCACTGTTGCAGGCACTGGAGTTCAGGCTTACATAATAATAAAATATATCTGCAATAGAATGTATTCTGGAACAGGACTGTGGGTCTTCTCTGCTGTAGCTTCCCCCTTCCAGGCATTTCCCTCCTTACATTTTGGTTGTCCTGGAATCATGTCTTCAGTTGTTCAAGCCCAAACATAATGGGTTTTCTATGGGAGATTTAGCTGCCCCACTCGACAGAAACCAGCCATCTGCTTCCCCTCCTTTCACTCTTTCTCCTTCATCTGTCTGCTCTCTGAAGTCTTCAAGTTTTGGGTTATGTTTTTAATGTCTTTCAAAATTTATAGTTACCTACAGAAGAACCATTTCAGTTGTAGCCACTTATTTATTAACTTTATTGTGCTTGTTTCTTTTTTGCTTATTTGTTTGTTTGTTTGCTCAGCTTGTCTCTGCCCTCAGTTCCTGGCACAGGACTCCTGAAACCACTGTAAATAGAGGTGATAGGACCTTTCATTATAATATTTAGTCTCTGACCCTGGTTCCTGACAAGAGCTCCTAACAACACTTGCAATTTACCAAGTGATACGAGCACTAGGACTGTCTCTTGTTCTCCTAGTTGGTCTTTGACCCCAGGAGGACTCTTAAATTCCTTTGAATTTCCTGGGTGATAAGAGCAACTTTTGTTCTAAAGAAGTGACTTTCAGTGGGTTCCTGGATGACTCCTGGATCTGGGCTAGTCACCAAAACAAGATGAAGCCAGGATTAGAAGATGGACGTTCTTCAGCCCCACCCTTTTCCATTTTCAAGACAGGGGAGGAGGAGGATGAGAAGTGGAGTTAATAATCAGTCATGCCTATGTGACGGAGCCTCTATAACATTTCAGTGTAATGGGTGTCGAGGAACTTCCAGGCTGGTGAACACACCCAGGTGCCGGGATGGTGATTCACCCCAGCTTCAAGGGAACAAAAGCTCCTGCAATCAAGACCCTCCCAGACTTTGACCTATGTATCTCCTCATCTGCCATTTTATCTGTATCCTTTATCAAATCCTTTTAATAAATTAGTAAACATAAGTAAGTGTTTTCCTGAGTCATGCCATCTCTTCTAGGAAGTACTCAATCCAAGAGGGATGAGGTCATGGGAACCTCCAATTTTTATCCATGTCAGGCAGGAGTTGTGGGTGACCCAGTGACCTATTACTGTGATTGGCATTTGAATAGGTAGGTATTGTCCTGGGACCGAGCCCTTAACTGTGGGAATCTGTTGCTATCTGTAGGTAGTGAGTGTCAGAACTGAGTTTAATTGTAGGACACAGCTGGTGCTGCAGAATTGCTTGGTGAGGAGAAACTAAATCCCACATATCAAATTGTAATCCTATTGGGAAAAAAATATTGTGGCATTATTTACCTTTGTTTCCCCTAATAGTATTTTTTTTAAAAGATTAGCAGTACAAAATCATTTGTAGATTTATAACCACAAGATCTAGACTTAACACATTCTTGAAATTATTCAAGAAAGGGACAGTTTGAGTGCTATTTTTGCACTAGTTGAAATTATGAATTCTGTGTCATCATAAAATACTCAACAATCTCCCTTAACCATTTGAAAAATATAGATGTTTGATTATTTCCAGTAGCTTTGAAACTAACATGTTGGCAATTAAACATTCACTGGGGAAATGTTCACGTAGAAACATATATACAACACTGACTCACAAAACATAGAAAAAGCCTTGGAAAAAAATATCGTTACAAAGCAAGCACAATAAAGATATTCCATTAAACATTTAAACCAGAAGTGCTGAGAATTAGAAAAAAGTTTCAGAATAAATAGAAATTGGCTCCCATTCGGCTCCCTGAATCACTAGGGCCAATTTGTCTTCAGAGATGCTGAAGTGTTTCTGAAATCTTCATGCAGTCCATATTTGAAACAAAATGTGAATTTCTCAGAATGCCTCCTTTTACATAAATTTCTAATGGATAAAAGTGGTTATTTTGAATCCCCATGTTATTTCTTCAAAGTATTTCTTTGAAAAGATCCCTAGATGTGGACAAGGAGAAGAGGGTTATTTGCAGCCAACAAGAGGTAGTTGGATATTCTGGGCATTTATCCCAAGGACACCATAAATAATAAATGTTCTTTAAGGAAATTACATGTTATAAAAAGTGTATTTCTTATATTTTCTGAGACTTCAAAGTCTAGAATTTCTGCTATAAATTAAAGCATAATAATGGTACCCTTAAAAGACAAGTTTGGCATTATTAAAATCCATGAACAGCAATTAAAAATCAGGAGTGAATAGAGAAAAATTCTGTATTCCAAAAACATTTATTGGGCACCAATCATGGCTCAGAGAAATGGGCAGTTGAGCTATAATATACAAGTGTAGCTGATGGGCTATAATCTAACCTAAAAAGGACATATTCTAGTCCATCTTATTTGGCCATGAATTCTTTTTCCTAACATACAAAAACCACTTTTTCTAATTTATTATTTTCACCTGCCCTTTGGGCATTAGTCAATTTTTCTTACCACTTCTCAACTTTTAAGCCATTTTTTTTACTGTTTTCCCAAATTATGTTGAATGATTCTCATTAGTAATATGATTTGCTTTCTCAGATATTTCCCTTCATTAACTAATCCCTACCTGTTATCACATTCTTTTTTCCCTAAGTAGGCTCCTTTTTTCCCCCCTAATTCTATCTTGCACTTCTCTCTGAGATCTGAAAACACATGTGTGCAGAAAGAGTTAGATAGTATTAGAATTCCACTGGATTAACCTCCCTTTTTGTTCTTTTGCCAAGGCACTTAGTGGACATGACAAAAAGGAAATTCAGCACTAGCTGGTGTAGCTCAGTGGATTGAGCACCGGCCTGCAAATCAAAGGGTCGCCGGTTCTATTCCCCAGTCAGGGCACATGCCTGGGTTGCAGGCCAGGTCCCCAGTAGGGAGTGCAAAAGAGGCAACCACACATTGATGTTCCTCTCCCTCTCTTTCTCCCTTCCTCCCCTCTCTCTAAAAATAAATAAATAAAATCTTTCAAAAAAAATGAAATCAAGAGAAGGGGCTCTAAAGTGCAAATCTATCAAAATGAAGTAGTTCTCTTTAAATGCAAAATAAACCTGGCAATCACATTTCTATAAATGGTTAAATTCCTCTCTACTCTATACAATCCCACCCACTTCTTTTAAAGAGAAAATATAAATCAAAATAATTTAATTGCGTCCAGAGACATTTCCTGGGTAAAATAGAAAGACTACATTAAAAAATATGGAGTATGATAATTTATAGAAGCACTAATTTCTATCCTGTTCTTGTTGTTTTAGAAACCTTAGAGAAAAATTTTTAAGTGCCTCCTCTCCCTTACCTGCCTGGAAGAACAACCAACCCTTTCTGTTCAAAGAACAGGTTTCTTCCCATCAGTTTCTCTTTGAAGGAATTAGGGTACAACACCTTTTTGAAGTCAGAAGTGAGAGTTCTGCTTAATTTAGAACAGAAAAGTGAATCATGATGGCTTCCCAAAGACAGAGAAGGTAATATACCTTTGGTGGAGAGGTCCTTCCACTAGTGTAGATCTATGTACTATCTGAGAAGTAGCCCCAGGAGGCTGAATTTTTAGTGCTACAACTTGAGGGCCTTTAGCAAAATCTTTGTGTCCAAAGTTGGCAGAAATGAAGCCACATGATTTTAATAGACAATGATGTCTATGGGTTAGGAGCACTCAGCAAAGAGGCCATAATAGCTGGGAGACAAAAGACCCTTTCCAAATTGTTGAGCTTGCCTAAACTGAAGATGGTATCCAACCAAATTAGTTTGATTTAATTTTGTTTGTTTTTTAACATGACATTTTCTTTACCTCTGTCTTGTAAAGAAAATGTAGTGAAAATCTGGAGTGTGATGCTGCAAACGGCAAAGAAAAATAAAAAAGAATCAAGGCACCCAACACATTAATGGGGAACCATCATTTCTGATGATATGGCCAAAATCTTGCTCTTTGGGCAAATGGGAATTTTTTTTCTCGAAAGGTGTTTAGATGGCAGAAGGTGTGACTAGTGGTTATCTATTGATTGTTTATGGCTTCAAGGCAAATTCTTTCAAAGCCTCCTGTTCTCATTTGGGCATTTACCCCACCATGCTATTCCTCTAGGCCTTTACTATAACCTTTAACGAGATTTCCTCATTACTAGAGGCAGCTTGAGCTCCCTTTTCGTAGCACATTTACTTTAGAAAACTTTTGATGGCAAATTGTCTCTTTACCTCTCTAAGGTACAAACCGTTCGCTTATCTCCTCCCAGTTTTCCAACCCAGGAAGGTTTTTTCCAAGGACTTCACAACCATCTTTTTGAAATATAATTATTTCAGTCAATAAGAATGGAAGAGGCCCTGTCTCCCAGCCTGTTTTGCAGGATAGGAGCTTAAGCATTACAAGCGCCAGTGAGCAAGCAGAGGTGACCTAATCACATTGGCCTGCAGGCTTTTCCACTCTCACCCCGACCTCCACCCCCTGTGATTACACCCGTCCTGCCTTTCTTTTCAGTGGAATTGAGTTCAATCTCCTCTATTGCCTGGGTCTTGAATAAAGTCTTCCTTGCTTGTTTAACTATGTCTAGTACAACTTTTCTTTGACAATTCCTCCCCACTTTCATTTCACATGGCCTGTGGTGAACCAATCCAAACGGGGCTGAGAAACAGAAGGAAAGACTACAGGTCCTCATTGATATTACTTAAGCCCTTCCATCAATCCATGACAAAAGTAGGGACTACTTCTGGACTTTTCATGTGTGAAAGCCAATCTATTTCCTTTTTGCTGAACCCAGTTAGGGCTGAGAAGCTTTGAGTTGGCTTCATTTACGTTTTTTAACATTTGCAACAGAAGGCATCCAAATTGTCATAGTCGGTCAACTAGTGAAGGCACCAGCCAAGCTGCAGTTGGTTCTCGTAGGGAGATTGAAAATAAAAACTTGCACCAAGGAGTCAACTTGGATCCTTGCTTATGAGGCTACAGTCTGTTCTCCATCGTCGCCCCACCTAACCGCTCCAGCCCCTATAGGATAAAGCAGAAGAAACATTAACTGCATCTGGCTGATGTCCAGGACATGTCTCAACACTAGATGTTGCTAGAGGAAACCAGCGTGAAATCTCTTTCTGAAGTAAAGCAAGGAGCTTTCCCACAAAGGAGGATTAAACTTCAGCCTGTGCATCTTAAAGAACAGGGTGCTTGAGAGGTGGGCATGCTAATTAGAGGCAGGAAGATCTTCTAAAATATCTTCAGATTTTAGAGACTTCTTATAGGACATTCAAAAGAAAAGGCCATGTCCTCCTTTATCAATTTTTCCTTCTGTGATTGCGCCAAATCAGTGGTAAGGAAATTCACTTTACTTGTATAGCATACACAATCTGGCACGTTCCTTTTTAGAACACAGGGAGAAGTGGGTGGCTGTTTTTCCTTATTGTTCCTGGATGAAGAAGGGAGGGCTAGACCATGATGGTCTCACTACTGAAATTGTTTATCGCCACCAGCCCCTTAAGAATTTGGAGAACATCAAAAGACTCATGACCTTTTGCACCGTCCTGGAGAGGCCACAGGGAAGCCTAACAATGAAAGCAAACCTTCTGGCTCCCCAGGGTTAACAAACACAGCATGTGGAGAGGGGTTTTAGCTCAGTCCTGAGTTACACATACGTAGGACAGTTTGGAGGAGATCCAAGCAAATAAACACAGGATGAAAGAAAAAAACCTTGCTGTTTACAAGCTTCTTGATAAGATGAATAATTTTGTTTTATTTTGTCTTCGTTCAATTAACAGATGTCTTCAGAAAGCAAGGAAAATGGAAAATTCAGTTAGTCATCTGATTTTGCCTGAGGTTTCCTGTATCCTAGTTAAATTATAATTTATAAAGCAAGCAATACTCTACTTCCTTGCATCCTATTAAAAAAACAGCAACACACTTTTTATTTAAGTACACTATTTCTGATGATGCTCTCTAAGTCTTTAAATATAATGTAGGGTTGTTTTTTTCCAGGTTAAAAAGGAATAACTGGTGTATGAAAAACTAAAAACCCTGCCCCATTCCACCCCCTTCAAAAAAGCACCTCCTACAGTTCGTTTAAAGATAGTATTAAATTAGGCAATGCGAAACATGTAACCGAAGTTTAAATTCAAATTTAAAAAGCAGGCCTAAGAATGCTCATATTTAATTATGGCTCCGCGTAATTAAGTGTGGCAATCTGGTGATAAAACCTTTAAGTAATGACTCATAAAGAGATAAAAATGGAGCATGTGTTTAATCAGTTCACAGCCTTCCTCAGAAGCTGGCACCACTCAGGTGCTAATGAGACACCTGTTGCTGGGGACACCAGAGAGAGCGTGCGAATCAGTTGGTACAGAAAGACACCAACTCACTGTTGCTGAAGGCTTTGCTCTGCCAAGATGACTGTCAGAGGGCTTAAGCTCTGAAAGTTATTTAAATAAAAGCATAGAACTAATTCTGCATATTTTTAAATAGAAAACAAGAAAGAAGAACATTTTTCATCCTCTTCAATGATAAACTGTGGAACAAGCTTTTAATATTTAGGTCATAATGCATTTAAGTCTTCAGCAGTTAATGAATGTGAAATTCCTTTTCTTCCTTGTTTTAACACAATTGCGTTATGTGCACTCAAGAAACATTATTTATATTTGCGTAATCATGTTTCATTCCTTCTGCAATTTTAAGGGGTTATTTTTCCTATCTTCAAAAATGAATAGGGAGTGATTTGCACATGGTATGATAAAAGAAAAATAAACTTATGTTCTGGTCTTTGAGCGTGGATTGGGCTCTTTTTGGTTAGGTCGTCTGTCATCTCACCCGTTAAGAGATACGACCTTGTACGTTTGGTCCATTCCCGCAAGGAGAACCTGGGCATTTATATCATGGCTCCTATGGGTCCTTAAGAGTGTATTAGAATTTGACGCGCCTCAGGGCCCAATGAGGAAAAACAGAGACAAGACTCTCACTCCGGAAAGGTGGAGGGTACAATTGCAAGCTCTTTACTCCCTGCAGGGCTTTCGACTTGTCAAAGAACAACCTCTTTTGCTCTTACAATTACTCTCCGTGGCCTACTCAACCTTTGGCTATGCGCAGAAACCACCCCCAAGGAGCTATTGGCACTGAGTTTAAATAAACACATGCTATATTAAAACCAACTTTAACAACGTCTCAGAAGGATGCCTTGCTATTTTTGGAAATGGATATTGTTCACGGGCTTCACAAAATATCAGAAGTTTCGGAAACTTGAAGTTAGAGCAGAAGACATGGGCTTTTATTAAACACATGCAGAGTGAATCGAACGAAATCTCAAGAGGAATTAATAATCTTTTTTGAGATAAGACAAATATAGGGAAATATTTAAAAGGAAGAATAGTGATTGAAATCTTACACAGGCTAGCTATGAATCAGAACAGTGACAATACCATATTAATTCTGCACTGAGCATCTGCCACACAAATTTGGCTAGAACACACTGGCATATGTCATATCCCAGCTTGAAGAGCTCAAGCAACTTCAACAAAGAATGTTTGTTCTAAACACAGTGCCTCCTTGGCCAAAAGAAATGGGACAGTGCTCAAATGTCACATATGAGATTCCCATCACCCAACCCTCCCAAAAAGCAAGGGGAGATTATCATGGCTGCAAAGTAAATTATTATCGGATAGATTATCTACAATCAATAAATCCACCAATTACTCAACCTCCTATTTAATATCAATTCTCTAGGTATGCACTATTTTATGAAAATATTATAAATGCCCACATTACAAAAAAAAAGTCTTAGTTTCTGTTTAAATTTCAGAAAAGTCTTAACTTCAGAAAATATTAACTTTATACTCTCTAAATAACTTAATTTCATACTCCATATGAGAAACAGGCCAGGTTTATATGAAATTTTGTAAAAATTTACATTAAACAATTTATATAAATTATTTTAGAAAAACAGTGTGTAAAGTAACATCCACTTTAGAAACCTTGTGTTAAATAATTATGTTCTATATTCTTTTATATCTCATAGGTTTGTATTAATTTTATATTTTTGCATTAATTGTATTTTTGGGTCAATAGATTTTATTTCCACAAGAGAATTCCATGAGTTGCACTTAGCAACTGATTACTTTCTGCCAATGGCACCTTAAGTAAATCAACATGATTTATGTAAAATAGTACTCTCTGAAATAGTCAGTAGTAGCAGATCTTTGTGAAAAGACCTGGAGAAGAGGGTAAAAAAATGTATTAAGGGTAGAAGAAGCAAAAAAAGATGGAGCACCCGCTGCTTCTCAGGAGGTCTACTCTAGATTTTAACTGCCTGAAATCTTACAGAATTGAGAACTCTGGAACTCAGAAAGGAAGTGTAATCAATAGTTTGACTTTAAAAGAATAGTCATATTTGGGAATGACTGTCAAATCTGAATAACTTCACAGGGTGGTTTCCAGTAGTCAGCCTGGCTTGGTTGCTGAGTGCCGACTCGCTTCTTCTGGAAGGTGGTCTGAGCTGGAGACAAGCTACCACGTGTCATGTGACATTGCTATTCATTGCAAATGGTGGGACTGTGACCTTCTGGTGTAAAGGGCATCTATGGAAAGAGTGTCCCTTAAAGATGGAGTGCTCTTCTTTGGGTTATGTTGGGAGGAGGGTGATTGCTGACATGATTGCTTCTACTGTATTTATTTTTTCACTGCATCCCAGATTTTCACATTGCAAGTTATGATTTATACTTTTTTTCCAGGCATGGTTGTGTAACTGTGGAGAGCAGGACCAGTGAAATGGCATTGGTCTGATCAAGAGAGAATAAAGTACATAAAACAAAGTGGAATCAGTCATGTCAACCAAAATGGCTGTCAGTCAGCCATGACACTTTGGTTCAAGAGGGAAACTAACTAAGTCAAAGCTCGTCTGGCAAGGAGACACACCTAAGATAACAGCACGTGTGATTAGAATAGCCATGTTTGCAGAGCAGGACCGCCCATAGATAGGCTCCTGAGCAAATTCCACACTTGCCAGCAGGGGTGCCCAGGCACTTATCAAAAGATGCAGGCTGGTGGAGTGCACCACTTTCAGGGTATAACTGAGGTGGGTTCCAGACCACTACTGAGACAGCCGAGCTCCACACGCCATGCTGATCTCCCTTGGCATGAGTCACCGCAGGCTCTGTCCTGCTAGACTGAGAACTTCAACTCCCCTTCTGCCCACTTGGCTCCAGAGAGCCTTCCTTGCAAGACATTGACAACTCCCTTGCCCACAGTGCTGCCTCCCAGACCTGAAGGCTGAGACTCTGGGACTCGGGTTCGTTATTCCCCATTGGTTGCTCTGTGTGTGTGTTATATTTCCCTTAAATTGTTAGAGTGTGAGTAGGATGTTAACGTATGTTGATGTTCTGCTTTGAGCGAACCTGCATTCAGTGAAAGCTGAGTGAGTGGCACAGTTACTGTGTGTGGCTCTTGTCTGTTCCCTGGTGCCGGGCCGCTCAGCAGGCAGCGAGCCGAGCGGTTGCCCAACTGACTTACAGGAAAGGCCATATCACGATCATATGCTCGTGACAATAATCTGTCACTGTCTTGTTTCAGTTGCAGATTCTTGCTCAGGCACTCTCTGTTTATAGCAGGGGTCCCGAACCTCTGGGCCATGGACTGGCACCAGTCCGTGACTGTTAGGATCCAGCCACGCAGCAGGAGGCGAGCTTGAATGCAATGCACCTGAATCATCCTGAAATGATCCCCTACCCTAGTCCATGGAAAAAGTATCTCTGACGAAACGGGTCCCTGGTTGCGGACTGCTTTATAGGTAAAGTGTCTATTTTTTTATTGTTTATTCCCCTATAGTTGTCCCCATTTTCCCCCTTTGGCTCCTCCACTCAGCCCATCCCTCACTCCCTCAGTCAACCCCCACTCTGTTGTCCATGACCATGAGTCATTCACACATGTTCTTCGACTAGACCCTTCCCCTTCTTTTCACCATCGCCCACTCCCTCTGCCCCTCCTATGGCTATCAGTCTGTTCCATGTTTCCGTGTGTCTGGTTCTATTTTGCTAGTTAGTTTATTTTGTTCATTAGATTCCTCTTATAAGTGAGACTATATGGTGTTTGTCTTTGACCTACTGGCTTATTTCACTTAGCAAAATAGTCTCCAGTCCTATCATGCTGTCACAAAAGGTAGGGCTTTCTTCTTTCTTTCTGCTGTGTCGTATTCCATTGTGTAAATGTGCCACAGTTTTTTAATCCACTCATCTACCGACGGGCACTTTGGCTGTTTCCAGTGCTTGGTTATTGTAAATAGCACTGCTATGAACACAGGGGTGTATAAGTTCTTTTGAACTGGTGTTTCTAGATTCCTGGGTATATTCCCAGTAATGGAATCCCTGGGTCACAAGGCAGAACCATTTTTAATTTTTTGAGGAAATTCCATACTGTTCCACACTGGATGCACTAGTCTACATTGCCACTAACCATGCACTGGGGTTCCCTTTTAATGGTCTTTTTAGCTACACTTAAAAGAATAGAAACTTGTTTTTTTTCATTAAAAATTTGAACTTCAACTTACCATTATATTTTCCTTACATTAGTTGGATCGTATACTCTAGCTCATAATCATTGTTACAAATTGCTGAGTTTTTAATCATAACTAGCTGTTTCTATTTGAGATATTTGTGATAGATTTTTCTGCTTTTCCATCTCTTCTCATGGAAATTATTTTTTCCTTTGATCACTCATGATTTACATAAATTCAGTAAGAATTTTGTTTATCTTTTCAACACCGAGATATAAAAAAGCCCAATAACCCCATTTACCAAATATATCTGTATTGAAAATACTATAATGAAGTTCCAAAAGCCCATTTCTAAAATTTTGGGAAAAGTTTCAAACCTTACTTGTGACACAATATTGCTATTTAAAAAAATCATACATCAATATCTTTTATCATTCCATTATTTTTAATAAGTAACTAATTAATAAACTGCAAATTTTTCTAGCCTATTAATTTTGATATGGTGAATCTAGCTTATTATATATGTACTTCAAACTAAACTATTTATAATTCTTATCTTGTTCATTTAATGTAAATAATTACTAAAAATAACCTTTATTTGGGTCCTCTAGTTACTACTTTTGAGTTATCCATTGATAGCTGACCCCTACTCAGATTTTACAATTATTCATTAGTTCTTGGGGGAAACAGAGCTAAGAAAGTGAACACACCCTTATTTTTATTACTTGTATCTTTCAAGTTCCCCTCTTTTCTTTGTCTTTTATTAAAGACAGAAATGCAAACATTATCATTGATCAATATAATTGAGAATACCTTCCTGCACTTTCTATAATTCTTTTTATAATTCAAAACATTTTTATTCATGCTTACTCTCTGAATGTCTTTGGTCTTTTTTGTTAGTTAGTTATAAATGAAAATCATTGTTTAGCATTGTAACTTTCATACAATTAAGTTCTTCTTCTTCGAGAATCTTGTTTCACAAAATTAAGTGCTTAATCAACTGTTTGGCTAATTTACATTTAAGCAGTAAACCAAAGATTTGATTTAAAATTTGACTGGTACATGAGTGGATTTCCTTTCTTTGAAAAGTAAGTGGCAGTCACTAAGTGACCATTACTCTGAGCCTGGTAACCAGGCTCCCGTTCTTAGTTAGCCCACTGCATGGTTGGCGTGACTTACTAGAGCATTTAGTTAGCCGCATTAATGCTTCGCCTACATGTTAAACACAGCTAGTTAATGCATTTTAGTCATTTAAAACTTCTTCAGGTGTTTGCAGTTATAGTTCTTCAGCTGCAAAGATTGTCTCCCTTTCTTTATATATATAAAGAATGGGTATATATAGTTCTTCAGCTACAAAGACTGTCTTTGCAATTGAAGAACTATATATATATAAAGAAAGGGAGACATATTATATATTATATATTTTATATATATATATATAGTGTGTGTCTGTTCTTACTGGTATTTTGAAACGGCAAGATAGCTAATTATTTGTATTAATGAAATAACTTATAATACTGTGAGTTCTCTGGGAATGCAGCTGCTCACTGGTTAAGACAGGGCTAAGATCCTTTATTATGACTCTAGATACTAATTTAAAACATGCAGATTTGTTACCATTAGTACATATGAGAATGGGGAAGGATGTGCACTTGTGTGTGTATGCTTGTGGCTGTGTGTGCCTCATGTGTGACTGTGTATCATACGAAGAAAGATGAGAGGATTAAGAAAAGCACAAAGACGAGTGTTGACAGGGCTTCCTAAGGTATTACAGTTAAAATGTTTAAACATACTTTCAAAAGTAATTTGGAGAAGTGGAAGACTGAACATTTGTTCTCAGCCATTAACACACAGAATGCACAATACAGGTCACTGTTTAAGAAATTAACGTGAAGAGGAAGAGAAAGGCACTCCCAGCTGAGTCGAACATGAGAGGAAGGGCTTGTATGTTGGAGAGTGGTGAATACCTGCCTCTACTGATAGGTGAGGCCTGGAAAGGGCTGTGAAGGGAGACGAAGCAGGTAAATTTAGTCCAGATCCTTCCTCACCTTGATCTGCCTGCTACGTATGTGGTTGAGCCTTATTCTGCACTCAATACCACTGGGAAAGAAAATGGCTTCTTTCTGGTCTTAGAAAAAGAACACTGTTGGTATAGTAGAAGAGTTTGATAAGACACAAAATCCTTAATGTTCTTGTGACTGTTTGTTTTCTTATTATTAAAAAATATTTACTTACATTTGTACCGTTTGAAGCTCCTGAGCCAAGCAGCACACTGCTCTTTAATCTCCCTCCCTCCACCCCAACTCTCTCACCCTCCACCCGCCCCGAGGCCCTCTCTTCCGTCATCACGTTCTCACGTTCTCCCGAAATGACCCCTTCCAGCCTCAGCTGAAAAAGCTTTCATCGAGCCTCGCTCCTCCCAGCTCACTCCCACTTAGGCCAACTTAACTTACATCTTGCTAAACCTTCAACTTCCCCTCTTTGGACCTTGCTAATTCATCTGCGCATCCTCCATTTCTCCATCATAAAGGTCCAGAAACTTCTCTGGCAAGGATCAGACTGTCCTTAAGGGCTGGGAAATTGAGAAGAAAGAATAGTCTCCAACCATGGGATTTGAGAGGAGGAGAGCTAAGAACATTTATACTTTAATTAGATTTAATGTTATGGTAGTTTAGTTAAAAAAAACCTTTTGTTCCCCCAAGACTTATTTATACCTTTATGGCCTTCCTTTTCCTGCTTGAAATAACACAAGTCTGGCAAAATACTGATATTTGCCTTTTGCCAAGGCATCAAAGAGTTAGGATAGAATTAGTGAAAAAGACAAAAATAAATAAATACATAAATAAATACCCACCTTCACTGAGTCACAAAACTATTTGCATTGTTGCTAGATCTGCTGTGTTTAAAGTGCAGCAGGGTCCTTGGTGACTATTTAAAAAAACACAGCTTTTCTCAAACTAGTGTTCATGTGAGCATCCATATCTGTGACTTTGGTATTTCTCGTAAGCTGAGAAAAGGTGGGCCTTATGAGTAATGGAATGAGTGTCTAGAGACTTATATGGATGACGGCTTCATAAAGTGGTTCGGATGATGACTCAGGTGGAATGCTACCTCCAATTTCGGGTCCATTATGGCTCAGGGGCAATGATAATGTGCACATAAAAGCTACAGATTGGTCCAGAATGGGTACTATAAAGACAGGCTTGTCCTAATCATGTCACCATTTTGTGTCTGCTAGCTTGGATTAGAGCCTAGACATTCAAGGCAAGACTATAAATGGAAAATATTAAAAAGTATGTCATCGTAAGCCAGAGTAATCTTTAAAAAATGGTAATTAGATTACCCTAATTCCCCAATGGAAAACCTTCGATGGCTTCCTATGCATTTAAGAAAATATTCTTCACCCTGGACTAAAGGCTCTGCATGATTTTGCTTCTGTCTCCCTCTTCAGGACCATCTCTGCCAAGCCTCACTCTTCACCTACCGGATCCTCACAGCCCTTCCGTTTGGTCCTAATAACTTACAGGTGATTCCTACCTTACAACCCTGTACTACATTTCCTCTACCTGAAATGCGCTCTCAAAAGATCTTCTATGAGGGCATTGATTTTGTTTTTAGGATCTCAGCTGTGTTTGCTATTGGTTTAGCCCTGAACATGGTCGAGCAGTTTCTTTCTTCTTTTTTAATGTCAAGTGGTTTCTTACTTGTTGATTTCTCTCTCACTCTTTGTCTTACACACACACACACACGCCCTATGAATCTACTTCTTTTCCCATCCCCAAACCTGTCTTACTCATGATTTAAAAATAGAAACAATCTTCCAGGAATACAGACCCTTTTCTTCATTTTTGATGAGTCCGGGAATGTAAAAACTGGTCAAACACGACAATTCAACATTTTCTTAATGTGCTTTAAACTCTAAATAGGACTTGTGAGCCACATCGTTTTCCCTCGTTCGCCCTGGAACGCTGCCGCAAAGCTGCGCCGACAAATGAATTCCCTGGGCAGACCCTAACGTTTCTTTCTAAACCTCTGTTTTTTCAGTGTGTCACATGCACACGGCACAGATGCCTTGACCTAAACTGGCCAGACCGAGGGCCTGACCCGGCCCCGGGGGGCTTCATCTAGAGCCCATTTAATCCTTACAGGCTGCTGCAGGTGTTTTGTTAGGTGTTTCTCCTAATCTCTGTGATAACTATGACAGCTCATTTTCTCCCACTGAGAGAGCATCTGGCTACTTGTCTAAGAGAAGACGCTAAGGAAATTAGCATCTGGTCTCATTTTAAATCTTCTTTCATCTGAATTTTCAGGGATGCATAGGCATGCATAGGGCACAGTGAGGCAGAGTTGAGGATCAAACTCGGAATAAAAACTGTGAACATAGCAGGATAATACCTAGATTGATATGATGGCTAATTTTCGTTTTGTTCCATTAATAAATAGATGTTCTCTATTAGGCAATAGATTTGGTAAAGGATGAAACACACACAAATATGTATAAAAACTTTAATTTATAGAGTCACTATCTAGAAAATTTAGAAAAATAAATAAAAAGATCATTTATTATTCCTTTCCCTAACTCATTCATTCTTAACGCATCGGTAATTTTTTTCACTAGTATTTTTAATTCAGCAACTTTAAAAAAATGAACTTCATCTTCCAAATATATTTTAGAATTTTCCTTTTTTTATGTAACATTTGATACACTTTATTTTCTCATTTTTGTAAAAGAGAGTCACTGTCACTGTGGGAAATTTTAGTATTCTGTTGAGTCAGTTAGTTTGTTCAATCAATCCCCTATTGGTATTGCAATAGGGTTCTGCCAGGGACTCCCTCAAACTGAGATTTGTAACAGTGTCCAGAATGTGGGGTGTCCAAGAAAAATATAGGATATTCTCCCTCCTCCACCCCAAGGCAGACCACCATGGGGAAGGGAGGCAGGGAGCAGGACCTTTCAGAGTTACTCTGCTTATCAATAACAGGCCAATTTCAGCCCTGCCTTGGAGCAAGGCCATTGAGAGTCATTTTGCATGTCAGTAACAGCAAGATAGCATCATTCCTCATAGGCAAAGACAATTTTGCATATCAACAAGCTAACCAGGAAGGTTTGGATAACTTAAACCCAGGACAGAAATGAGAAGAAACTCCCCAAGTTACAGAGCAATGTTCCTGGGAGTTGAGCGACGGTTCCCTGCTCACCAAGGGGGAGCAATGCGAAGACCATGCGGAAAGGAAGGGGAGAGAGGACTCCTGCTAGTGGGCCATGAGAAGGCGCCACGTGGATTTGGATTAAGGACTGGGAATCCTGGCGACAGGTGATGGTGCTGGGAACCGCGAGAGGCCTGTGTAGCCAAACTCCGGTCTTCTGTTCTTTCCCCCTGAAGGACGGTGACCCTGCCTGGCCTGACTGGGCAAAGCAGGACAAAGGCAGGGCTGCGTGTGTCGGTGGGTGTTTGAAAGGGATTTTGAGATTTAATGGCGACATTTAGCCACTGTTCAAAACCTGTATAACTTTTGAATGAATAATTCTTTTCCTTTTCACCAAACTCTGGCATCGAGAGCTATGATTTCTAAGGGCAGTGAGCAAAGAACCTACAACAGAGGGACCCCGGGGAAGCTGAGGTGCTGTTTCGCTAAAGTATCTGGGCTCCACCCCCAAACGGGTCACATTTGGTAACAGTATTGCCTTATATCTGAGTTGTTTTCAATATTCCACTTGTCAGTTTCTTTATTATATTTCATGATTACTAATTAAATTTAAGTGTACAGCAAATATAAACTCTAAGAGGACATATTCGTATAGCCCTTTATTTACTTTGAAATTCTGGGAAAGTAGTGGTCCTCGAAATTTGAGTAGTGACTACCACCAAAACGTCAGTCAAAATGGTCTGACACCAAAATGCCATTATACAGAGGTGTGTCCATGGGGAGGAAAAACAGTAGCAATCTTTCTTCTTCTTAGCAAACTATTCCCACTCCTTTAGGAATATAAAAAGATTCACTTTGCAGGTCTCTCTTACGTTTACAAAGCCTTGAGAAATCTGACGAATTGTACCCTTAAATACATTTTTTTGGGTGATGGGTCAAAGTATTGCTAGTGCCTACCTCACCCAAGAACAGAGTTACAGTGTGGGTGACTTTTAGCTAATGGTGTTTTCAGTTTCTTAACGGAATTCACTGTGAACATTTTATGAGAGTTTCACTGAAGAAAAATCTAAAGTTTCAGTGTTTCTAGAAATACTAGATTCTGAAGCAGTCTTAAATACATGTTTTCACTTCGTCATAATCTGCTGCAACTGAGTGGGAGTGACCCCTTAGAAAGCTTGTTTCCCATAATCCCCCATCATTGCGTATCTCCTTTGTGCTCGGCATTGTGTTCGAGACCTTTGATAACCTCCACAGTCTCAGCATTACAACTGAGGTATAGGAAGTTGATGACTTGACTGGTCAAATGGTTAGTCATTGGAAGAGCCAAAACATTTCAAATTAAAAAATCTCCCAATTTAAGTATTTATTGATTTAACGCTCGATTACACGTGCATACAATTCGTTCTTTCAAATGAGCATTTGTTGAGCATCTACTATGTGTCAGACCCTGTTCTGGCTGTTACAGGGACAATGATAAATAAGAATGGAATCCCTGGTCTCTTGAAGCTTGTATTTTAAGGTCTAGTAAATGACACTAAAGAGGAAATACATGCACAAGTAATCATTTCTGAAGAGTATCGGTGAGCCAGTGCCCCAGAGAAGTGAGGAATTAACACCTCCCTCATAAAAAAGAGGGCAGAACTTGTCAAGGAGGTGATGCTGAGAGGATGAGAAGGCGATGACAGAGGAAGGTGGTGTTTTGAGATAAAAGATTTATCTCTGGCCTTTTTGTTCAAAGAAAAGTGGTAGTTAAATTAGGCGTCTTAAGAGCAGTATAAGCTGCTCAGGAAACCTGGTCATCTCAGGCTCTCCTAGCGCAGAGCCTACAAAGAGATCTCATCTGGGAATCTCCATCACACCTGGCCTCTAATTTTGTTTCTTTTTAAAAAAAAATTCTTTATAAACCCATGCCCTAAAACAGTGGTTCTCAAGCTCTCACATATCTCAGAAACAACAAGAGGAATTGTTAAAACGTAGGTCGTTGGGTCCTACACAGAATTTCTCATTTAGTAAGTCTGGGGTGGTACCTGAGAATTCACATTTCTAACCAATTCTGGGTGATGTTAATGCTGCAAGTTTAAGGACCACATTTCGAGAACTAATGCTTGGAAAAAAGTATTTTTGGCCTTTGCTAATTCATCAAGTTGTATTTTATCTTTGTGACTCAAAAGAGAATCAATAAATTTCCAGATTGCAAAGAACCTAAATGATTAGTTAACCCAGCCCCAAAAACAAATCTTAATCATCTGGTCTATGAAGACACTTTCTTCTCTTTTTTTTTTCTTTTTATTTAATTCTTGTTAACCCCTCAAAGTCTATTTCAAATTACCTATGGCTTCTACACATAGGACTTTAGTTCATCTTTTTCCTCCGAATGTCTGCAGCACTTATCATAAATGATACATGGATAACACTGAACATCTGGCCTTTGCATTAATGTCTGTATATATTTCTTTTTTGCAACTGAATTACAATCCAATTCATATATACAACCCCTCACTTTCAACACACATGTGAGTCTTGATGATCTTTACTGGTAGATATACTGGATGCTAGTTACATGGTTAATTACATAGTTTATGATGCTTTAATTTTACCCAGTAACCCTGGATAATGCTTTATCTTTACCTTCCCCCACTGCTGTGCACATTGGCTTTTAACATAGTAGGTACTCAATACCAGAGGATGGAGACTGTGTTGTATTCCCAGAGCCTAACACATTTCTTGGCATGTATTTTATACTTGAAAAATATTTATATAGTGAATGAATGATGCAGAACCTATATTTGCCATAGAAATAGAGAATATATAATATATCTCTAAACATGTAATTTGTAGGTGATATTGGACTAGTGCTAACATAAATAAGAATTTAGTTAAATGCTTTTTTCTATTCATATCAAATCACGTAATGCCAGTGAGAGTATACTTACGGCCCAGCCAAATCTTATTATTTCAATTTTCCATAATTTACTGCTTTCTGTTAAGACCAGATTTAATCCTTATGTAAGATTCTGGTTTGAAACACATAATTCTTCCACCTATCCTCCCCCAGACATTTTTTCTTTCAGAGTTGTATTTTTGAGTGCTTAACAAGATAAAAAAGAATCAAAAGTTAGTCTCTTGCCTTGGTGCATAAATGCATCACTTCCAGTAAATGTGACAGCATCTCGTTGACAATATGAAAATAGAACTGGTAAGAGCAGCTTCCAAATCTCACATATGATAAAGTAACACACAAAGAAACTGGGCAGCCTTTAATTTTAGTTTGTGCCCCGAATGTTATTCTCCTATGCTCTCTTTTTTCATTCTATAACATCTGCCCCATGATTTAGTGCTGGTATCAGAGAAACCAATCATCAAGCCACTTAGGGAGATCAGCATTAATTCATCTGGTTAACAAAATATTTATTGAATGTCTAATATGTATCAGGCACTATTTTATGTGCTGGGATACAGTACTGAAAAAAGACAGATGGGGTCTTAACCTCATGAAGCTTATATTATAGTGAAGAAGACAAACAATTAAACACACATATACATAAATAAATACATAAGTGACTAACTTCAGGAAATGATATATGATATGGAAGAAAAAGAACTTAGGCAGAAAATGTTGAGGTGAGTTACTTTCGAGTATGTGAAGAAGGATGGCATCTCTATAAAAGTAATTTTGATCCTAGAAGTAAGTCTTGAGAAAAACTCCACCATGCAAAATAGAAAGAAAGCCATTCTAGGTAGAGGAAAATCACAAATGCAAAAGGACCAATGAAATCCATGAGAGTTTACAGGGTGTTCTATTCTAATATTATTGTTGAATTTTTAGGAAATTGCTTTAACACAAATCAAGATAAAAATAATTATTTCATGGAAAAAAAAAGAAGTGAGATGTTAAACCACTTCAGATCTATCACAACAGTTATTTCTGTTCAGATAATTCTAATAATGAAGGTGTTTCTTAATAATTAAGCAGATATGGCCTTCAAAATAATTCGCTGTCAATCAGAATGGACTTGATCCGGGCTGTTTCTTGGAAGTCAGTTCTTGAAGTATTGCTATAAAGCATAAATATAAGTAAATAAATATAGTACTGGCTGGGAACAGTTCTACTGAAGAATAATAGCCTTTCTTATTCTAAAGCATCTGAACTATACCAACGGCATCATGATTTGCATAATTCTCTAGAGCAAAAAGGATAAACATACAAGAGAGGACCCAATCCAAAGGTTGCCCATCTCCCTATCTGCAGTGTGAATCTCTCACCTGAGTAGTAGCCCCAGATGGGAACCCCAATATAGTCTGGACATTACAAATTGTATTTCTTAGTGAAGCTTATATTATTATGGAAGAGACTAATGAAAAGCAAGATGCATAAGTGAAATGCAAAGCCCTTTATGTAGGGATAAGAAAAATAAGTAAATCAGGGAATACGGATCTTAAATGTTAATGAGAAATTAAAATTTTAGGTAGGGTGGTCTTACTAAGAGGATGAGTTTGTCAGCAAAACTTGCATGGAGCAGAGGAATTGGGCTGTATGTGTGTTTGTGAGGAAGGACAAGTGCCACTGTGCTGAGTCAGGAGTGAGGCGAGCAGGCCAGCACCACAGGAGAACTGGAGAAGACAAAGCAGATGACCATAAAGGACAGATAAACAGGAGATGATTCAAAGAAGCAAGGGTGGAACAAGTCATCCGTGCCTTGGAAGTAATAACAAAGCCCTAGCTTTTATCCTGAGTAAAACAGAAAGTCAGTGGAGGTTCTGAGCAGAGGAGTGAAACAGTAAGGTTCAGGGGTGTCCAGCCTTTCGGCATCTCTGGGTCACCCTGGAAGAAGACGTGTCTTGGGCCGCACATTAAGTACACAAACTGAAAACTGAAGTGGAAAAAAAAATTTTTTTTAAGTAAATTTATGATTTTGTGTTGGGCCACCTTCATAGCCATCCTGGACCACATGTGGCCCGTGGACCATGGGTTAGACATGCCTTCTACTACGGTGATTATGGATGCTGCTGTGTGAATTTTGGAACAACAAGTTATCTCTAAGTCCCCTTCTGTCCTTTTGCAAGAATATGTATCATCATAAAGGAGTCGTTACGTTTTCATGGGTCTTTCCATACTCTGTAAGTGTAATTTGCGTGGTTTTTGGTTCCTAAGGCTGGACTCTAAAAGATGGCATTTGAATAACGAATCCCATATAACCATTCTTAGTTTCTTCTGGATTTGAGCATTTCTTATTAATCAGGTTTTATGTTAAACATTAGCAGAAACACTTGATTTAGGAATTCTGAATGAAGCTAAAATTCAAAATAAAAATCGTAACACCTATTTATTTTAAAATCCCTTTCAAGGTGCAGAACTTAGAGAAAAAATATGAAAATCCCCCAAACTAGAAAAGGTACCCTGTTTCTATTATTCAACCTGACTCTTTCCCCTAACCTCAGACCCAAAGCTCATTTGTTTCTCTTATGTACAGGGAAATTTAACACAAATCGTGCATTAAGTTATGACCGGCTTCATACTCAGCTACAGAAATAACTTTTTATGGCTTTATAAGGATACACTGTATATATTTAAGTGTACAACTTGCTAAGTTGAGGTTTTGACATATGTATGTACATACATGTATACCTGCAAAACCATCATCAAATCAAATACTGAAGGCATTCATCATCCCCAAATGTCTTCTGAGACCACTTTGCAGTACCAGCCCACTCAGCCCAGTCTCTGACGCCTTCTGCATTCCCAGGCAACCACTGATCTACTTTTTGTCACTATAGACTAGTTTTCCTTTTCTAGATTTTTATATAAATAAAATCATACAATGTAAAAAAAAGAAAAAAGGAAGGAAGATAGGAAGGAAGGAAGGAAGGAAGGAAGGAAGGAAGGAAGGAAGGAAGGAAGGAAGGAAGGAAGGAAATAGATTGGAAGGAGAAGCACCCTTCTGCGTCATACATTGAAAGGATTGGGCTCTGGGGGCGGCCTGGGGAAACCCAGCTATGCCACATTCCCATAAAAACACAGTAGAACAACAGAACAGAAAAAATATGAACAATAGAAGACAACTTAACTGACCTAAATAATAATGATTCAACAATCAGAATTCTGTGGGGTAAAACGGGAGTTTTTGATTTACCAGAAGAATTAAAAGTTTAAAAGATAAATCCCAAAGATTAAAAATACTTCAAGACACATCGAGATAGAAAGACCTCATTCTATGGTAAAAGCATGGACGGGCTTCAAGATTTTTTTCCATCCTAAATGGTAAAAGACATTAAATGACAGAATGATATTTTAGACATGGAAGAAGCAGAAAGTAGACCTGTGTAGTATCCTGGCAACTGGGGCAGAGCAAGCTTTGGATTTTATTAATTTTCCCTTAATAAAAGATTAATAGAACAGCCACTGTGCAAGTGGTTGTATAAAATAACCAGTGGTAAGCACTGAAAGCAGTTAAACATACAATGTAGCCAGAATATGGTGATAAAACTCAGTACAACATTAGGAACACATAATGTGGAAAACACATCAATTTCTGCTTTCAAATCTTACATGAGTCTGATCTTATGCCTAATAAACAGGTCAAAAAATAAAGCAACAAAAAAACTCACTTCTGAGTTTAAATGTGAAATCTAAATAAATACTAGTAAATCAAATTCTGCATATAAAAAATAATACACTGCAAACAAGGACTGCTTTTTATAAGAATGCTAGGGTTGCTCAAAATTAGAAAATCTAATAGTATGGATCTTACATTATTATATTGAAAGTAAAAAGAAAATAATTTTATCATTTCAAAAGACTCTAAAATGTTTAACGAAACTCAAAATCAAGGCCTGAGCAAATGTTTACATAAAGAGAATATATAATCAATTTCTTTACTACCATAAAGGATAAGCCACAAACCAGCACTATTCTCAATGACGCAACAAGTCAGATTCCGTAAGACTTCAGAAGCATGTAAAACAATTTGTGATCACTGAACTCTTTCCTATTCTGAGGCAGTAAGAGACAGTAATTCTACAGATTCCCTTGGTAATCATTCCAGTAATAGATGTCATTCTGTATATTGAACATAGATCTTCCAAGTGGCAACATTAGTTCCTGACTTTCTAGTGGGAAGTACACACCGTAACACCTGTGACATATCATGGGTTTTCCTCTTTCAAAACCTGCATTCAAATCTTGACATGGTAAATATGGACTCTTGGAAAATTAGCATTCCATAGCTTCAAGTTATGCATTAATGCGATGTTGCTAATTATACCTGCTTTGGAGTATATATGAAATTCACTTAAAACCCAGTAAATTTTCAAACATGAGTGCCTTTGCAATTTCTAATCCGAATGTAATTCCCCTGCTTTTCTTAAGTACTTTTTTCATTATTTTATGTCTGTGTCAAATAGTTGATTCCCCACGCTAATCGTGCCCTTTAAGTTATTTCCTATGTTGTGGAGGCTAAAAGCCTCTGGTCATATCACAGTGTCTCTAGACAAAACCCGTCAACGCGAGGCTTCCCATGAAATTTCAAAGAAGGAAAAGAAGAAACCATCGCCCCCACCTTCACCCCCCCAAAACGGGTAGACATGCGGGATTTGGCAAACATGAGATTTGCCTTGATTTCCAGAGAAGATGCCTTCGAGGTGAGAGGCAGTGGGGGATCAAGGCAAGTAGCTTCCTGTGGTTCCAGTAAGTCCTATTATCTTAAAACTAGAAGCAATTTTCTCTGGCTTTCACGTCTCTGAATTTTGTAAGCATTCCATTCAGCTATAATATACTATCAATTGTAAAAACTTTGCAGTTTAAGAGATGATAAGAGTGGAAATACATGCCTTCCAAAATGATGAAATGCAGTGCCACGAGGAATTTCTGTTTCTATATGGAGACTTGACTGGTACTGTATTCTCACATTATCATGCCTAGCCTGGAATTTCAAGATGAGTCTTTTTCTTCTCGATGTCCTTAGTATCAGGGTAATTGTTTACACAATGTTTATCTAGTGAACACATAAATGAATCTCTCCCTCACATCACACAAAACATACTCCCTTACATCCACACATGGAGAATCACAGAAATCCCATAATTGGTCACATAATCCCATTAATACTGTGTTTCTGTTCTTAGTTTTTCTGGAATATTACATAATAAAAATAACGTAACTGGCTATCTCAGGGAGTACGGAATTGAAAGACGGTCAACGATATGTAATTATCCCGTGTAGCCTTCTTTATTGATAAAATAGCAACCTGCTTAGTAAATGTATCAAGTGTATTTTGTTTAGGTGAGTTCCCAGTAGTATAACTTCCCTTGTATTAAAACTCTATTCTCAATTATATAAATGTTGAATTTTTTAAACTGCTATTTTCAGATACATTAACCTGTATCAGTCTGTGATATTTAACTTCTCTGCATTAGATGATGATATTCCGGGCTTCTTTGACCTCGCTACTCCTTTAATTCCCGTAAGGCTATGGCACTGAACTTCTTCCAGCTCTTCTGATTGTAATTTCTCAATTATCTCCCCACGTTTCTTTTTCTTCCTTTTCTTAAAGGTATCATATACATGTTAGCTTTCTCAGTCTCCTACAAACAGAAGAATAGTACTCGAATTGCTGCCAAGCCTAGTGAAGTCTCCCAACTCGCTGATTTTAAACAATTAAAGAGAGATGTAAATATCCACAGCTGCGAATCAATTGATTTTTCTACGTTCTGGTATATTTTGCAGATTTGATGGGTGCAGTTTTCTTCTCCCTGAAGGCTACAGCTGCAAATTTGCAACTTTTGAATTTCTGTTCATTTGCCATTTGAAAATTTTGTTTTGAAAAATCATAACTTTTTGTGCTAAAAAAATGTCTGCATTCTCCATAAGCACCATATAAGGCAAGGATCTGACAGGAGAAAGACCATTTAGTTGCTGAGAATGCGTTCCAAAGTGCTTTAAAACATACCCCACCTAACTATTTCTCCCCTCTGATACCTGCATAACCCGGTTCAGTCATAAAATTGGAAGTGTCCCCAAGCAATAAAATTTTAGTGTCATAGAGAAAGCTTTCATTAAGCACCCATATTCCCTAATTCTTATTGTATATTGCAACTATATACCCATGCCTACATGGGAATATTATACTTATTAATTTTTTGCAAGTAATTGGGTTTTCTTTCTGTGGACTAAAAAAACAAACTTCTGTTGATGCTTACTTAGATTAGGTCATTTATATACCTTTCTCACTGGGAAGGCGTTGTTTTATTAAACACTTATTCAGCACGACCACTGTGCCAATGTCTGGAGCAATGTCCGAAACAATTTTAAAATGTGTTCCTGATTCAGATCACTGGCATTTTCATGCAGTAATTAATTTTCTCACAAATACTTCCTTTATTCACCTCTGTGTGGTTCAGAGTCACCATTTTCTGCCTTCAAAAAAACATGTTTTGGGGATGCTGTAATAGCCTTAATTAAGATGGAGAATAGAGTTAAAGGATCTTATAGGAGACCTTTAACGTTCTTCAGGTGGAAAGGAAAGGAGAAGAGAAGTGGTCCCATGCAGATGAGGAAAAGGCAAGGTTATTAGCAATGTTTAAGTTATTCAAATGTTGTTGAGCAGCTACATGCCACTAGAAAAGAGGTTTCAAGCTGCATAACACATCGAAAATCAGTAATTAAATCCGATCTACCTGCAGAAACTCATACAACAAATTCTGTGTCTAATCCTTAAAAAGCAGCCCCTATTTCCCATTTCATTCAATCATGTGCCTCATTGCAGAAAATGCCATTCCAATAGAGAAAGAGAGAACCACTATTAAATGAAGCAAAGTGGTGAACAAGCTTTTTCAGTACCTCATAATGTGTACGAGGGACGAAAGTCACCTATGGATTGGAAATGGATGCATCCTCATTTGCCTGCTTCTAGGTTCGTAATCAAAACCCTGTAGGAATGAGGTGCCTGTGACACTCCGCAGGGAACCAAAGGGCTCAAGAAAAGAGATAAGGGGCCTTATCAGCAAAACAACCACACATGCAGTAATCCTGACAGACCAACTGGCGATAATCAGGTAAAACAACACATTTCCATGAAACAGAAGAGGACAGGATAATGAGCATCAGGAGGGAAAATGAGGCCAGCCCTGATAACACCACCCAGAGAGGAGGCAATAACAGTGGGCCGGGAAGCGGCCATTAACCTTGCTGACTGTGGAGGGAAAGTGATGGGCTTGGGTGTATAGACACAAAGCTAGACTTCTGAGCCACAGGAAGAATAAATTCTTTCCAACACGGGACTGCCTGTTTGATTTGTTTTTGTAGCCTGCAAATAAAACATTCCATATGTTTCTGATTGTGAGTGAAATGGAGGGGAAAATAAAACATCCTACTTTCAAAGTGGGATCCAAACGTTCTCAAATGTCTCCGTCCGTGGATGGGGATTCTATTATAGTCCCCAGAAATACTATGATGCACAGGGCATGCAATTCATAAAGAATTTGTACAGGTGTCTGAGCAATATGATTCTTTTCTAAAGCTTGCTTAAATTCTATTTCTTGTATGGCGAAACAATTTTAAAATGTTATTAAGATATGAGTGATTGCCCATGATGTTAAATTTAAAAATTGTAATGACAAAAACTTCTAATTATTGGTTACAAAAACAAATTTCAGATAACATCAGCCAGCTTGTGCTTAGGACACAAATGCAATTGAAACATACAGTGATGTGCTGAGGCATAAGGAAATTAGCCAGCATAGCCATTTCTTTCTTCTTATTTTTTCACATGATTAAAAAACATTCATTACACTTAATTTTGGAGAGGAATTTATTGTATTTTAATGAGTGCGTGTTTTTTAAATTCATATTTTAGCTACAGCTATAACAGCTGTTTTTTATCCCGAGATTCCCTAAGTACTAATCCATGATTTCTTCTCATTTATATGGATTGCAGTATTATATTTAAATAATTCATCTAAAAATTGCTTTGGTGCATGGCTTGTGGGGAGCCCTTGGCTCATTTTTTTTCCAATTAGCAAAATTTTCCGATATAATTTAATGAATAATCTATCCCTTTACTAATGGTTTCCAATGGTCCTATAATGATATTAGATGTTAATGAATATAATTCGGAGAATAGGAACGTTTCCAGGCTGCCGCTGTTACACGAATCCGGCTGTTGATTTTTGAATTCTCACCACACATTCTATTCGCTGTCATTTTATGATGCTTTTTAATAGCTCATTGGGGAAGTCTCACTACATTGTCCTTTTAATTTTCTTTCTTTGTTATAAATGCCTTCAGAGGTCTGCAGAAATATTTTGTCCAATTTAAAAACATTACACTGACACAGAATTACATTAAAATAAAATATATGAACTGACTAGGGAGTTTTAGTAAAATTAAATGTTATACCCAGGCTAGTCTCCTGCTGCTCTTCCAATATAGGCAGGAATGTCCCACCTGAGGCTCCTCCCTGCCTCGTACACTTGCCCCGATATTGGCACAGCTGGTCCCCTCACTGCACTCAGGTTTCTGATCAAAGGTCATCTTTTCCGAAAGGCCTTCCCTGACCACCTATCATCAAATAGCATTGCCTCTCTCATGCTCCACCCTCCTGACCTGCTTTATTTTCCTTCATAGCAATTACTATTATCTTACATTACTGTTAGATACTTATTTGCCCAGGAGAAGGGGAATTTCGTCCGTTAACTGATATAACACATAACAGATATATATGCTATATAACATAAATGTCCACGAGAAAAGGGATTTTGTGTGTTAACTGCTAATTCCTCAGCTTCTGGAACAGTGCTTGGCACATCAAAAATTCTTAATAAATACCTTTTGAAGAAATAAATGATTAAACGTAAATGCTGCCTGCATTCAGTAACTTGTGATTCCTCAGCAAGATCACTCTAATCGGCAGCTCCTCAGTCTCCACAAGTTCTCCAAAGGCTTTCCTCAATTATTCTCTGTGGGTGTCTGTGAAGTGGGAAGTTGTTTCATACTTAACTAGTCACTGCCTGCAACTCAAACATCCTCCCACAGCCCCAGTTCTCTCAGAGCTCTTCAGAGCCTGTGTGTCTCACATGACTACGCTCAGCCAGCAAGAGATGTCTCCCTCAGACTGCTTCTCAGAGCCTGCCCAGAATTTTGAACAATAAACTAATGTTTATGAAGCCCCTACCAGTGGTTAGACATTATGCTGGGGACATCCTATAAATGGGCTCTTTTGAGCCTCACAGTCATCCTGCCAGGTCTATTTTTTTTTTTTTATCAACTCCCATATTATTAGATAGAAAATCATAGAGTTGAAATAAGTTGTCTGAGATAATATAACTAGTATGGTTCAGACATAATGAAAAAAACTTTACAGCCAGATTCTTTCTCTCTCTCTCTCTCTCTCTCTCTCTCTCTCTCTCTCTCTCTCTCTCTCTCTCCCCCCCCCCCCCTCTCTCCCTCTCTTTCTCTCTCTCCTGTGGAGGAGCTGGGTCTCTACCCACAGTTAGCTAAACTGCAAAGTGTGCGGTCACAGTCACCAAGACTATCCACACTTCTGGCACCAACTGCAAGTTCAGAGAGTTATCAAAATGCCTTTCGTTCATAGTTGACTAGAAGGACACCAGAACACACTACAAGCTATTACAGTTTACTACCGGGAAAGACACATTAAAATCAGCCCCCCGAAATGCCCACAGGGCAGAGCCTGGGAGGGTTTCAAACATGAATGTTTAGGACACGTTATCCTTCCCGCACTGATGTGTAACGATACTCATAGAGCACTGCCAGCCAGGGAATTCCACTCGAGCCTTAACATCCAAAAGTTTTACCGGGCGGCTTCGGTACGTAGGCACGGCTGACTGATTAACTGCTTCTATAATTGAACTCAGTCTCAAGGTCAACTGAATCTATGTGACCTAAATCACACGATTGCACTTTCCACTGAGATTAGCCCCCACCCTAAGATTATGAGGTGTGGCTGGGTGCACCCTAAGAGCCTGTGTAAGCCTCTGCCAACAAATGCACTCCTATGAGGTATAACAAACAGCACCTCCTAGAGGTTGAGGACAGTAACCAGATTTCTCTTTGGGCCAAGCTGAATTCTTTACTACCGATACTTGTATTACCCATTCAGTCTTCAAATTCTCCTTGTAAAGAAAATATGGCCCATTATGGTGGCCAGGGTGTTTTGCCAAATTACACAAACAAACTTAAACTTGTAGGCCAGGGAAGTCACTGCAACAGACTGGAGACAGGCTAACACACACACAGAGGCCAGATTTGATTGTCATGTCAGCTGCTTCCCCAAGTGCTATCCTCCATCTCTCAAGGCTTGTTATAGGCTTGGCAGGTTTTCACAGCACTAAGTTGAGAAAAAGCTCAGATGACAGCGAAAGTGAAACATCAGGACTGTAAACTGCTAATTGCCAATCCCATATGTTTGCAAGGAATAATATCATTGGTGAGAAATCACTGAAGCTTGTACTTACATAGGTTGTAGAAAGATGGAATTATGTCAAATCATGTTTCTCACTAATATGTCCTCATCACCAAATCAAGAATCCTTGATGTAAGTATTAACAAACCTTGAATTACAATCTCAGCACTCTGAAGCAATTTGTCTGTGTTTCCACGCAATCTACTTAACCTTTCTGTACGTTTTGGGGATACAGGGTTGATGAGCAAGGTAATATGATACGATGTAAAAACAATGAACGGAGGCTCTGAACTTACATTGCCTGAGTTCAAATCCAGCTTCTGGTCTTCGTTGGCCGAGTAATTCTCAGCATGTTGCTAAATCTTTCTGAGCTTCACTTTTCCTCATCTACCGTAGCCAAACCCACACACTCTTTGTCACAGCAGAAATGCTCAAGAGTTGTGTTCTCTAGTAGTATTATTACTAAAGAAATGAGGTAAAGCAAAGAAGTTAGATAAAATGTTTTTGCTGTTAAACATGCCTAGTCCAAAATTGTTTATTGTTAACTGAGTTTAAAATCAGCAAGGCTACTACTACAGACGGTTGGGAAACAAAGTTTCTGACTAAAGGATCAGAGCATGATAATTACCAGTCAGTAAAAATCCAAATGACAGGATGCCTGAAAAACTTGCTGTGACTCTTACTCCATAAATGAATGTCAATTTTGAGAATAAATAACTATAGAAATGTAAAGTGTAATGGCTATAGTATTGTCCCTTCTCCAATATCTCCAGTCACCTCCATGAAGGTGGGTCTCAACTAAGGAGATGAATGTTATGTTCCTGTTCTCTTATTAATAACTGAACAGAGGATTATTGGGAGTTTTTTCAGTCCACAAAGGAGATAAAGTGGAAAATATCTGTAGTTAAAGAGAAATGACCCAGAGGTAGTTAACCTCCTAAGGAAGTCCTTTTTTTTTTTCTCTTTAATTTTCGATCAGAGGTTGATCCTCATTAAGTGTTGATTTTTAAAATCTCTATTCTTTACTCTCTTTTGATAAGGTTGTGTTATTATACAAAGTTTGCTAATGCTCTGTTGGTAAAATAAGTAGAAATAATTTGCTGATAAACATGCATGGTTGAATGCGTTCATTTGTAAATATGAATAACAACAATAAATAATATATTTATGATACATCTACTTAATTTATATATCACAGCACATATGATACATGTAACATATTCAGTTTTTATATTATAGTTACAAATTGCATATTTATAAGTATACTTGTTACATAATAAATATTATAGCTTCTGTTCATTTTTGAATTTTTAAATTTTGATCCATATTGCACTTATACTCATTCTTTAATATTGCTCCTAGCTAATTATGAAATCCTCAATTTTTAGGTGAAAGTACAGAGATTTTGGAAGTGTACATGGTTTTTCCAGAGTCACAAACAGTAATTGCAGAGCTGTTATTAAGTTCTGACCTCTCACAAAAAGGCCCATGACTTTGTCAAGCTTCCATTTTGGAACAGTTATGAGTAATTGCTATCATATCTTGAATGCATTACATATACCAAAATTCTTAATATGTGTCAAATACTGTGCTAAAAGTTTCACTTCATTTATTTGAGGAAATAGCCTCCGAGAAATCAAAAGATTTCATCAAACCTGTAGTTAATAACTTTCCAGAATATGCCCTAAACACCTTTCTTCCCTGTAAGGGGCCTGTGTTATTTTGAAGACATTTTAAACATTCCTGGCATAGTCACTCAGGTGAGATGTGTCAAAATTCCAGGCACTATAAAATGTCAGAAACAAAAATTTTAGAAGTCCTAAATTCTATAATTAATAAGCCACGACTTTAGTGCTGGCCGGACACAATTTGTTACTCCTTTGGAAGCCTGTGTCAAGTCATCTGATTCCTTTACACTTAAAATGTGTTGTCAACAGAGAAGTAAAATAACATTGCATTAAAGTACATCTGTAAATGACATTAAATATATTACAATGAGCCCTGGCTGGTGTAACCCCGTTGGTTGGGCGTTTTCTGGCAAAATGCAACGTTTGCTGGTTTGATTCCCGGTCCGGTCACATGCTTGGGCTGAGGCTTCCGTCCCTGGTTAGGGTGCGTGCAAGAGGCAATCAGTCGATGTTTGTCTCTCATGGATATTTCTCTCCCTCTCTCCCTTTCTTCCCCTCTCACTAATAAATAAATAAATATTTTGAAAAAGAATCGCACTCTAGAGAAACTCAGGCACACTTGTGTGACAGGTGCTGTTACTGCCCAGGCGCCTCACTTTCCGGAAGGTCAGAACCACACAGCGAAAGTGGCGTGCCGTCTAGAAGGAAAGAGAGAGGGTCAGAGCCTCAAGCCTGCCCTGATTTTATTTCTTACAAAATTTCATTTGTTCTCATTTAGTGTGCGATTACCATTGATTTTTTTATCAGTTTCTCATATGCCCATGCTCACTTGCCATGTACTTGGCAATTGGCTGTCATTAAAAATGGCGATTGGCAGATTTGCGACAACGTAACTTTTAACCGAAACACTATGTAATTAAATGAGAAAGCAATGTTAACATTATGCATTTGATTCCAGCCATTGTGTACTCAGTGGGCTAACATTTTAGAGTTCCCACCCTTAAAATCCCAATGCATGTCAAATCAGTATGCAAGTACCAGCAATCCTGGGGAGATTCGCTGTGTAGAGCCCAATGCTAATGAGCATTATCCCAGGGAACTAGAGGTTTCTATTGCCCTCTAAAATGCGAACCAGAGGATGCTATCAGAAAGCAAGTCAACTTATGAAGTCGTTTGGAAGCTAAGCTGTTAATAGATATAACATTTCTGGGCCAAGACCTAGGGTTGTATATCAGTAATAATAGAGAGCAAATTAATATTTGTTTTTGTTTACAGTGATGTACCTATCTCCAATGATAACAAAGTTAAACAAAATCAAATCCCCAACAACAACAAAACCCAGGTACTCAGATTTGATTCAGGGAAATATAATACCTACATGTTTTATAATCAGTGCTGGAAAAAGTGTTTTTAGCTTATTTTTGAAACTTGCAAGTCTAGAGATAGAAACGTCCTCCTCATCAGGTATTTCAAAAGCAAGACTGGACATTGCTGTTGACTTTTAGTCCGAAAAGCAAGGGCATGGTGGTATTTCTGATTAGAGGACCATTTAATGTTCGACTTCTTATTCATTGTCCTACATCTAAAATACCTTTATAATAGAGTGGTTCATTGTTATTTCTACTAAAATAGTGGGAAGATAATGCAGGGTAAAAGAAAGATCCATCCTGCTCTAACCCATCTTAACATGCTCTAACCCCAGTGTAATTATCTGTTTACTATGTACAATTTCTTAAACTCTGTGTACTATAAAATGAAATAAGACAGAACTTATTCATTTAAATAGTGTTGCAAGAACTAAACATAATGTTAGCATAGGTAGTTAGCTAGACATCAATAAGGGAAGGAGCAAAGGGAATCAGACATTAAGAAGCCTAATCAACTGGGGGGCTGAATCAGACAATAAGGCTGATTAAGTCTGGAAGTACAGCTTCAGATACCACAGAGGATTGTACCATTGCCTATCCAGGTAGTTAACACCCCACTCTCCCCCATGTGGGGAGGAGGGGCCAGTTTTCCAATTTCCCCAGGGTATAAGCAGTCCATTCCCCTGGACTATGGGGAGAAGGAATAGATAATAAAGGGGAAATTCCTCTACTGGACACATGCCCAGCAGAAGCCAAGATGGTGCAGGGGAAGATCCTTCTGCTATGAGGCATGTACAGTAGGAACTAAGATGGCAACCATGAGGGACAGAGTCTAGCTCGGGAAAAGAATCTGATTGGGTAAAGAACACAGAACTCCAGAAAATCTAGGAAATGGGTTGTTTAGGAGGACTCTCCAACACTAGCCCATGAAGAATTGAGAAGGTGATTTGTTAATTTGAAAGAGCATCTGGTGCTTCCCAATCATGAGGTGATATAATCCAATCTTAAGAAAGGTCTCTCTCCCTCTTTCTCTCCCAGAGCACTCTCTCCCTCTTCCTCTCCTAGTAACGCGTGCCTTTCGTTTGCACATTCTATCCCTGAAACAGCCTGAGTATAGTAAGGCAACGCTGACCAGAGTGCAGCCAGGAATAGAAACTAAGCTGGCCATGTAGCGACAGAAGCTGAACTGGACTAAGATTTGACACTAACTAAGCAAACAGCCTAGAATTTCTGGACACTGGTCTTTCTTCATACCTTGAGGAAGGCAAGGCTGGACTTTTTCCACAGTGGGTCAGACAGAGACTAGACACCAGGAACCTGGTGGCTGTCTTCCATTCCTATTCAAATAAACCTTACCACTAGATCTCATCTTCCTGTGTGAGGGTCTCCTGAAATTCCTTTCTTGTGACTTCATGAAAGGAACCCATTTCCACCACTGGCAACATCTACATATTTTAGCAAATATAAAGCTCCGTGTAGATATAAATATTCCCATTGACAGCATCTTGCATTTGATGTTTGCTGGGGAATAAACAGTGCCATGCCTCCAAAGTTGGAGAAGCGTCTTGTCATCAGTCAATATAATTATCCTGTAAAAGTGTTCCTCCACATTTAAATTATATTTTCAAAGCAGCTTATTTTAAAGTGTCTTTGAAAAGTTTACACTGCAATTTCTCTTGCATATATAGATCTTTTACTCTTGTAAAATCCCTGGGCATTTCAAGTAAGGAAAGGTCATTTAACTCATCTGGTCGATTACAGTTGTGATCCATTCCGCAACAGAAGCAAAGGAAGTGTTTCTCAATGTGTTATCAGGGAAAAGAAAAAAAAAAAACAAAAACAAAAACCTCTTAGACTATTAGGATTAAAACATTGCATAGGACACCAGCACTAGGCACCTAATTTCATCCCAGACCATTGATGATTCTGCCATCCACACAGAATCAGGCCCGGGACACTGAGACTCGGTGCTACAAGAGGGAGGCAGGCTCACTGCAGTCTTCATCCAGTTAAAAAAATATTTTATTGACACATAGAGTATTCAGAGTCATAAAAATATATCATGTTTATCACTGCTTTTATGGCACGAATAGATATGACACAGGGGCATTGAGCCATATAACAGTAGACAAGCGTTTATTTCACCCTAAGCTGCTCCGAATAATGCAGAGCTCAGCTTATATCCTCTGAGCAGACAGGACAGATTTCATCAGAAGTAAGTATTTAAATTAAGAAAAGAAAAGAAAAATCAATGCAGACGCATATATTAGTGAAATGCCCTGATTGGGTTTTGTACGTGCTAGACAAGCCTGTTAGTAGTCCCTAGGGTACTTCTGTGCCCAGGGTATCAGATTGCTAACCTGGAGAATTTGAAAAACGATCATTTTTCATGGATGTGGGAACAGAGCCAGAAAATTTACCTTTAAGCACTTTGACGGACACCCATAGTTTATGATTATGTTATCACCCAGGCTCTGATATACATTTTTATGGAGAGCTATTTCCTGAAGAATTATGATCCAAGACATTTGGTGTTTGACTTACTGAGTGGACAAACTGCTAAGGATGGATCTAGATTTCAAAAACACAGCTTCCATTATCTACAGACAGGTTAGGGCAAAGTTGGAGGGACAATGTGTTACACTGAGACCAGGGAGATGAGTGACATTTGCATATAAATGGTAAGTGTCAGTAAGTGGAAAGGAAGCATTAAGAAATTTGCATCTGGTTTAAGCTATTCAGCAGGATGCGCTTGTCACAACTTGCTGGGCTGTGTCAGTGTGGAGCCAGGGCCAAAGACAAAGTCGAAAGAGATGGTGGGGAATGAAGTCTTCATAAACATGGACTGCATAGCTGTCAAGGGCTCAGATATATCCCTACTTAACCCCTGACTCCAAGGCCTCCCAAAAGCTGGTTGTTTTCCTTCTGAGACTCCATCAAACTTTCCTTTGCACGAAAGCTCAGGTATATGACTTTTTCCTCGAGGTGGCTTCAAGTCCTTCAAGGCAGGAACAATCTCATTAATGAGTGCGCATCCCGTAATTCCCACTGTCTCAAGATAGTGTACCAAATGGCATATATGAGGCCCTACTGAAATAAATATCGAGTAAATAAAGAAAAATAAAAGTCAGTGCAGAATAGCATCATAATGCTCTGCTTATAGTGTGCTTTCTTCATGAACTAAGGTGCACCACCATCAATAAGAGCTATAGAAAATTTAGAGAAGACATAATTTTCTTAAGAAAACAAAAATAAGCACTGCCTTTGTTGCAGAACTACCTATTCCTTGTTCCCAGGTTTTCAAATTCAGCTCGGGCTTTTCTTTGGGCCCCAGAGAAGCATCCACAAGCAGACATGTGTCAAAATCAGACAATGAGGAGTAGTGGACATACGTATACCCTATACCAAAGAACAATGCCAAGAAAGGTTTTCTGGTCACTACAAATAAAGGTATATGTTATTTTGTTCTATTTTGCTTAAAATTTGGTGTCGACTGCCGTATAATGAACTAGGCAACAGCGGGTTGCTCTTGTAATATCCTTGCAAGACACAATGAATTCTCCTACCTAAGCTGCAGGGAAGAAGGCGTCAGACTCTTGGCGCTACAGAGTCATTTCCCTGTTCAGGACGGCTTGCTGGAGGGTTATAAAGAGTTGCAGCTAGGTCCTTTTCTCTTGGTGGAACAATCGCTCATACAGAGTTGAACTTGTCTTTGTGGCTTCCAAGATATTACCGAAGTGTGCTGATTAGAGGAGGGAAAAAGTTGTTTTCAATCAAGACTTATAAAAAAATGAATGGGAAGGTGATGTGGGTTTCAGTCCATTTCTTATTTTAAAGAGGCCGTATTCAAAGGGGTGTGACCCCGTTCACAACTCACCCTCTTAGGTGGCATAATGCCAAGTCATACCATGGAGCAGCTCTACAAATCACCTGCTGTGTGACCTTGGGCAACCTACATAACTTCTCTGTCATCTCAGTTTCTGCATCTGTAAAATAAGGGACAATAAAATACTTAATTCTAAGGACTAAATGAATTGAGCCTTATAAAGTACTTAAAAAAAAATGCCTGACCTATAGTAAATGTTCTGTGTTAAATATTATTGGTGATTTCAAAAAAGGTTATTTTGGGAGCATTGGACAAAATTTGCTTTTCTTTCTTCTTTGCGTCCTGGTTCTCAGCAGACAAACTAGTTCTCCACTTTGAACTCTTCTTTGCAAGCTAACCACAGTCATTGTCACTCAATTCACAGTTCCTTTACTCTTCTCTCCCAATGCAACAAAGTTCCTGTGAAAAATGTGAGCTTTCAGCATTTACTTAAACTCTTATCATACACCATGAAAATCAGAGGACTCACCCGCAGCAAGCTTTCATTGTCCACTGAATGAAGATCCAACTCCTTAGGCCATGATGCTAGTATCCCCCGCTCTTAATGAAGGGGTCCCCACCTTTTCCATGTATTACCTCCAGCTGTCCCCACCCACCATCTCTAAGCTATACCCTGTGCATAATGCTTTTCATTCTCCAAATGTACCTGAGCATTTTAATTTCTGTTCTTTTGACCTGGGATGATTTTCTCCTCTAAATCTTACCTTTTCTTCAAGGCTAAACTTACATGTTATTTCCCATGAAATATTATCTTTGATTTGCCTAGGAAGAAAAAATAACTTTCCCCTTCATTTATTGATTTCATTTTCTCATGCATCCTAAAGGGAAGATTGACTCTAATCCTCACTTATTTGAGTATCTGTCCCACTTCCACCCAAAAGGTGGAAAAGTTTTGGAAAACTTTTGCTTTCCAAAAACCAAAACGAAAACACTGAAGCCATCCTTGCCTATTAACAGGCACTTGATAAATGTTTCATCAGTCAACAAGTCTGCCTATATCACACACAGAAGCATGGATTTGACAAAAGCCTCCATTCTAGTACAAGAAATATAGACACCTCTTTATTCATTCAGGAAATACTGACTGAGAAACAAACATTGCCAGGATTTGAGCCTGGTACTAGATATAAAAAGAAGAAATCCTCTGACCTTGAAGTGTTTGAGATCTTGGCAGCCTCTTCTGGAAGACTGTATATAAATAGATAAATTATAATTTAGTAAACTATAAAGTGTGTCATAGAGAGAAATGACTGTGGTTGAGGGATACCGGCATAGGGCTCAGAGGAGAGATAGGAGGAGAATTCTGGAGTTTTCCAGGTAAAACAATTGAGAATGGCAACCAAGTGGAGGGAGAAGCATAATCAAAGTCACTGAGTTATGAAAGGAACAGATAAGAGATAATTAGAAGAATAATAGATATTTATGAGGTACTTATATGTCAAACACTATACTAAGCTCCTTAATTGTCATCATAAACCCAGGAGTTAGGCACAGCTATTACCTTTTTACCAAAGCAGAAGAAACTGGTATCTTAGGGTTCTTCAGAGAAGAACCAACAGTACATACAGCGTGGGGCAAAAGTAAGTTTATAGTCGTGAGTACACAAAACACCAAGTTTATTCTTGTATTATTATTTATTAATTATTGTATTATTTTCTGTATGAACAACCGTAAACGTACTTCTGCCCTGCCATATACGTGTATGAGATATGCTAAGAAATTGGCTCATGAGATCGTGGGATCTGGCAAGACCAAATTTGCAGGGTAGGCTGGCAGGCTGAAGATGCAGGAAGAGTTTGACTTTGAAGGCCATCTGTTGACAGAGTTCCCTTTTTGGGACAAAGGTCAGTCTTTTCTTTTAAAGTCTTCAACTGATTAGATGAGCCCAATTCACATTATGTTTTACTCAAATTCTACTGATTTAAATGTCAGTCTCATCTAAAAAATACTTTCACAGAAATATCTAGAATAGCATTTGACCAAATATCTGGGCACGATGGCCTGGTCAAATTGACACATAAAATTAACCATCACATATAGCCTATAGTGTTAAGGGCATTTAGTGAAGTTTATGTAGCAAATACATGGTAGAGCTGAGATTTAAACTCCTACTTAAATTGCCTACATCACAGATCCAGGAACAAGTTAAATCTCTGGAAAGAGCTTGGTCACATTCAAGCGAGAACCTTTAAGGCAAAGCTAAAAGTCAGAAATGGAAAAACTAGTTACAACTGCCAAATGCAAATTGTTAGGCCAAGAGTTGGAAGCCAAGCAGAAACAGAATCAATGTGGGAACAGGTGTGGAACAGGAAGAGGCTTTGCAATGCCTAATCACCTTTTGGGGCAGTCAAGTGCATGGATGCATGGGTGTATTAGCCTGAATTATGGAAAAAGTGGGCTTCAAGGCAGGCTGACTAGAGTCTGGCAAACCAACAAGAAGATTGTTGTGAAAAGCCAGACCATTTAATGATCGAAGTCCAAGCTAAGGATAATAACAAAATGGCTAATACAGATGTGAAACAAGTCAAGTTCAAGTTTACATAGCCAGAGAATGGCAGAACTCTTGCTTCTCTTCTGCAATTACGTTTAATTAGTTAACACTGGCCAGGTTCTCAGGATTGCCGGACATAGGAAATAAGAAAAGAGATAAAAAAGACATTATGTCTATCCAAAAAAAGCTCAAGGACGATATTCAGTGACAGATGCTAGCTATGGTGTCATATTAATAAATGTATTGATTTGCAAAGCTGTGAAACAGTCTAAGAAAAAAGAGTTTGCTAGAAAACAAAATACTCTTAATAGATGAAATGTAAAGAATGAAGAAAAAATAAATATAATTTTACTGATTAGCAAGGCACTGTGCTGTGCTCTTAAAATACATAATCTAACTTAATTGACTGATATTATCAAAAACAAGTATTTTCATTCTTTTTAATTCAAGAAGATTAAGTAGATTGCCTAAGGACCCATGGCTGGTAGTAGTAGATATGGTCTATGAATCCAGAAATGGTTGTTTTTAAATCCCATGTTATCTTCCTTTCAATAGGGCCATCCTCTGAAAGAAGAACAAGCCATGTACATTGGTTGCCTGCTGAGAATCACAAATGAGGAGATGTCAATTCATTAACATTTTCTTTTTTATAATAAACTCTACTGAAGGGCTCAGAGAATATTAAAAGATCTCAAAGCCATCTGCATTCAGGACATCAGTATATACCATTTCACAAACTATTCTAGTACACAAATACACCATCTACTATAACCATAGAAAATGGAATAATTTGAGTTATTTTCCTACAAGTGGAGGAACTGAAGCTGTCCCAGGAATCTCCTCATTCTGCTCTCATTATTTCCTGTCACAGATGGTTCCATTGGCAAAAGTCCAACTGGATGTCCTTCTGGTTGTAGGCCAGATGTCACATATATAGGAGTGCAAGAGGCAGTGTTGTGTTCAGTGGGTTATTGCTGCCCTTCTAACTTCCCAGGACCAGGCAGGATCAGAGAGTAACTTCCTATGGCATCTTAGTGAGTCAGTGCACAAAACAGCATTCACTGAGTGTGTTGTTCATATCCAAAGTCAGCTGTGAAAACCCAGGTAAACAGTTCAATAAATTTAAAGAAATTGCAATGGTTCACAAAACATAAACATCCCAGTTGTCTCCCTATTTTTCTATCAGCATATAAACAACAAGGTGAAAGCAATGAAACTGATTATTTTATAAACTATAATATGATAATATAGTTAAAGAATTTACAAAAGGCATTTAAACTTCCAACTTAACTGACAGGGAATTGTCACTGAAAATCATCATATATTTAAACACTCTTTAAAAATGTATGTAAATATTTAATATTGCTTTTTACTTAAAAATTTTTTTTAATGTTCTTGTGTGCATTGCCTCATTTTGTCACAAAATAGTCTATGGTGTCTGTAGATACCATAGGGAAGTGAAGAACTCTTCACTATGTAAAGGAAAGAAATCTTTTCCTATTTAATCTTCAGGAGAATAGAAAAATACAGGTGATGTCGACACAATCACATGCTGAAAGACCAACATCTGAAATTATCCAGCAAATTTATTTGGAGCACCTTTTAAGTGCTAAATACTGCAGATTCAACGTAATCAAGATATAACATGTACTGTGCCAGAAGGCAAACTTAAGAGGGAGAAAAGTAAAGTCATTTTTATCAAAGTAACCAGTGCAATAAATATAAGTATAAATAGATAAATAGATAGATGGGTAGATGGTTGGGCAGACCGACAGATAATAGATGGTGTTAAGCATTGAATCTTGTGCCCCTAAAATTCATACGTTGAAGTCCCAATCTCTAATATGGCCTTTAAGGAGGTAATTAAGGTTAAATGAGGTCCTAAGAGTAGGGTCTTATTTTGATAAGACTGATGTCCTTAAAGAAGAAGAGATACCAGAGATCTGTCTCTCTCCCTCTCTCAGAGGAAAGACTATGTGAGGCCATAGTGAGAAGGGAGTTGCTGCATGCAAGCCAGGGAAAGAGTTCTCATCTGAAATTAACCCTACCGGCTCCTCGATCTCAGACTTTTGCTCTCCATAATCGTGAAAAAATGAATGTCTGTTGTTTAAGTCACCCAGTCTATGACACCTTGTAATGGCAGCCCAAGCACGCAAAGACACATGTGTACATGGATGGATAGATAGCAATATGGAATCAGAGGGTGAGTGATTTAAATCTCTGATTAAATAATAAGGAAGATTTAGGTATTTTCATTTTTTCTCTTTATTTAAAAAAATTTTTAATTTACCTTTTTCTCTTTGTCCTCTTTGATTTTCTTCTTTTAAATTGTAAATGCAACATACACTTAACTTTACAACAATGTGGAATGCATATAAAATTTTAACACATAAAAGTATTCTACTGGAGTCCAACTCTTCAAACGTAAGCACTCTTAAAGACCTCAATGTGAATATTTCCAGACCATTTTAAAGGAGCCGATCTGCAAGAGTGAGAGGACATTCCCTAAAGGACACCCAGAAGGCAGAGCAGATGAAGCAAAGCCAAGGGCATGTGCAAAAGCATAAAGGAATGAAGCAGAATGTCTCCTTCAGGGAACTGCAAGCAGGCTTGTGTGGCTACAGTTGGTGAGACCGGGCCATTAAGTTACTCGTGAAATAGCAGGTACCACATTGTGAAGGTGTCACATGGAGAACTGAGCTAGGGGCAGGAACGCACGGCTCATGGTGGGGAAGCAGTTTGTCAGCAAAGGAAGAGGTCCTCAACCTCACTCAGAATTAGAGCCATGTAAATTAAAACTCTACTGAAATACTATTTCTCATCTTTCTAATGGGCATAAATCCAAAAATTTTACAAAATACTCCTTCGATAAAGCAATGTCATGGTGTCATTCTTACACACTGCTGCTGGGAATGCAAAATGGTACAGCCTTATAGATGGGAATTTGACCATCTCTAGCAAAATTGCGTAGACAATTACCCTTTGACCTAGCATTTCTTCTTATGAATATACGACAAAGATACACTGGTAAAATATGAAAATACATATAAGTAAGGTATTAACTGTGGTATCTTTTATAACAGAAATATACTAGAAACAATCTAAATTTCTACCAGTAAAACATTAGCTGAATAAACTGGTACATTTACACGATGGAGCACTATGCTGCTGTAAAAAAGAATGAGGAATGATTCTATATCACACTGTAAAGTGATCACCAGGGCATACTGATAAGGGGGAGAAGCAAAAGAAACTAAAAAAAAAAAAAGAAACCATTATATACAGGGTTCAGCATAAGTAAGGCCAGCTTAAATGTGGTTGCTAGAGTAATAAGATGGGTGTAATAATATTTAGTATTAATTTGAACATTTCACCTAAAAACATCATATGGTGTGCTTGAGTGTGATATTGTTATATTACAGAATTATATACTTGTGATTTTGTAACAAAAGATTTTGTAATAAAAGGGCATTATTTGTGCCAGACCCTAGATATAATGGGGATATATATATATAATATAAATACATATAATTTATATATATTTAAAATATATATATATATAAATTTTAATGGTTACTAACTGGTAAGACTGGGAAAGAATTTGAAGGAGACATAAATAGAACCTACGTTCTTCCATATATAACTTTTGTAAACTTGACTTTGGAACTGTGCAAATATTTATATTTATAAAAATAGATTAATAAATTAGCAACAATAAATTACAAACAAAAATTGGAAGACACATGAAGTGAAAGAACTTAACTGTATATAAAGAAAGCAGCAAGAGAAAAGAAGTTAGTTACCAGATGGTTGCCTGTTGGGAGTGGGGAGGAGGAGAATGGGTGAAGAGGTGAGGGGATTAAGAAGTACGAATAGGTAGTTACAGAATAGCCACAGGGATGCAAATTACAGTATAGGAAATAGAGTAGCCGAAGAACTTACACGCGTGAGCCATGGACGTGAACAACGGCGTGGGGAAGGCTGACGGAGTAAGGGGTGCTGTGTGGAGGGGGGCAAAGGGGGAAAATTCAGGACAACTGTAATAGCATAATCAGTAAAATATAATTTTTAAAAATACCAATAAAAAATAAAGGTATTTGCCCTAACCACGCAAAATGGAACCATTCCAAATCACTTCCAACCCAACAATTTGACTAAACATCATAATGGCATATGCCCAAAGGAAAAAAAAGGACAGAAGCAAACAGAGGAAATTAACAAACGAAGACCCTCACGTTTAAAAAAAATAATATCTAATTAGTGTGTTGATGGTGCAGCTCGTAGTGTCTGAAGTGGTCCTATGGCAGGAGTATTGGGGATGAAGTAAATGTGTAATTATACATTTGATGACTGTGATTTTTGGCATGAGGGATGGAACATATGGAAAGACTGATGAGCCTAAGTAGAAACCATATTGAATTGGAAGTGTTTGCATGAAATTAATACTGTATAAATGTTCCCTTTTAAAAATATGCACTTTGTAGAACTGTCCACTAAGAGGAGAATAATAGTGGTCAGTCGTCCAGTAGCAATGAGCCCTTTTTTTTTTAAATTTATGTGATAACCTTTAATGAGTATATCTCAGTAAAAGGGCCCAAGGCTCCTTGGAGAAACACTGAAATTAAGGTCTTAGAGAGAAAGATGGAAACTGTTCTGATAGCAAGGAAGCTATTAAAAACTACGGGGTCATGGCAAATGACTCAGGAGCCATCTGAAAAAACTGCCACTAGTCCCATATGGGATCATGTGAATATCAGTTTAGATAATTGCCCTGGATTGAAACACATCAAATAATCTTCTATTAAGTCTGTGAGTTCATAATTTTACAAAAAAATCTTATTGCTTACCTTTATAAACAAATTCTCATTTTCTACATTTAGAGAATTATAGGACACAAATTCGTCAGTTGGAAAACTGCTAAATAAAAGGAAGAATTCAAACCTTTACAAACATTGAGGCATCTATGCTGCCTCCCATTACAATATTTACCTCAGTGTTGTCAAGTAATGGTGACTGGTAGTTTCTCCAAGTAAAGTGGACATACACTTAAAGAGCTAGTACAATTAGTATAAATTAGAATTGTATTCATAAATAAAAGGAATTAAGAAAATTATTCTGTCAACACTAATTTGTATATTCATGTTTTCATCTCTCTCCCAAATTTATCAATCCTTGCAGGTCATTTTGACTTAGATTTTATTCTTGTACCTCATTTATAAGGTTCCTACAGCAAACCCATGTTTTCTCATTGCATCTTCATTCTCGTGACTTTTTTTTATGTTTAGGTAATGTTTCAAAGGCTTGAAAACACGGCTTTACCCTTGCCATATTCTCTTTTCCGTGATCTTCTGTATCAAAATAACTACCAAGTCTGGTAAATTTTACCAGAGTAGTGTTACGGAAAAATGAAACGACCAGACACTGAGGGGTTAGGAGCACGATCTTTACTTACCTGCACGGGCCCAGAGGAGACAAACTCCAAATTCTGAGCCCAGAACAATAGCCCCGCATTCCCTTTATGCTGGGCTAAGTGGGGTAAGAGTCTTGGGAGGCGTGGTATAGATTTGACCGGAAAAGGGTTTACAGAGGTAAAAGAGAAGCATTTGCATCATAAGTCAGGGCAATTGGCGTGAAAAGGGCTTACAGAGGTGGGAGAGAAGCATTTACATTATAAGTCAGGGCAATTAGCATTTCATCTCTGGTATCAGCCTTGATTCCCTCTACAGTAGTATTTAAAAAGTACATTTTTTCCCCATTCTCTTTTTCAGCCCTGCATTTAGATCAAGTAATCAGGACCCCAGTGTTGGGGCCCCTCATCACAAGCGGCTCTGCCCTGGCCTTCCTCGGGACACACGTTCCCCAAATGCAGAAAGGTCTCACACATTCCATTCTAGAGTACATTAAATAAAGGTACCCATGACCCTAGAGCTCAGTGTCTAAAAATTAACCAACTCTTCTTTCCTATACCCAGAGATCGCGAAAAAAGAGAATGTAATATATAATCCAACTTTTCAGCTTCATTGAAGTTTGAATCATTCTAACATCTTGGGAAATTGGAGAAATAGGAGAAAGGAGAGATGGAATTTTATAGCTTATTTCAGAGACCAACAAAAGGTGTGACTTTTATCTTTCATACTAAGATATCTTGGGTGTAAATCATTAGGCAATACTCTTGAATTCTCTCTTAGTGGTTGTGATGCTTGTTTTAAGCTTTTAAAAAATTCGCAGGAAAGAGAGGAAAGAAAGCCAAAACCTTTGGCTTATAGGACACAGGCAGTGACAAAATGCTGGTAAACAGAGGAACACAACTGCATGTAGCTAGTCTGTGAGTCACAGGTCACACAGGACAAAACTGCTTTTTAAAATTTTGTTTTCAGCTGGATGAAAAGTAATTTTGTTCTCCTGAATTTCAAGATTTTTCATATCTAAAAAATAGCCTCATCATAGAAATCACTGTTGAAATGGAGAAGTTACTATCAGCCTGACCATGGGACAGCAGGTCTAGTTAAAATGTTATTTATCTTCATAAATGATCTTGCATATCTGACATGTTTTTATGCAGTAAAGGATAGAGCAACAGATCCATGCTTTTAGAATGCAATGCTCTGTAACTAATGGTTTTTTGAAAAATAATTTTGAATTCCTAACAATGTTATAAGGAAGCTAATAATTTCAAAAGAATGGTTATTAAAAAAAAAAAGGACTGATTTTGTGTGATTAATGGTTTCTCATAGCTAATGAGAGGATGCCACTCCTACAATTTAAGGGTGTACTGCTGAGTGATGACAGAGCCTAGAGATTCTTATCCTCTTACACAATGATCTGTAAGTAAATCTTCTGAATGAATTTCCATGCACATTGCATGGCTTTGCTACACAGCATACAGTGTATTATGATGCCCTTAAACATTAAGAATGCTGAAATAGGAATAGCCAAATGGACTGCTCTTTTTGTTAAACTAGTGTTGATGATCTTTTAACTTTTTAATCTGTTAAAACTTGTTGGTCATAACTTAAAACAGAAAATATAGCAATTAAAGCAAATACTGTTTCTTATAGAATGGTTCTTCCTGAGTGGAGCCATCTTCCCACGCACACTCCTTGGCAAAGTCCAGAGTCATTTGGGTTTCCACATTGGACAGGGGGCGTTACTGACATCTAGTGGGTAGAGGCCAGGGATGCCGCTAAACATCCTAAATGTGAAGGATAGACTCACAGTTAACCATCTAGCCTAAGACAACAATACTGCCAACCAAGGCCCCCCCAAAAGTGTTATTTAACTTCTCCTTTAAATGAACGTTGTTAATTTCCTTTTCTCACTTATATCCAGTCCAGTTCTTTATTCTTTATAAAACATTAGCAATCCTGATTACACCTGTCAGAGTGTGCACCCACCCGCCAGCTGCCAGAAAATTCCTCTCTACCCCTCTGCTAGTGTGCTGTTCTCTTGCTCGTTTCTGGCTATGTTTACAATTCAAATCATGTTATTGAAGAGCTTGTCCGCCATGTCCATGCCATCAGCATACAATAATCTATTTCAGCATCTGGGCAGCCACTCGGCATTTAGGTAATTTGGGAGTTGCAGGAGAATTTAATGAGGTTCCTTTTCATCTACTAAGGTACCAAGAAGATGAATCCATGAGTGAAACACAAAATGAAAAAATAAAAAGATCACATTTTAGGATAGGATTCATGGCTTTCAACCAGTATTATCTCCATTGTAATAGCGATTATATGGGAAAACGAGAAGTAATTTCTAGCTTGTTTCTAAAGTTTATTGGTTCTATCTGAATAAAGAAAAGACTATTTTATGGAATCTAATAACAAAATGGCAGTCACTTTAACACCTAAAATATGATTTCAGTGCTTGGCTCAAAGAGTTGGTAAATGAGCCATTTTATGTTGGCTGACACCTCTGAGCAGAATTCCAGAACAGCACCATTCGGTCACAGCTTTGGCAGTTTGCTGTCACCCAGAGACCTTTTTGTAAGAGCAACAGTGAGCAGTGCAATGTGAATCCCCCCACATTATTGGATCACGTAGATGCACCCAGTGGCCTGGAGCATTATGAGGTAAAACCCACTTCCAAGTTTAAATAGCTGCCACCCTGAGATGAATGGAGAAACACCAAGTAGCTTCTTCCAAACTTTGAACGACCCATTCTTATTGGGCAGGAAATTGAATGTAAAGAATTGCCCTGGTCTCAGAATAGGGTGCTCACAAAGGGGTGGTCTATATAATAAATTAAGGAAACAAGTTACTCTAGTATCACTGGTAGTGTGGCGATTCCTGGGCATTCTCCTTCTAGATGACTATGTTCAAATTCCAAGAGTTAATGGATAAGAAAGGAAGTCAATTGATAGGATATGTTATCATTTGGAAGGGGTGCAATTTTTGCTTCATTTCAAAGACTCTGGAAGCCTAGATTATATATACTACCACTGTAATAAAAAATGAAGACACTCAGCTCTGAGGTGAGATAGGTAGCTGATCTGTGTTAGTATATTCTTTAAGGGACTATAGCTCCATTTTAGAGGGAATAAAAACATTTTTTTTCTAATACCTGTTATGCATGGTCTAAGTTGGTTCTGAAAAACAAGTCCCCATGACATGTAAGCTTATTCTCTTCTGAGAATAAAATTAGAATTCTTATTAAAAATGCAAGGAGACACAAAAATGAAAGGGAATCTTAACATGAGAGATCAACCTAAAAAGTGATTAATTTAAACCATGCAACGAGATTTTATTCCTGAAACTTCCCTAAACATAATATACATCATTTAATGACTCAGATAAAGCAGAAACAACGTTCCATTTTGGTGTCTTTTTTGGTTATGTAATACGATGCTAGTATTAGGTAGTACTATATGGCACAAACTCAAACCACTTCTAGAAAATGAAGAGCACTTCCTCCTAGCTGTAGATAGTTCTATGATGAATAATGATGCTTTGAAGTTACATTTCTTACGAAGGCCTGTTTGGTGCCTCCACTTCTGAAAACTGAAGATTCTAATTGTCATCATTCAGATTTTCCAAATTCACTTATTAAAAACCATATAATTTTGTAAAACATAAGACAGTTACTTCTGAGAAAAAGGAAAGGAGATAAAACTGTGGGAGCAGAGACTTTCAGTGTTATTGATAACATCCCTCTTGTGAAGCTGAATGAATTAATTTCATTATGTGTTTCATAAATTACATGTTAAGTTAAATATAATATTTGTAGTAGCTATCACATAATAAATAATTTTAAACAATTTTTAAAAACCCATGTATTTAATGTTTCTTAAGTGCAAGACCCTTTGCCAGACATAATTTAGAACATGGTAGCTGCGTCACCACAACTTACCTTGAGATTATAGCAACTGTAGAAAAAGAAATTTAAAAAGCAGGCCAAAGTGGAAGGGAAATAATAAGGTTCAGGAAGAAGTCTATTTTATGCTGGTATCAACAAATTATCTTGAGTCCCTATAGTGTGAAACACTGTATACAAATGAAGTAAAATGAAACAATATCATTTATTTATTTCTGCTCAAAATTTTATTGTTATTTGAAATATTCAAATAATAAAATGCATATGGGAAGCAATTTTAAGTAGTAGCAGCAATATATGCTTGAGATGAACGTAGTTCTTTATAAGGAACTACAAACATTATGAGTAGGTCATATTTCTTTACAAGAGGAAAAATATCTGAATACAATCAAAGAAAAAAACTAAAAGGAGAAAATAAGACATAAAAACAAAGAATAACAAGATGAGGTAAGTCATAATGCCAAGGATGTTAACTGAATTGCAACATTATTTTCATTTAAATCCTAGGTGGGGCAAAGGTAGGATTACAGCTGCTCATGTGGAAAAATAATACAATAATTAATAATACAATAATTACAATAATTAATACAAGAATAAACTGTTTCATGTACTCACAGGTGTAAACCTACTTTTGCCTCACCCTGTATTTCAGTTGTAAATCTTCTACCACTCTGAAAAATCATGGAATTAAAAATCTCTAGAACTCGAAGACTTTTATTATGATCTTGTCAAAATATTGTTTTATTTCATATGAAGAAATAAGTCTGGGATTTGGTTAACTCTGCCTTTTTCCACGAACAAGTCTTAAAGTAACTCAACTGAATTCAGAGTTGGATAGTTTTTTTCTCCAAATAGATCTGAGATTTAGGATTCACATGTGAAAAGTAAGACAATAAAGATGCCAAGTGGAGCGGCGTTGTGGTACAGTCATGAACATAGCTGCCTTCCAAGATGCCAAATAATATACTGATGCTTGGGGAAAATTGATAATAAGGAATTTGATGTAGTAGGCATTTAAGAATATTTCTTTTATTTTAATCACAAGTACACATTAATATGAAAAATAAAGGAAAATATTTTTCCAGTTTGTATAAATGCTCTCGGCACTGGCATCCTAATTTGATAATTGTTAGTGCTTTTCCGAGGCTGGGAGTTTGATATGGTTGAGTGGAAATGCACTGGGATGGAACTGGATCACAATGATCCTCAGGGGAGCCCCCTTTGCCATCATACGAACGAGCCAAACGCTAGAAAAGAGCTCCAGCACGTCTGCTTATAATGGTGTTTGGCGTTTAAAACAGGATTATTGGGATCATCTGTGATATCTTAACAATGATCCAGTTCCCAGCTTGGTAATAATTCATGCATTTCAGTATAGAATTACTAAACCTGTTTGTGAAGAAATAAATAACATTTAAGTTTTATTTTGCTCTAAAACAAACATTGTAATAAATAATTCTAAATGAAGTTTATCTTTCTTTTTGCCCTGGGTACATTAAGTAGAAGAACTTTACTAGGATACAGGCTCAACTGCAAAGTCAACATTTTATGTTTTGCTGTAAAACACACTGTAAGAGATTGAGATGAGGAAACATGAACCTTTATGTGATTAAAGAGCTAAGACAATTTAAACAGTAACAACTCAGATGCTAAGTTTTTCCTAAGGAAAATGCACTTAGGCTGTAAATAAACCAGGTATAAATGTAATCTTTAACTCCACACTTTGGCAAGAACGCTCCGTCCATAACTGACCCCACCTCAGGAATTCCCAGTCCAGCTCATTCTGAGAAAACCTGGGGCCCACCAGAGCTACTAGATAAGAATCCCTAGGGAAAAATACATGGAATCTGTATTTTTCAAAAAAGTTATCATAATGCTTTTGATGACACACTATGCTTGGGGACCACTAGCGTGAATGAAACTTAACTTTTAACCAAAATAAAATTTTGAAGAACTGAGACTCAAATCTGTTTTTGAAAAATAAAATATTTTCTGATGTAATGAAAGCTCAGTATATGAACAAATCTCAATATGTAAGGTAAGTTATTTAAGGATTTGTTCTCCCACAAAATTCCCTGGGTTGTTAGGCTTGGGATTTTGCATAGGAGAAGTTTTTTTGTTTTGTTTTGTTTTTTTAAAATAATAGAGCCTATTTGTACTGAATCCTAACACCTAATGAATGACTCCCTCACATCTTAGAAAAGAAGGATCATAATAAATTGAATCAAATTATAATTCAAGTCCATTCAGTCCTCCAATTTATGTCCTCACAAGGTGACTTGGTTTGTATTTGGTTTGACATTTCATAAACTTTGACCAAAGTTAGGGCACTACATATTTTATCTCAATTTTATGCTTAATTTATTTATATCCAGAAATTTGACAAACCAATGATTGTTCCAGACTCAAGGTGACTTTTAGATGAATTTATTTAATAAACATTTATTAAGAGAGTATTTTTTGCTATGCCCTAATTTGTCTGATAAAGTAAAACTCTTTTATTATTAGTTTAGGGTCTATTAAAGGCATCACAAATCATTTATTGATTTTTTATGGAGATATAAGAAGTGTCAGGTACCAAAACATATAAGAAATGGGGTGATTCATTTACTAAGTATGACATACTAATAATGCATGATAGCCTGTTCAGTTTTATATCTGTTCAGTTCAAAGTCATTTATTGCACTACTGTAATATTCAAGACGTTGGTTAATGTGCAAATGTGGAAGCTGTATTCTGTGAGCTCATGATTTAACGTGAAAGTATCAATAGCCTAATATTGCAAAACATATATTGATTTTAAAAGATAAAAGAAAACATCTTCCAATAAAAATAGGTCTTAAGAATTTTTTAGTGGAAAATATGAAGATAATATATTAAAAATAAATTACCTTACATGTTTTAGAAGACATAAGAACAACATTTTATTCAATGTAGTCACATTCTTTTGAAAATAACCTTGAATTCTGTCAGATCTCATGGTTACATTTTAGAATTTAGCTAACACTTTTTGAGGAGTCAGAACTTCTAGCATGCCTGTATCCTACTGATGAAACCAGCTTTTAATAATGATCTTGTACTACCTCAATAAGTAATTATACTTGATAGAAATTCCATTTGACTAAACCTACTTTTATTGTACAGATATGATAAATAAGATTCAAGTATGTTTTCTAATTTCTTATGTCTTATGCAGGTTTACTTCCTTTATGACTTTAAATATCAACTTACTCCTTCAAACTGCTTTCACTTGGGTAAAAAATGTTTTTCTAATTTAAAAAGTCCCATTTCTCATGCCATCACTGATCTGACCATGGCCCAAAATGCAAGTAACACCCAGAGTTCAGCTGGGGCATCATTTGGGGCATCCCATGTCTCTCAAGGGCCAGGGCATGCCATGGCCAGCGGAAATCTAAAACCCTCCCTGAAGATTAGTGCAAATCCTCAAAGGACTATGACTTCTAGCCCAGGTACCCTCCCTCACCCCCCAGTCTTCATATATTTGCAACCTCCATGCTATACCAAGTTGCTCTAGATTTGAAATTCAAGCTCATTATCATTGCAAAAATAACAAAAAGGGATATATATATACATCTATATATGTATACATTTATCTATTTATATATAACATAAAAAATTGTGAGTAAAGAAAACTATTTAAACATGTAAAGAGGAAGATACATGGTTAATGAGTTAGTTCCATCCTAATTTCCCAGTTGCTCACTGAGGGGCTCTTCTTCAGCCTTGCCCGTGTTCTTTTGGGGGAGCCGAGGTCATTCCTGGAGTGTCAGGGTCTCATGTTCCCAGATGCAGTGGATGGTGGACATATCTGCACCTAATCAGCCATAATGAAACTAATGGAGATTTTGGCTGGAAAGAGTCTTTGCTCCTAGACTTTAGCCTGAGAACTCCTAGACCAAAGGAAATGAATGAAAGAAAAAGAATCAAGAAGTTCATCTTGCTCACCTAGATCAGACCTTGAGTCAAACCAATCTGCTTTTTGACTTGCAAATGAGGGAGGCAGTGAATTTTGTTTTTTGTTTATTAGTTTCTTTTGCCACTTACAACTGAAAGACTCCTAACTAATAGAAAGGCTGAAGACATTGTCCACTGTGTGATCCATTGACTCTTATACAGGATTAATATGAAAATGTCTTGACAGAATTCACAAGCACCGAGAAATTCGTCTTCCATGTTGAGCTTATTCTCCCTTACCTAAGGTAATATAAATTAAGAAATATACCATATTTCAATTTTTACTTAGTTACCATAATTAAAACCATGACTTAATTCTGTGCCACTCTGCAATAAACACACTTGCCTAGAATGGGGTACAGTCATCTTTTCACAATCTTATTGATTTTCCCATTATATTTTGTCTTTATTTTAATGTTCCCTCTGCATCAGTGTCTTTCACTGAAAACTGTTTTAATAGCAAATGTTTAATTTTTCAAAATAAAATAGAATATGCCACCTAGATTTCTCCATCATTAGTTAGAAAAGCCTCCTTTAGAAGTGCCACTTGTAACAATCTCAAAACTGCATTGAATAATGAACACTTTGAACTAACAAAATAAGACTGATATAATTTGATGAGTAAATCAGATTTGGTTAAAACTTTCCTGGAAATTACTCAGAATTATAGGAATGAAACCACAAAATGATCCTACACAAAATTGGTTCATGGGTTTTGTTTTTAAATATATTTTATTAATTATGCTATTACAGTTGGCCGTTTTTCCCCCTTCCCCCCCTCTACTTGGTACTCCCATTCCCTGTGGCAGTTCTCTTAATTCATGTCCATGAGTCATGCATATAAGTTCTTTGGCTACTCCATTTCCTTTACTGTTTTTAACATACCCCTGTCTATTCTGTACCTACCAATTTGTACTTCTTAGTCCCTGCAAGTTTTCCCCCATTCTCCCCCTTCCTCCTCCCAGCTGATAACCCTCCAAATGATCTCCATATTTATGATTCTGTTTCTGTTGTGCTTGTTCGCTTAACTTGTTTTTTAGGTTCAGTTGTTGATAGTTGTGAATTTATTGCCATTTTAATGTTAATAGTTTGATCTTCTTTTTCTTAAATAAGCATCTTTAACATTTCTTATAATAATGACTTGGTAATGATGAATTCCATTAACTTTGCCTTGTCTGGGAAACACTTTATCTGCTCTTCAGTTCTAAATACCTTATTTTGCTGTGTATAATGCATACTTTTTTGCCCACATTTTTGAGGGAAAAATAAGGCTGTGCATTATACATGGGTAGTACTAATTTCATATCTGTATAAATGTTTTTAATTCTTTTATTTATGCTTATGTGTTAAAAGTATAGCTCTAGAAAGCAATGATATTCATGTGCAAAATAACACCAGAGAGTATGATCATTGGTTTTGTTTCTAAATATAAATAAATAAATAAATAATTGGATTAAAAAATTAAAATGGAAGATTTTTTTTCCTGAAAGTTTGGGCCAAAAATGTGCGTATGTATTATATACAACAGTGCATTATACATGGCAAAATATGGTAATAGTTTTGCTGGATAGAGTAATCTAGGTTGGAGGTCCTTGCTTTTCATTACTTTGAATATTTTTTGCCAGTCCCTTCTAACCTGCAAAGTTTTATTTGGGAAATGAGCTGACAGTCTTATGGGAACTCCTTTGTAGGTAACTATCTGATTTTCTCCTGCTGCTTTTAAGATTTTCTCTTTCCTTTTAACATTTGGTATTTTAATTATGATGTGTCTTGGTATGGTCCTCTTTGTGTCCATCTTGTTTGGGACTCTGTGTGCTTGCTGGACTTGTACATCTATTTCTTTCACCAAATTCGGGAAGTTTTCTTTCATTATTTTTATCAAATAAGTTTTCAAATTCTTGCTCTTTTTCTTCTACTTCTGGCACCCTTGTGATTCGCATATTGGTACATTTAAAGTTGTCCCAGAGGCTCCTTAGGGCATCCTTGGTTTTTTTTTTAATTCTTTTTCCTTCTTACTGTTCTGATTGAATGTTTCTTTCCTTCCTCAGGTTCCAAATAATTGATTTGATTCTCAGCTTCATCCATTCCACTTTTGGTTCCTTGTAAATTTTGTTTTATTTAACGTGGTGTAAACCTCATTTCTGCCTGGGTTTTTGTTTGTTTTTAGTTTTTTTTTTTAATGCTGTTGAAGTACCCAATGAGTTCCTTGAGCATCCTAATAACCACTGTTTTGAACTCTGCATCTGATAGATTGCTTATCTGCATTTTTTCCTTCCTTTTTCTGGAATTTTGTTCTGTTCTTTCATTAGGGTCTTATTTCCTTGTGCTCTCATTTTGGAAGCCTCCCTGTGTTTGTTTGTATATATTAGGTAGAGCTGCTTTGACTCCCCGTTTTAAGCGTGGCCTGTTGTAGAAAAGCACACTGGTAAGTTGGATAGGGTAGAACCTTAAATAATTGCCAGGGTGGGGCAACCTCTGTGAATGAGGTTGATAGAGACTCCAATATGGTGTTGCCACTCTGTGGCTCTATCTAAGGGAGGACTCAGAAAGGGGACAATTGCTGCTGCCTGGCCTCTGGAGTTTTGATGGGGAGAAAACTGTCCCTCAGTATTTGCCCTGATACCAGAAACCTCAGTTTCTCCCTGTATGCCACTGGTGCCCTTCCAGCTGCTGCCCCAGTGCTGAAGCCAATGGGAATGAGCTTGCCCAAGTCCTAAGTCTGTTGTGGGTCCTTCAAGAGAAGACTACTGAGAATTCTGCAGTTTCTTCTGCCACTCCAACCCCCACTGGTTTTTACTGCCAGAAGTTATGAGGATGTATCTTTAGGGCACCAGAGCCTTGGGCTATGGTCTCTTGTGGGGCTGGGATCCCTTGCTCCCAAGGCATCCCTCCTACCTTTTTTCCCACCACATGGGGTTCTGGAACCGCCCATTCCGCATCTCCAAGGCTCAGTGTTCCTCTGCTTGTCTCCATGTCTCCGCCCCTTCTACCCACCTGGATGAATGTGACATCTAATTCCTTGGTTGTTGGATTTTCAGATAGCTCAATTTTTTGATGATTCTGGATAATATTTGTTTCGTAGTCTAGTTGTAATTTTTGCTGTGGTCACGTGAAGAGGTGAACTGTGTTTACCTACGCTTCCATCTTGGTCAATAGCTCATGGGTATTGAAAAAATAAATCAATGAAAGAAAACATATTTTCTGAATTAATTATTAAATTTATAATGTCTTTTAATGACAAGTGAATATGCATGAAAACAAACACACTCATATATATGTGTGTGTGTGCACGTGTGTGTGTGTGTGTGTGTGTGTGTATATATATATATATATTTACATACCCTTTTATTCTATTAGGTAATTCATTTTTATTTTCCAAACTAATGAAAGAATTAAACATATCATAAGGAATAAATAAACTTAAAGGAATGCCTGGTTTCTCCTGTGACTTTTCTTATAACCACATGTGTTGAGGAGGCAGGTACAATAGAAGGCAATTCTGAAATAGCAATATCAATTGTAGATTTACTTCCTTGATATTAGAATAATTTCTCAGTCTTTCAATGTGTTGATTGATAAGTCTGGATAATGAGGGTCATGTCTAAAAATCCTAAAATGAAGGAGAATAATATGAGTCAAGCAACAGAAACATAATATGGGTACGTTCAACATGAAAAAGAAATTTACTGAAAAGTTAAGAAGATGCACAAAGAATCAGAGGATATACAAAAGAACTAGAACTTCAACCAAAGTGGGACTTGTTCTCAGGACCTATATAATAGGAATAACAAGACACTCGTTCCCTTTGGAAACCTGCAGAAGGAGTGAATAAGAATCATTTGTCAACTCTTGTGCCTTTTAGATAAAGAATGGTGATTCCTGGAGAATTCGATGGCTGGGTTTCACTGGCTCATCCACCCTATGTAACAAGAGGCTAAGGTTTCCTGATTGGCAAGTTTTGAAGAGTTCATGTGCTGGGAGAGACTCAGTTCCCCAGAGAAATGTCAGGAAAGTGCTTCCAAAAAAATGGAGAGGGATATTAACTAGGTCAAAAATATAATGTCCACATCAACAGACTGGACTCCAATACAAAACAGTACAGAAGGAGAAAGAGAATAAGGACTGGCTGATGGGGTAAAGAAAGGGAAAACCATCAACTCGAATAAAATAATCTGAAAAAAATGTTTTATATGCCTTCTCCAAAGACAGGTCATAAATTATAGTTTATGATGCTACATTTGACTATAGTTATGTCAAGGGGGAGAACAAGTCAACTTCCTTTCCAAATTTCCCATATAGGGAAGCAAACAAACTGAAATCTTCTGAAGACATTCAAATCCAGAATAAATTTGCTTTCTTTTGACCCAGTTGGTGATACCAATTTTAATGCTGTTTGCCATTCATGTAACTTTTTAAGCCTTTACCTTTCACTCCTCAGAGTACAAAGTGGTGGTATTGCTTTGCATGCTCTGTTAGTCCCAGACGTTGTTTCTCTCTACAACAAGTTGCACAAACAAACAGGTATATTTGAGCTTGTAAATTTGTTACAATTACTTTTATCAATGGGTTACAAGTGCCTTGTATAAGGTTATTTTTCAAGAACGGATGCCAGCCCTGACACGTATCTTGGAACTTGAAGCCTAGAAAATGTAACAAAGATATATATTTATATGACAAGGCATTATTTCTTGACCATCTGATATTTTTATATACTTATTTTATTTTTAATTACAATTTACATTTAATATTATTCTGTATTAGTTTCAGATGTACAGAAAAGTGGTTTGAAAATCCTGTACTTTACAGGGTGGTTCCCTCAGTGTTTCAAGTATGCACCTGGCCGCACACAGGTGTTATCATGATACTCTTGACTGTACTCCCTATGCTGTAATCCACATCTCTGTGACTGTCCTGTAACTACCAGTCTGTACTGGTTAATCCCTTCACCTTTTTCACTCAGCCCCCCTAAACACCTCCCCTATGACATTTCTCAGTGTGTCCCTCTGTATCTATGGGACTCTTTCTATTTTGTTTGTTTATTTTGTTCTTCAGATGCCACATATAAGTGAAACAATGTATTTTTAGGACAATACTATGACATAATTTTATCAGAAAAGTGTTATTTTAATGAGCTAAACAGTCTTGCTACTGCTTTTTTTAATTTAAAAAAATATTAAATAAGCATGGTCATAACAGATTTTCTTACTGAATACATGAAATACTTGATTTTATTTGTGGTTTATCAGTGTTTTTAGTATATTCACAATTGTGCAACCATCCCCACTATCTAGTTCCAGAATATTTTCATCGACCCCCCTAAAGTTTCATAACCGTTAGCAGTTATTTTCAGTCCCCCTCTCTGCCACTCGACCTCCAGCCAGCCCCTGGCAAACACTGTTATACTTCATGGCTCCTTAAATCGTCATTTCTGGACATTTCAGGATATCCAGAATCATAACTGGAATCATACACTATGCAGCTTTTTGTGTCTGGCCTAGCTCATTTAACATGTTATTAAAATTTACCCCATTGTATCATATATCAATACTTCATTTTTTTAATGTATGAATATATTAAATTTTGTTTGTTCCTTCATTAATCAGTGGGTATTGGGTTGTTTCTGCAATTCAGCTCCTATGAATGATGACACTAGAAATATCTGCATACACGTTTTTGTGCAGACACCTGCTCTGTGGGTGTGCCCCAGAAGTGGAAGTGTTGGGTCTACAGTAATTTTCTATGTAACTTTGGGAGGAATTGCCAAACTGTTTTCCAAAGCAGTTGCACTATTTTACATTCCAAACTCTCTGTTCTTATTGAGAGCCAACCATTTTTCTTTGGAAAGTGATTCTTGGATTTTTGTCAATTCCCAAAGTTCTGAAAATGTAGATTTGGACAATTTTGCCAGTGGGTATTCTCACTGTTTTTACAGTGGGATAGATTTTTGGAAGGTTTTACTCTACCTTTCTCACACTTCCACATGTGTTACACAGGGGCATAGTCCCTTATTTAATCATTTAATCTTCTTTATTGATCTTCATACGATGAGTATACAGGGATCCTGCCCCATGTGGTCTAAGGTGGACAATACACGCAGAACAACACCACTTGGGAGATTACTTCTTATTTATATGAGTAACTGTAACCTCCTAGGCCTGGTCCTCTTTCCAAAAGAACTCCAGTGTTGGGGGCTTGGGGGTTTGGATTTGGGGTATTGGATCCATATTGATTAGACTGATAGCTGCTTTACATGAAATTTAAATTGCTTAAATAATGAATCTATTTACACTCTGGGAAAGCGAGAGACACTGAGCATGACTTTAGAGGATTTTCACGAGATGAGCTCAAACAGATTTGACGGCTTTTTAAATTGAATTTATTTAAATTACAAGTGTTTTTCACTCCCTTCCAGATGCAACTATCATAAACCATAGATGGATATTCTCTTTATAACTCGGGGGAGAAATCATGCACAACTACTTTGTCAAGGGTTTAAACTCAAATAAATTCTTAAATATAAAGTGTCCATTTTATTCAAGTTATATAAATAGCTAGAATTTCCCTAAATAAAGCCGAAAGCACCAGGCACACTTCTGTCTGCTCTCTGAATCCATTTAATGAATTTAAAATGTTAATTTCCATTGTCTGTTCTTCAAAAATGATGTACAGTGAACACAACACTCATTTTTAATGTGGATTTTTAATGGATATTTAAAGGAGGGAGGAAGAAGATTTTGCACATTTAAATATTTTTTCAATCTGACTTTCGAAAGAGCTCTTTATTTACAAATAAAGCATATTGTTGTTTATCATGTAAACATACATCCAAAGTAGATAAAAAGCTTTCAGGGAAATAGCTAATATTAAAACACGCTCATCAGAGTATATAAGTACTTTGCGATGCACTGGCAACAGCTATAGAGAGTGGCTTTCTAAAATATTAACACTGTGAAGAAACTTTATTTTAAGGACCTTCAAAGAAACAGCAATTGGATTCTGGATTCCAATGACATCTAGACCCTTAAGATACCTTTAAGAATCCTCTGACCTTTGTACATACTGAAGAACTACCAGCTACTGAAAGTTCATGAAATATTCTGCTCTTTAAATAGGATGCTTTTTTCATTGTTTATGAATGTTTCATACAAAAAAATAATTTTAGAGCCTCAACTATACAATAACAAAGTCTTTCTGGACATTCAAAAATGGATCCATTTATGAAGTTTTCATGATATCAAGGTAAGCTGAATTCCACTCTTGCAAGAGAAAGATGCATATGATACACTATGTTTTAAGAACTGGTATATTAAAAGGAGCAGCAAGCCTGTGATAGGGAAATCAGGACTTAGGGGCATTAAGTTAGAGTCACAGCGTAGCACTCGAGTACTTGAAGCCCCGGATCCTGCCTCTCCCTCGTGAGCAGCCTTGGCAAAGCTCCGTAAACCGCCTGTATATAGTTTTCCAATCTGCAAAATGATAATGTTATTTCTCACATGTCAGGGTGCCAAACAAAACAGGTGATCAATATACAGCTGCTTTAAAAAAAATAAATAATAACATTTACTACATAGTAAAAGACTGAGTTAATTGGGACAATCTATGATGAGAGGTAATTCCCTGGCCTTAGAGGTTCAATAGGTTTTCTGAATAGCCTGAGGGTTGTTTTAGTTTTTGTTTTTTTTCCAGAAGAGATGAGTATAAAAATAAAGAAATTTTTTGAAAACAGTATTGAGAGCGATTGACTTCTCCCCGTCCATTCAAGACACAATCTTCAGGTGATCTGCGCTGCATCTGATGAGTTTGTGTGTGGATTCCATGAGCATAGTATACAACTTTCAAAGGGCTGACCTTAAGAAACGGCCTTCAATGCCTGGTGTGCAGCAGGAAGAAGACCCAAGCCCAGAGAAGACTGTGATGAGCTATAACCTGTGCTCACCTTCTTACCTGCAACGTTCAGAGGGAGACTTGTGGGGAGAGTCCATATGTTGACACAAGTGTCATCCACAAATGGGAAGAGTCTTCCATATTGAAAATGAATGCAGTATTCATTATGGCTAAGGCCCCTGTTACAGAATTCCTGTTCCCCTTTTACTATTTATATAATTTTGGCTGAGAAATTTCCTTATATATGAAACTGAAAAACTGCAATCAATACAAGAGGATTATTGTGAGCCTTCAATAGTATTACATATAGGAATGACTTAGTTCCATGGCAGGCACATTATAAATACTCACTGTATGTTGATACTAGGAATAAACTATTAATGGTAAAAATTATTACATGTGCCAGGATTATAAATAGTGTTTGCAGGAACTATCCTCACCTAAAACATACTATAAAAATGTGGTAAAATATTTGCAGAGGGAGGCCCATTCTTCGTCAGTCGTACACGTGCTTATTCCAGAAAGTATCCGGTTAGAGCCTATGAGTACTCACAAACTTATACAAAGTTTGTCAGATACAAATTTCTTAAAGTGTAAAGCCTTGACCCATGTACAAAAGTAATATTTTGGGAGAATCACAAATTCAAGCCTAAATATTACTCTTTAAAAAATGTGAACCTAATTATGACTTATTTCAGGTGGGGTGTCGTAGAAAACACAGTCACAGTCTTGATTCAAAGAAGTTCCTGCAGTGACGAGGGAAACCAAGAAACTAGGTAGCTGAAATTAGAGGAGCTGAACAAGTTTTTGCAGGTGATAGATGAAGCGAGTTTCAGAATATTACCCTAGTTTTTAATTTATTGTCAGAGAAATATCTTTCACATTAAGAAACAGGTTTGGTGATGATCAACATTTCTGTGCATAGACTAGAGTCCAACTATCCTTTGTTGAAAGGTTTTGGTAAAGATTTGAGACAAAGATGCCAAATAAGGGGCATGTGAATGAATTAATTATGAAGCAAGGAAGATTCCTGAAAGACAGTGGGGTGGCCAATTATAGTTGACACAGGAGGCCAATCTAGAGTGGGAAGAGTTCTTTAAAATGTGGTCCTCACTGTGCTGAAGGTTGAGCAATTGACATTAACAGGTTCCCAGGAAATAAGAATTGAGTTTAATCACTTTTTTATTAAAGACAGCATAAAAGGAACACAAAGTTTAGTAGGGATTGACCAGGGCTCTTATTTGTTGAGTATATTAGGAATTATCTAGTTTTTAGACATGCATAGAGTGGCGTATACATTTCACTTGTGTCTCTGACTTCTCAACCTATGCAGCAAGGATGGGATGCCCGATGAAATTAGGGATGCCACCTCAATGTGAATTTTGGGTGATAATTAATAATTTGTATTCATATCTCCCATTTGATATTTGGGACACACTTATAATAAAATTTATTCATTGCTTATCTGAAATTCAAATTTAACTAGGCATCCTTTATTTTCATTTGCAAAATCTGGCAACCAAAATTGGGAGAATAATAAGCTGTAAAGATTAATAGAATTAATAACTGTTAAGCACTTAGAACCATGCCCATCGCAAAGAAAGTGCTCAATTAATGTTAGCTTTTAGTAAAGTGACTACTATTACCACCCTCATATGAATACAAGACTTTTTTATTAATTGAAATTTAATATAATTTCCCATGTACAAATATTTGGCTATTCACACATCCAAAAGTCATAATCATTCCATGCAAGTAATTTTTAAATCTGAATTCATGCTACTTGGGGTTTACATTTTACATGGGTGGCAACATGAACAATGCTGATCATTGTTTATAGCTTTTGGTTTACCAGATTAATCCTTAGGAATTGATTGTTTCTAGTTAGGATATCTCCCAATTTGGTTATCTGTCCATTAGTGAAAAATAGAAGAAAGGTATCAGGTTTTGTATGAAATGTGTTAACTAGCTGTTCTTTTGAAAGGCACTGATGGATGAAATAAAACTGCCCTGATTCAAGATATAGTTCATTTATTTTCTAATGAGAGAAATAGAAAATTTGATATGTTGACTGATTAGTCTATGCGTATCACACTCCATGGTCCAGTTCCCTTTTACCCTATCAGAATTCCTGCCCTATTGTGGTTTGAGAAACATGAGACCTTTGTTTGGTCAAAGAAAATACTATCTAACCAGGACTACTATCAGAATCAAATTATTGTATTTTGTGTGTGGGGGGGCATATTCAAGTGTAAGTACATTTTAAAGAATCATGATCCAGTCCTATCACTACCACCCAGGCTAGAATAATAACCTTTAAGCTAAAGAAAGAAAAAGACTTAGAGGGAGTCCAGTGTTCTCAGATGTTGGTGAAGCTACAACAAAACTCCTTTCCTAGAAGGAGGACTAGAACCTCGGAGAGGCAGGGATATTAAAAATGGAAAGGCTATGCCCTTTCTCTGTCTGCACTGGGTAAACTTCCTAGAGCGATTCAAATGACCGTGGCAGTGATGTGTGGAATAGAGACCGCAGCATGGGGATCCCAGGGAAATGCGTTAGGATAGACCAAGTCAAGTTCTTAAGCATGCTGAGGAGACAGAAGTTATTACCCATATTGTCTCAGGCAGTCATGGCATCACAAACAAGATACTAAGAGCCAACAGGGTCAGAGTGTTCTTTCCTGGTGGATAGAGTAAAGGTCACCTAACCAGAAACCAAATGATAAAGTAGACATTTTGCAGATATTGTTATAAAGTAGTTCAAGACAATAATCACACGCAACCCCCAAGGATAAGATGCTATGTATCCCTCCCAACCTCCAATTAAATGCTTCTCTAATGAGTTATGACAGAAGAGAAGGAACCTACATTGTTTGGATTTTCTTTCTGAATGAATTGAAAACACTGGTGTGGCTGTTTTTAACCTGAATGGAGTAAAATGGAGAGAAATTCTCTCCATTACAAAGAAAGTTATCTTTCTCATTCCTCCTTCAAAACCCACATGGCATATGAGATTTAAAGATTTATAAACCCAGTCTAAATACTGCTAATATGGAATATCTGTATAACAAATTTATGAGAGGATATAAATGAATACCTGTATAAATGTATTTACTTCACTCTTGGCCATAATGTTAAGAGATTTGCAACTTTACCAATATTAAAATGGGGCTCAGAGAGATTGAATGATTTGTCCAAGTCTCAAACAGCTTGCAAGTGACAAGGGTTGGGTTTGAATGAGAACCATTTTCTTCGACGAAGAAATTCTTTGGGATATCAGAATACATTCTCTCCCAGCTAAACATCATTTGTTATCAATCACTGCTCAACTAACATTGCAGACTGACTAAAGTTGATAGGGATCTTTTAACTTCCTTTTATCTACATATTTCAAGGAGCAAAATACTTTGTCCAGTGCCAAGTTTCTGCAGAAGTAGCTTCTGCACTTTTCAATAGCATCGGAGCTAGGACAACCTCGGCATCAATAATTTTTAACTTCCCACTGTAAACTTGACATGTAGAACATAGGAAAATATGTTTTATTCATTCCTGATGAAAAGAGAAAGATATACTAGATTTGTGACAAGAGCTCTGGTTAGTAAATACATCAAAAACAGAATGCTTCAGAATATGTTACTTCAACTCTTTTTTAAAAAAGAGTTTATTTATTTATTTTTAGAGAAGGGGAAGGGAGAGAGAAAAAGAGGGAGAGAAACACTGATGTGCGAAAGAAACATCTATCAGGTGCCTCTCACACCCCCAACCAGGGACCTGGCCAGCAACCCAGGCATGTGCTCTGCCTGGGAATCGAATGGGTAACCGTTCAGTTTGCAGGATGACACTCAACCCACTGAGCCACACCAGTCAGAGCATGCCACTTCAACTCCTGAACACATGATTTCCTCTCCTATAAAGTAGAGATGTTGAAAGTGCATTTGAAATTGGATTTTAGAGCTAATTGTAGAGTCCTCCAATGTCAAGTTCAAGAGATGTAATTTACAGTATTCTTGTGTTTCCTTGTTTTCTTGTTATTGTTTTGTTTTTAATTGAGTCCTGGTCAAATGTTGTTCTTTCAAATAGTGTTCATATTTCTTACAAGTCTTGTCTCTTAATTCTGGGCCATTGCTTTATGAACTTGTAGTCAATTGTAACAGTTTCCAGCATATACTGAATTATTTTCATTAATTGTGGATGCTGAGAGTTCTTTTCTTTTTAAAACATGATTTCATGGACACCTCAATAGGAAATTGAAAAAGAGTGTTTCTGGCACTTTGACTCCATAATTTCTTTTCCTGGAAGTTTCTCAGCAATTAATTTGTAATCTATGGTGCTTGTTTTGCTGCAAGTGCATTTTCTTAATTAGCCTATGAGAACAGGCATTTATAAAAAACAAAATAAAAAACGGCCTAGAGAACATTGTTTCAGACTCACCGCTGCCTAGCAAAATAAAATGCTCTCTGTAGAACTGAGAGAAAAGAATCTCAGGGGCTATTATTTCAATGTTAAGCATGGTTTGCTAAAACAGATTAAATTAAATTGCTCACATTAGACTAGCTTTTCTCTTGCTACCAAGGCTGAGAAATAAATTGGTCTAAATATCTTGATGAAATATTCACCAATTGTAATTTGTATTGCAGAGAAAAATTACTTGTCATGAATTGAAAATATAATCACTGGTTTTCATATTGCCTTTAAGGCATTAAAAAACAATCTCTCATGATACCATACTATCATTGATCCAAGAAAACTCTAACATCTTTTTAAATTTTGGATACAATAAATAGATTTTTTTACCTTAAAAGAAATAAGGCTGGAGGGAGTTTTTCAACCTGATAGAATGTTCCAGTCTTTATGTGTGGGGAAATGATTCTTCTAGCGACCTTAAAAATGTATGGTCTTGTCAATTCAGAGACTCTGTGATAATGTTCTTAAATACGAGAAATTTGCTTTTCCTTTTGTCAGGGCCAGAGTGGCCACGTCCATGCTCCCCACTCCTGAATGGCCTGCCCAGGTTTCTCAAGAGTTTTTATCTGTTTCCCTGGGCAGAATAATTTCAAATACCACCAACCTTTCCTTTGATCATATTCATATGAGTGTTTTAATAATTCTTAGGGGAATTCAAACATTTTATCCCAACTAACTGAGTGTACTAAAAAACTCCTAAAGTGTTTTCTAATGTAGTAACACAATTTGAATTACTAGTATAATTATTTCTGGGGTAAACACAATGTGTTACAATTTAAACAATTTAATGTAATATCATCTTAACCACAGATTTGACATTCTGACTCATTAAAAAAAAGAGAGAGAGAGAATCTGTGTCAATAAACTTAGGTGCTTTAAATTTTAATTAAAATCTGTCTTTTTTTTCCCCCAAACTTAGACAAAAATTTTAGAATCTATAAAAAACATTTCTCTAAGAAACAATTTATCTTAAGTCCAAGATAGAAACTCAAGAAGAGTTTTTACATTTTGAATCAGGTCCAAAGGAACTGACAGTGTGAAACCACATGAAAATGCAAGAACATTTTAAAGAAAAGGTTACTATAGTCTTTTGCAGTAATCCTAAAGATGTATAGTTCATATTATGCCAGATTTAGATAGAATTACTTGGGGAAAATGTTCTTATTCTACTGAAACTAGCTTTCCTCTCCTCATCAATTAGATAACATATTAGGCATTAGTGAGAGGAAGACATTTGAAAGTACTGCCATTTTAGCATAATCCTGATTAACGTCTGTAAAGTTCTATAGGCTGAATTACGAAAAATTTCATATTAAAGGGAAAATATAGCTGCATGTCTATAGCACAGAAAGAAATATGCTCAACACAATGACCTAGAGACTCTATATGTTGCCACCCAAGTCACTCCCAAATCATCAAAAAATGTTTAATGACTGTGATCTCTAGCTTACCAGTGCCACCATGTTGCATTAATCTATAGTTAGTTAGAAATTCATGGAAGGTATGTATTAAAATTGTACCTTTTATTATCTATTAAGAGGGAAGTCATAATATTATACTACAAGTTCGAAGGCTGGAGTACACACATAACAAACAAAAAGCCAGGGTTTGCTATTCTGGGCCTTCCTCTTGTGGAAATAAAAACTATGAAACAGAAACAGAAAGAAGAAACCACTGTGAGGACAGAATTTGATGGGGAGTCTAGGAAATTAAATGTTTAGTTACTGGGACATAGAATGTCTCTAAGTATTTTTAATGAGGTGATAACATCTCCAAGATGTGTCAAAAGTGTTCAGTGGCGTCTAAGGTAGCTTTTGCTTCTCTAGGGGTCGCCGGGACAGTGAGATCTTGATGGAATGTCCACAAAGGTTTAGCAGCAGGCAAAGCATAAGCCATTTAGGGACTGTGAAAGCTGCAGCTCCAACTTGAACTTTCAAGGCTAAGTTGCCTTTTAATATACCTAAAACAACGAAAAAAAATTGTTAGAGATTTAATGAAGAGATGAAGCAGGCCTAGTCGTTTATGATGTCCTTCTTTGGAGGCTCACAACTTTAAAGTAAAAAATGGTAATCACCGAGGAAAAAATAAATGTTTCACTTTTATAGGTATAATCGATTCTCACAAATATATAGGATTGCAACTTACACATTAAAAAAATGTAATCCATTCTGTCTCTTGGGTCACCCCTCTACATAAGGATATAAACTTCAGCTATTACTACCTTGAAAAGAGACATCTCTTTATCAGGACAGCAAAGAAAGTGGTCAAATACAATCGATTCAGGTAGGCTGTTAAAATACAATGGTTTTACTGAAGCTAATTAAAAGTCTTGTAATTTGCTCAATGTAAGTGTGGCACATGTGCTTGCGTGTGTGTATAGTGAACCTACTATGTGCAGGCTATTGTCCTTGATATTTTCAGGATGCAAACATGTTTATAAAAAACAAATGTTTGCCCACAAAGAATTAATCTTGACTACTTACTGTATTAGTCAACTCAGGCTGCCATAATAAACTATCATAGACCGAGTGGCTTAAACAGCATTTATTTATTTTCTCACAGTTCTGGAGGCTGAGAGTCCAAGATCAGGGTATCAGCAGAGTCAGGTTCTTGTGATAGCCTTCTTCCTGGCTTATAGATTTCCTCTTTCTTGCTTGTCCTTGCACCGGAGAGAGCGAGAGCGAGAGTAAGAGTGAGAGAGAGTTCTGGTGTCGCTTCTTATAATGACACGAATCCTATTGGATCAGGAACCTATTCTTCTGACCTAATTAAGCCTTAATTAATTCCATAAAGGCTCTATATCCAAAAATAGTCACATTGAGGGTTAGAATTTCAGCATACGAATTTTAGGGGGAACACAGGCATTCAGCCCATAAAAACTAAAGTACTTTTATCTCCCCTATCATATAACAGTTGTAAAGAAAGATGAGAACAACAAAGGAAAAATAAAAGGATGAAAAAGAATTTCATGTGGAAAAGCCCATATAAATGCATGTGCATGTTTAGATGAGAAAGAGACTATTTCTAGAAGACAGTTTTTGGAGAATGCAGAATTATGTATAGAAGATACATACAGCAACAGTATCATTTATTGTCCAAATTTAGGTCACTTTTAGGGTTAAAGTGTTACTATTAATCATTACAGAATCGGTCAAGCTTAAAGGCAGCCTGTGTCATGGGTCTACCAGTCATTTGGAGTCATTTAGCCTTACTGAAGGACCGAAAGTGGAAGAACAAGGTGGGGAGAACCAACTGAGGTTTAGATTCAGGTTGGAGGTAAATGGAAGACATACGGAGCTTGTAGAGGACGGAGGGCCGTGATCAGAGCTGAATTTTATTGGGATGAAATGGGAAGCAGTGTAACTGAAATATGTGGGCAGAATTTAATTACGGCGGTGGCTGCAGAAACAAAGAAGAGGAGACAGGTAGAAGGTGCGGAGGCAGAGCTGGCAGAACTTAGAGGCTGATGATGTGTGAGCAGGTGACTCAGATGTGAAGAACCGGTTGCCTCTTTACCCACTATTCTTTCCTTACATCCTCTATCCTGTGCTCTATTCTTATTCTTGGGATCTGGCACTAAATATTCAAAACCCGCGCTTTACAGTGCGGAAGCAGTTTGTAAATTCCAGACATCCTGAAATACTGCTACCCGATTGAAAAGTTTTCCGGGTGAGCAGTCAGCTAAGGTGACCTCTCAAAGGTAATATTTTCTTATGCCACTAAAGCATATCTAGTGTGTAAGAGGCATCATATATTAAACACTGTTCTGCTTGAGGGATCTTCCAGAAATCTCCAGATACTTCCTAGCTGAGATCTCTTCATCCTTCAAAATAAAAGTAAAAGGCAATGCAGTCTGGGAATTAAAATGTTTCCAAGATTTCTTACGCTGCCCTTTAAGAGCAGAGTTGGGTAAGTTTTAGATAAGAAAAAGAGAAAAGATATTATGTTATAAGCTTTACACCACATGATTAAAATATTCTTAATGTGAACAGAAAAACAAGCAAGTGACTATTCTTGGTTCCCCATTCTTTACCTACCTCCCACCCACCAATGGAAAAATCTATTTCAGAGTTTGTCTGTTTACCTGGAGAATATTTAGATATTGCTAGTTAGAGGGACAAGAAAAGTATATCATAGATAATTTCGTTCACTGATCAGACAAAAGTGTTATCATTTTATTGTTTGTGACAGCTTTGAAATATTAGTTTTCAGACTTTCCTTGCTTTTCCCAGACTAGGGCAGTAATTTTCTTAAAATTTTGCTGCATGTCAAAGAGGTGCTTAGGAATGGGATTCTGGGAAGTTAAGTTGATCCACGGGCCTGCAGGCAGACATCTCTGCCTTAAGTAAGAACTGCTACACCATACTTAGGTAGACTTTCAAAAGACTTAGCATTCAATTGTTATAATCACATGCCTTAGAACAACTTGTGGATATTTTATTTAATTATAATACTTTCCGATGGTTGTTTACTTCTGATTCCATTGCTAGGCACAGGTCATACTCAGGAGTAATCCGTTCTCAGCCTAATAGAAGCTGCCCCCCATTCTCTCAGGTTGGAGTATGTTTCTCCATTACAGGATATGCACAGTTTTCAGACAATGCAAATAAGAAACATAGGCAGGAAGGGAAAATAACACAAGCGTACATCAATAAATCACAAAGACCTTGAAATACGTAGCTGAGCATGTGAGAAAATATACCAGATCTTGCAGTGAGATGAAACGCGTATATTTAGAATATTTCTGGGGAGATCTGAAACCATTTCGACTTTAATCATAAAGCCATTGATTCCTTTGTAGAATGTGCTCAGGGCAAGCAAGATACCAGCAAGCCAGGGGAATTAAAAAGCAAGGCAAGGGAACAAAAGCAAAACTGAAAAACACAAGATTGGTATGTGGCCCAGATAGAATTTCAAAATAATATTTCAGAGAATCTCATATTAAAAAGCTTAAAATGATAAAGATTTCTAGGGATGTGGATTTCATAAACTCTAAGGTAACTTTTGCAGGAATTAGATAACCAGTGAGAAAAATAAAAGACTGCAGATGGGAGTCAAATGATGCATCGAGCCACAGTTAAAGGTCAAGACCAAGTAAGGCAGCCCTGGCGATGGGGAAAAAGAATTGGGGCCATTTTCCTCAAAGGAAACAAACAGATTTTATTCCGAATGTCAAACCTGACTTCAGAATATGGAGAGTGGATGCAAATGATGATAAGACGAAGACCATGGGGAAAACCTCTGGGAAAATAATAATTTCTCTTCCATTTCCTGAGTTCCTAAGGCGTGGCAGAATCATAAAGAACGCCCGTGATTAGACATAGAAGACCCAGCAAATGAGGCTGAGATCAGAGAACCGCTTTAGATATGAGTGTTACATTAAATTTAAAGAAAATATAAATAAGCCTTTTCAGAAGTCATGAAAACCTAATGTTTATGTTATGCTTACTTCATAAAGAATGAGTTGGGATTCGAAGGTAGGGTGAGTTTTTGTTTTCAAAGCATTTTCTCTCATTTCAACTTTACAATATGCAACTTTGAAAAGCAAAGTCATTCTATTCACAGCAGTCAAAGAAAGAGTGTTTTGTGATTAGGGTGGCGTGAGAGTGAGAGGATAGCATGGGACTTGGCAAGACCTGGCCATGGCAAGTTCAAGAGAGAGTCGGGCTAGAGACAGTGCTGCACGCACCTAAGTCAAGATCCTCAAGCATCCCCATGCTTGAGATTTACCTGCACTGTTTGCTCAAGTACAGATTCACAGACTCCAGCTCCTGAGATTCTGATTCAAATGGGAGAGATGAGACTGGTTTGTATCTGCTGTTTCGTTCTTTTTTTTCTCTTCTTCCAAGTACCCACTTTTATGCTGATGTGGTTATTTCTGCAGCTAATTTTGAAGAACATCTTGAAAAAAAAATTAGCAAAGGGTGAAGCACGGGAAAGATCATGCACAAAATTCTTTGAAAATAAGAAAGTATTTCTAAATGCAACCTATCATGTTATAACACGATCCCAGAACATTAGAGAAGGTGGGTGGGGAGAGGCTCAGAGCAATGATTTACTGAAAGGTTCAAGACACTGTTAGAGTCAGAGTTTTAGAAATGCTTCTTTGAAATTAAAGTTTTTGTGTATAGCCCATTTCAAACATTAGGATAGTCAGCAACCTGTATTGGTCTCTAATGCACTAGTAGTAAGTACACCATTGTATGTTAAAGCAGAAGCCGAGAGGCAAATATGAGAAACAGACCATTTCCTTGGATTCTGCAAAATGGAAAATACTCCATTACAATACTAAATGATTGAAACTAGTAAAGAATTTTACAAGAAAGGTGCATACAATTATTTTTCAACTGATTTCGATTATTTCACATTCACCAACTACTGAACTAAATTGAATAAAAGTATGATGTACATCACTATGATATATTTTTACCAAAGAAAAGGCTTCAATATCCACGCTTGAGATTCTCAGATTTTAAGTCATGAGCAAGATGCATGGAAGTTATCTAAAGGATTGGTTCAAAGTGCAGGTCCCCAGGCCCTACCCCACACCAAGTAACCCAGAATATTAAAGTCTGGGCTGTGAATATCTGCTTTTTAAACAAGCTTTAGGTCAACCTAATACAACAAAAAATTGGGAAACAATGCTTTGCTTATTTTTAAAAGGTTTCAACCTAAACTGACAATGTGTCAGCAAGAACAAAGCTGGTCAACTCAGTTAATAAAATATCAAAATACATCAATAATAATTAGTAAATAACGGCTTCCCTGACCTCCTGCTCTGAGTGGTAGGACCAAGGGTAAAATGACCCCTTACTCTCTCTAAGATCCACCTGGGGCGCCCCGCCTCCCCATATTCAGGAACTAAGACAGCAGGCCCTGCCAAGAAGTGGACTTGAAGACCCAGCTCTAGAGTTCGTAGTGCCCTTGCCGATTGGTCAACGGACATGCCCCACTAGTTGGTAGTTACTCATAGCATCATCCTGGACCCCTGCGGGTCCCAAGTAGACCAGACTAGCTTGCAAACTTAAAACATACACAGTTTACTGTACATCCATTTCACTTTAATAAAGTCGTTTTCTTAAAAAGGGCAAAGGGCATTGGAGTTCACTTTCTTAAAGTTTGGTAGAATTCACTTGTGAAACCACCTGTCATTGTGTGTGTGTGTGTGTGTGTGTGTGTGTGTGTGTGTGTGTTATGGGAGTAAAGTTTCTTGAATAAATTAGTAAATAGTTTATATATTAGACTGTTTCAATTAGTTTTAAGAGTTAACCATTGAATTTATTTGCTGGTTCTGTCATTTTTCTGCAATTACAGTGTTGATTTTTTTTGACCCAAGTTAGGAAGCAATGGAATATAACTGATTTATCATGTTAACAGAACAACAGAGAGAATGAAAAACATTTCAGTATTTTAAGAAAAACTAAAAGTGTCTTTTTTAATTCACATATAAAATCTGGGTGAAAAAATTTATGTAATATTTCTAGTTGTGATAATTTTTTTCTTTTTTAAAAATTTACTCTTGTTCAGTTATAGCTGTCCCATATTTTTCCCACTTGCTCACTTCAACCCCATTCTCCCTCCACTCCCACAGTCAATGACCCCCCATTGTCCACGCCCATGAGTCCTCTATTTGTGTTCCATTGCTTACCCCTTCCCCTTCTTTTCCCTGATATCCCTCTCCCCCCTCCCCTCTGGTTGCTGTCAATCTCCTTTTTTTCCAAGTCTCCGGTTATATTTGGCTCATTTGCTTGTTTTATTGATTAGGTTCCACTTATTAGGTGAGATCATACAGTACTGCCTGGCTTATTTCACTTAGCATAATGCTCTCCAGTTCCATTCATGCTGTTGCAAAGGGTAGGAGCTCCTTCTTTCTTTCTGCTGCATAATATTCCATTGTGTACATGGACCACAGTTTTTTGATCCACTCATTTACTGATGGGCACTTGGGCTGTTTCCAGCACTTGGCTATTATAAACAATGCTGCTATGAACAATGGGCTGCATAGGTTCTTTTGAATAGGTGATTCAGGATTCTTAGGGTATAGCTGCAGCAATGAGATCACTGGATCAAAAGGCAGTTTTGTCTTTAGCTTTTTGAGGAAATTCCATACTGTTTTCCACAGTGGCTGCACCCGTCTGCATTCCCACCAACAGTGTACTAGGGTTCCCTTTTCTCCACAACCTCTCTAAAACTTGTTGTTTGTTGATTTATTAATGATGGCCATTCTGACTGGTGTGAAGTGGTATCTCACTGTGGGTTTTATTTGTATTTCTCTAATGGTTAGTGATGTTGAGCATTTTTTCATGTGTCTCTGGACCCTGTGTATGTCCTCCTTGGAGAAGTGTCTGTTCCGGTCCTTTGCCCATTTTTTAATTGGATTGCTTGTCTTCCTGGTGTGGAGTCCTGTGTAGTTGAGATAATTTTTTGAACAAATATTGCTTTTAAAAATGTATGTCTTAGGTTAAAACATGAATAATATTTTTCAAGATCTGTGCTTTTTTTAATTATTAAACTTTAATTTGTGCTAACTAAATACACTGTACTTTATTTTACTGTTCAAATTACTTTGCATTGTCTCAAATATGTGTTTAAAATTATAAGTTTAACAATTTTATCTTAAAATATTTAAATTATAAGCTATGGTTTATAAAAGTGAATTAATTCTTATAATACTGTCGATCATAATGATTTACTCAGTCCCCATGTGCTATTTCAGTAGAAATGCCTGTCATACCTTGGACAGAAACACTGGGTTGCTGACATAGTTTTGATACTCATACACCTTTGCTTCTTATTTTTATACATAATAAAGTGGCTACAGGTAAGGTTGTAAAGGATGGATAGACAATATAGGCTCATATTGGGATACCTGTTCATATTTACTACTTTAAGAAATGTAAAACAGATGTGTGTAACTGAATGGAAATACATAGCCTGTGCTCATGAGTCACAGATAGTCCTCCCGAGGTCTCCATTGCTCTGATCAGTGCTTAGTACAAATGAGAGTGGCCATTTGCCTGCCTTGAGCTCTTTATGGGGGGTGTGGAAACAAAAGTCAATTATTTGATTAAAACTTGAAGCTATTATGTTTGGATAGAACTGCGTGCTCCTCTCAATGGTTGCAAAAATATATGAATATGATAGATACATTATTGAGGAAAAGAGTATAATAGTGTTAAAGTAAAATTGCTTCTTTGTGTCAGTAGGTGAAAAGAAGAAAGTCAATGGCATTTTTAGGTTGTAAAAGATTTGAATGGTAGTAACGTTTGTTCGCCTTGGTTTAAAATACTTGCAAATAATGAGTTTGAAAGAATCAGCAAAATGTATGAAATTTTTTAAAAGTTGGTTCAATGTTTATTGCTATTCATAAAACAAACAGTTGGCTTGTTAATACAGAAAAAAATGTTATAGCAGTTTTATAAAATGGTGTAAAACTAAAATTCAGTTACATTCTGTTAAAATAGTTTTTTTCTAAATCTGTCACTTCTATGTATGGTGCCTAGATAACATTCTTTATACTATGAGAGCCTGTTACATTTTTTGCAACACTTTTGCATGATTCTGAATAATTTTTAACAAGTAACTTTTGAAGAAGTTAGAAATCTTAAAGTTCTTTTGTGTGTGTCTGAAAAGTACCCAAGTGTTTGTGTTAAATAAAGTGTCTTTCTTTTATGTATTATCTCGAAGTGTGTCTTAAGATACCTATGATTTATTCTCATTTCTTTTCCCCTTTGACAATATTTGTTGATATTTCTTATTTCAGTTCAGGCCCCCAAATCACAGTAATAAAATATATTTTACACTCAATTTGTCTGTGGTGTTCCCCAAGCTGTCTCTGGGCAATGCCAACAACAAGTTCACTCACCTTTCAAAATGAGAAAGCTGGATGTCAGTAGGTGTGTTTGGCATGCTTCATGTTTTTAATTTACTCAATATTATTGTAAGACTTGTCCTACCTATTAAACTCACAGTGTGAGAAGAGCTAGAAAAAATCAAAAGAGAAACACAACTGTCCCAGGTTAATTATATACAAGTAAAATGCTGTTGATTACACAAATACGTAATTTTCATGTTAAATAGAAGCAAAATCATGTTCATGTACAAACACTGGTGGAATAACTGTCAACAAATTCACTTTCAAAATCCATAAATAGAATTTATACTTATGAGCACTCTTTGGCCAGTTTTTCATACAATGTGAGCCATCCAATTAGAAAAGATGATACAAAATCTGTTCTTAAAGAAACACCTCAGCCATGAAAGACATTCAGGTCAGCTAAAGTCACAGACCAACGTTGTTATGGAGGATAGACTGAATGGAGCTAGACTTCCTCTGAGTAGGTTAAGGTGTAGTCTCTGAGATCACTAACAAATTCTATTGTACCTTGTTTCATATCTTGGACCAAGTGGAAAAGTCAATACAAAAATTTAATAAAAATGGCAGTTCACTTTATAAGGTAGATTGACGGTTTTGGGAATTTGTTCAGCTGTCTGGGTCAGTTCCTGGTCCCAGGGTCATGGTTGAGGTCAATGCTGCTGATTGGCTTCATCCTGCTGCCTGGAACCCTATTAACAGTGGCCATAATTAAAAGCCGTATAAGACAGATTGAATGGATTTGTTGCCAATCTCTGTTGGCCACATTATAATTAGAGTGGCTGACAGAGTAGTATACTCATAAAAATGTTTGCTAGATGCAAACACAGTCAGGAAAGGAGAAACGGATACTTTGGGAAAACAAATTTCTATATGTCTCTTGCAGATCTGTCCATTTTTCAGACAAAGCTCAAACTGCCCTTTGTTGTGGACTATCTTTTCAAAGATGTTGGTATAAAAAGCATTGAAAATTAGAGACTATGTCTCACTCAAGATTAAGGAGGGAAGATTTTTACTGCTCAATATGGTTAATATTATGTCTCCCTCTGGTACAAAGGGTACAAATCTACAAAGGGTAGATTTGCTTGCAGTCCATTTAAAAAGATTTTGATTCCCTAAGCTTGATTTTTCTCAGCTATTATACAAGCACGCCATTGATTGGCACTGACTGGGGTCACCTACATTGCCACAGGTGATGAGAAATTAATTTTAAATTTCTCATGAGCAGGGGACATGAGGAACTGACACAAACACGAAGCTCCCACTGCCTCCTGTGCTGTGATAAGGTCTTTCATCTCTGATCCAGGAATCTTATGTCTTCCATCCTCATCCATAAAACTGTGGCAAGTTAGCTTACTGGCTTGCAAGTATGGTATAAAGCTTCAGACATTTCATAGTTCTTGATACTGATTAGTTCTCTTTAAAAGTAGTAAGAACATGAAAGACAAAGAAAATCTGAGGATTTGTTTCAGATTAAGAGAGACTAAAGAGACATGACAACTAAATTCAATGTATCCTTCTGGGCTGGATTTTAGGGCTGATGAAATACTAGTGAGGCACTTGGGGAAACTAGAGTAAGATATGTCAACTAGATAACAGCATCATCACGATGATAATTTCCTAAATGTGATCATCATTCTATGTTATATGGAAATACATCCTGACATATTTTGAGGTAAAAGGAATTATGTCTACAACTTACTCTCAAAAGTTTAAGAAAAAAATATAAAGAAGAGAGAAAAAAACAAGGAAAGAATGAAAGAATAATAAAGCTAGCACGATAAATGTTTATATTTGTGGATTCTGAATAAAGAGGAATTTCTTATATTGCTTTTGTGGGTTTTTTTGGTCTAAAATTATTTTTAAATTAATTTCCAAAAATAGACCGTGGAAAGCACTGACAGGTGAGGCTCAGTTGGTTGGGCATTGTCCTGCAAAGTGAATGGTCGAGGACTGGATTTCCGGTCAGGCACACGCATGTAGGCCAGGTCCTGTGTTGGGGTGCGTGGAAGAGGCAACTGATCGATGTTTCTCTCCTCCTCCCTCCTTTCCAATCTCTCTAAAAGCAAATAAATAACATCTTTAAAAAATAGACAGTAGAAATCTCCAAAGGAAAAAATAAATTATTTCTTCAACAAATGAATTGCAAGGAAAAGGTTGATAGTAGGGAATTTGGTCATTTGAAACTAATTTAGATATACGCCAACCAATTGCAATAGGTCAATCTTATTAGATCGTAATTCAAAAGTATTAAATTTTTAAACATGATAAAAATGAGGTAAATTTGAACATTTACTAAAGATCTGGTGATATGAAATACATTTTTAGGTGCAATATACTCTCATAGTATACATAAAAAAAGAGATTCATTTTCTCTTAGAGATACATATGGAAATGTTTACAGGCAGAATTCACTACCAAAGAACTTGGTGGTGGTGGAGAATAGATGTTGGGTGAAAGGAACATGAACGGTTGCAAATTCATAACTGCTAAAGCAGGGGTAGTAGTTGCATGAGTGTTCATTATACTAGTTTTAAATTTTGGATATGCTTGAATGTTTTCATAATATATAAACTTAAATATATTTATATGAAAATGCAAAAGGTCAAAAAAAAAAAAGCCTAGACAATATTTTAAAAGAGCGATGTGCTAGGACTCATTTATTGGATAATAAAACTTGCAAAGGTTGCTAACTACGACAGTGTGGTATTTGGTAGTGGAAGGAGATTCAGCTTTGGGTGGTGGATGCAAGATGCAATACATAGATCATGTATCGCAGAATTGTGCACTTGTAACCCATATGGTTTTTAACAAATATCATCCCAATAAATTTAATTAAACTAATTAAAATAAAAAAACATTGTGGTATTGAGATAAGGATAGTCATACAATGTGGGGCAAAACTAGGCTTACAGTTGTTCATGTGGAAAATCATGCAATAATTAATAAATAATAAACAAGAATAAACTCTGTTTCACATACTCACAGCTGTAAACCTGCTTTTCCCCACCCTGTAAATCATGAAATAGTTCCTCCATATATAAGCAATTGATATATGAAAAAAAAAAAAACAATTTCGTGCTGTGGGGGAGGACTGTTTTTTAGCCTTTTTGGTGTTGGTTAATTGGATATCCATGTAGAAAAAACATTACATTTTATCCCTCCCTCTCAATAAATACAAAAATCAATTCCAACCAATTACAAATCTAAATATGAACAAACAAAAACAATAAAACTCTAGAAGATAACAAAATATCTTCATAGGTGGGAAATATTTTTTTACTGTGTCACAAAAATACTAACATAAATCAAAAAATGTATAAGTTTATACTTAATTTAAGCACTTCCATATATCAAAAGTTACCATTAAGAGAATTAAACAGCAAGTTAAACAACAAGTGTCTGAGTGGTATGCAATAATAAATCAAAATAAGGCTTGTATAAAGAATATATAAGCAACCTTTATAAACAAACAAACAAACAAAACACTGATAATCTAATTTTCAAAAACAGTAAGAAACTCAAACAAGCAATTCAAAAAGCAAGATACTCAAATGATCCATAAGTATATCAAAAAGAACTTAACTTCTTTAGTTATCAGACAAATGCAAAGAAAACCTGCAAAGAAAATAATCCACTGGAATAGTTAAAATGAAAATGACCAGTAACACTGAGTGTAGATAACCATGTGGAGCTAAGGAAATTTTATGCATTGCTAATGTAAGAATAAATTAATACTACCACTTTGCAAAACTTTGGCAGTATCCCTTGAGGTTGAACACACCTACTCTCTTTTATTCCTCATCATGCACAAACTGAAATATAAGCACACATTTACCAAAAAGCAGGTACGAAAATGTTCAAAGAACATTATGTGAAACAGCCAAAGCCCGCAACGAGCTCAAATGCCCATCAGCTTTATTTGAATAAATGACACAAAGGAATTCTACAAGCAATGAAATTGAGCTATTGCCTCACACAACAACATAGATAAATCCAATTTATAATGTGAGTAAAAACAAAGAGAAACAATATAATGTGTACAATATGCATTATCCAGTTTATATACAGTTCAAAATCAGTCACATATAATATATGGTGCTCGAAGTTAAGAGAATGATAACCTTTAGTGAAGATGGAAGAGTCAATGATTCGATAAGGACATAAAGGGTTTCTTAGGTGTTAATAATGTTCTAGTCCTTGTGTGGGTGATGGGTTACAAAGATATGTTTACTTTGTGGCAATCCATTGAGCTGTATACTCATGGCTTGTGTGGCCTTCTAGTTGCATGTTACATTGAAGTGAAAAGTTAAATATATGCTACAGATACGTACATGCGCATCGGTCAAAATTCCAGCTTTTTCTCCCTTCAATTTGAGACAGTAAAGTCTTCACTCAAGGAAATGACTGACGTTGCCAGTTTTATTTCTGGCACAATCCCCAAAGCAGAACACAATTCCATTCATAATAATGATTCAAATTGTGACTATTATTAATAATCTTGAAAATAATAAATGCTTAGTATTTACTAGACATTAATACTATGCCAACTCTTTTACTTAGATTACCTTATTTAACCCCCCACCCATTTCAAGTCACATAATGTAAGTACTAATAATTATTTTCCTTGTTTTCAGGTAGAGAAACGGAGACTGAGACAGGGCAAGTTCGCGATCAACAACCTAGCAGATGGTGGAGCTACAACTGGAATACTGGCTGTCCTACTGTCTACCCCTTGAGCTCACCCACAACGCTGTACCGGTTTCCATTAAAACCTGCCAGACGTGGGTGCCTGTCATCCACTGGAAGGGAATAAACCAGAGGAGCCAATTCACAGAATTACCACTACCTAAACTGAGCATTGATAAGCAATTGCTAAGCAAAGGCGTATTAGTAATAACATTTTATTTTTTACGGGAGTGAGGAAATTGCTTTTGGTCAGAGCAGGTCATTAAGCTCAAGCAAAAATTCACTGAAGCGACGGCACCTATTGTTTATGTCACAAATAACTGGAGGGCTTTGCAGAAAGTGTGATGCAAAAGGTAAATTACCTAGTGGAATTGTCGGCAGAATAGAACTGCACACTGGGGCCTTTTCCATGTGCAATTGACAACAGCTAAAAATAAATAGAACGTGGCAATAGCTCCCCATGTTCCTGTAGCCCCAGGGTGATACTTTATTTTAATAAATGATTGAAAAAGTGCTTAAGTTTTTCTGTTTTCAGACTGATATTTAGAGGCACAGGAAATGCATTATTGAATATTTGGCTGCCCTAGTTTCAGCAAAAGGGTTGTCCTTAATAACTAGTACTAGGAGACTAGGTTTACCATTAAGAGTATTGGACATTTGTGTTGTTTTATCATTAGAAGTGATAACATGTGAATTAAGCCATCAGTGAAAGACAGAAACCACATGATCTCACTTATACGTGGAATCTAATGAACATAATAAACTAATAACAAGATAGTGACAGAAGCTTAGACAGTGAAATAGATTGACAGCTAAAGAAAAGGAGCAGGGGACAGGATGAAAGATGGCAAGGGAATTAACCAAACAACATTTATGTACAACCATGGACACAGACAACAATACGGGGATTGACTTAGGGAGCAGAGAGAGTAGGGCTGGGTGGAGGGTGGGAAAGGGAGAGAAAGTGGGAAAAACTATAATAGCATAAACAATAAAAATAAATTAAAAAAAGAAAGAAGAGAAGACATGTCATCTGCCATCCTCATTCCCTTCTGACTTCCCAGTGATAGATGTGAAGGAAGACTTCCAGCCAAGGGAAAGGTGTACAGTCTGCGGTCATAAAATAAAATTAAATTAAACAAGGTCTATGAAAAGTAATTTTGTGATGGTACCAAGTGGCCATGAATTGGAAGAGAAATGGGAGGAGAAAGTGATAAGTTAATGAAGAAAAGTAATATTGTCCTACTGAGAAGCTGAAACCAAAATAATAACCACGAAGTGTTTCCAGGGTCCATCACAAAAAGAAAGCATTAGGGAAATATTGAAATTCTTTTGCTCTTGGGTTCCTTAAAGATAACACCCAGGCTATTCTTTTTTGTTTTTCCCATAGTGCTTTGCTCATTCTCGCATATTTTGTGACATCAGATTCAATCAATACCTTATTATTTCTTGTTCTCTGATATGTGTTTCTTGGAAAAAATATTAAAGGAAATAAAAAGTTGTCATTTCTCATTCAGAAAACATGGACTGTGCCAAGGACTTCATGCGCATCCCCTCAATTAATTCCCACAATACATTAGGTACCAGTACTGTCTATGCTTTATAAATAAGAGGAGAAAGTCACAGAGACATGAAAGAAGTTTCCGAGGTTACACACTGTAGGAGGACAGAGCTTGGCTTGAACTCGCTGAAGTCTGAGAGGGTCATCGGACATATGGTGAACAGTTTGGAATTTCTTGTCCATGATGGGAAAAAAATGGGAAAATCTCTTAACAAAATATGTTTACTGATACCTTCAGAAAGGATGTCTAGCCAACTGGTATATGTAGAGGACATAACACCAGGAAAATACTATGTGGAATTTAGTCTAGCTTTCTCTACATTGTGGAAAAAACACTTCAACCAGGAAATATGAATCTGCCATGACAGGAATAGATCTAAACACTAGAAGTATCACACACAACTAATCAACTAATTTTTGTTTTTATTTCCTATAGAATCACCTATATAGCAACAATAAAAAAAAGTTCAGGAAAGAAAGAGCATTCTCATTATTATCTTTAGATAATTGTTAAATGTGTACTTATATGTAGTGTTGTACGTAGGAACTTTGAAAACATATATGGCAATGACAAACATTGGGCAAACCTGTACATATGGAAAAATGAGTTCTCCTATGACCAATCTGTGTTTAAATCATGAGGACATTTTAGTTTAGAAGATCTAGTGGTTAATACAGAAAAAGAGACCAACAAGTTGGGTAAACATAGAAAATCAGATTTGGGATTTGTTAACCAAAGTCTGTGTAATAGATTCTCTGCTTGTGAATAATTCCTAGATACGTAAGCACATAATAACTATCTACTTGGATTCTTGGAAGACAACCATGGCTAAAAATGGTAGGCCTCGAAAAAGAAATCACAAAAGAAACAGGAGAAGGGTAACAAAGTGGAAGTCAGGGATGCAGAAGTTTGGGGACAAAAGTTCTAAAAATGGCAAAATGTGGAAAAAGTATTAATGTGAATGGGTAGCCTTGAGAGCTAAACCCAGTTTCTAGTTATATATCTGGATCAACCACTTTTGTTCCCTAGGCTCCATTTTCTGTGAATACAATAGGAGTGTTAGACTGACTTTTCTATTACTTCCCCCAGCCCTTCTTTATATGACATTCTATGATCCTAAGAATGGGAGAGGCCAATAGAGCATTCGATGCTCTAAAGGAGTGGAAGGGAGTGTAGCACATTCAACTGAATTAGAAAGAATGCACCTGTGATCTCTTTAAAAACTATCAGGTTGCCAACATTAAAGTGGAATGGATGGTAAACCGTCATATCCTAATTATAAGCAATTGGAGTAACGTCACCTAAAGCATCGTAGAGACACAGTTCACAAAAAGGGCAAGGTGAGATTACCGCGTCTAATTCAGGAAGTCGGTCAAGGAGGTCAGGGACAAATTTGACCACAATCTAAAGAGGCTATGGATAAAGGAAGCCAAAGTAGAAATCTGGGACACAAGACAATCAGGAGGGTAACCGAAATAAGCACTTGGGAGAGATCAACATAAATGAGCTTGCACACTTGCACAGGTAGAACGGCAAGATGGAGAGCTGTGCCCTAAAGCACAGCACTGGCTTAAACAGCACAGCTCGAAGTCATGCTCTGCCCAGCTTTTTAAAGAGCTCTCCTTGTATACAGATCCTGCTGCACGAACAGGACTCTAGAAACACTGAGTCATTTATCCCAATTTTTAAAGCCCCAACAGGTCAGAATCTATCCTATAGGTATAGCATGGCTTAAATTCATGTTTTTGAAAATTTCATGGAAGGTTCAATTATGTTCTAAACACTCTATTTAAGAAGTCATAGTAAACACCAATATAATTTAGAAAATTATATTTTTTGGAAAATGCCAATTATTTTAAGATTTTATAACACGGTAGTAACCTTCAGCCATCTGGAAAATCAAATGATATGGAATACATCCTGGTAGAGAAACAGGATATTATATGAATTACATCTTCCAAGGCATCAAATGATGGTTCTCATAAAATATCTCAAGGAACTGCCAAATTCACTCAGATTTCTTCACCCACAAATAAATATGTTGCGGAAAGCTTACTTTGTACCTAGTTGGGTATTTGTTTTTCAATTGGTATGCAACTCTTTCTCTGCCTCCTGTGATAGTTATTCACAGGCCGCTGCATACTGATTTTCATATGCTTTCTTCCTGCCTCAGACCAGTGAAGCAATAAATAAGGAGGGAAAAATAAAGATGGGTCTTTCTAAACAGCATCAGAGCAGTGGTGCAGGAAATAGAAAGCAACTCCCAGAAGAAGCAAATGCATTCATAGCAAATTCCACCAGCAAACAAGTGGTATCATCCAGCTAATTATATGTAATTGCCCCTTATATTGAAATAATAAATAATGTGAGAGGACAGTGCTGCTTGCTGGAGATTACAACCATATAAATAGAAGAAAAACAAATGAAGGAAAACTTAAAATAAGTGGTACATACTACATTTGTTGTCATAGGTATTTTATAATACTGCCCATGGGCATAAAATTTTCAGTAGCCTTCCACTGAATACTACTGTAGGCATACCAAAGTCAGAATGGAAGCTGTAGATTTTCCAAATTCTCTGGTGACTCTGAGCATACCACCTAGTATGAATAAGCAGCCAAACCACTGCCAATATTTTGGCCTCATTATCCTGGCCACCTGGTCAAGAGTAATAATATGTCACAATAAATCTTGGGCATTTGAAAAGATGAGCATATTGTCTTAAACTACGGCATAAAGAATTAGTGAACCCTGTCATTATTATCAAGGTGACAAGGACATTTACTGGTAGTCATTCCCCTTTAACACAGATACACTTATATGTTGAAGGAATTCTTCTGATTTAGAACAAAAAATCCAAAGAATAACAGCAAAGCCACTGGCTCAATGTTTTGGCAGTCAATAATGATTAGAAAGCCCTCAGTACTCCCTGCAATCTACCCTGAGCTACCCAAGGTTATGTGTCTATGCATAGACGAGACAATTTCAATTTATGCATGGGCATGTCTTTGTTTTTCATCTTATATTTAATCTACCTTTATTTTGTTCAGGGAAAAAGCTTATTTCCTTTCTACTCTTCTCTAATTCCAGTAGACCAAGGCCAAGGTTATAAGGTTGTATTCATAGAAACAGAGCCCATCATCAATTGACTTTATTTAAAACATTAGAGGAGGCCAAGATTCAAGTTTCTCTTTGCAGAGTCCTGAAAGTCTAGGGCCTTTGTTATTGTCACTACCGTAAATTTATTGTCATGACTCACTTTGATAATGCACACATAATACTAATCTCAGACATATTGGTTTATTCATATCTACATATACCCATCCACTTCATTATATTATTTTATTCAAAGAGGGTGTGTTGAGCACCCAGTGTGCACTATAGGCCCATGATAAGCTCTGTAGATACAAAGGTGAATAAAACGTGACATCTCCCTTTAAGGAGCTCATAGACTAAAGAAAATGACCTAAAATACAACCTTCAAAAATTTTTTTTAACAATTTGAATCACTCATAATAACTCAGAAGTAGAGTGGGAGAGAGAAGAAGAAATTAAAAGACATATAAACCAAGTTTGGTGTATTCGATCAGCTTGTAGTTTTATTGATACTCTAAGACAGCAAAAGAAAATACAGCAGCCTATGATAAAATGCTCAATTAAGTAAAATCAATATGAAAATGCATAGTATAGACTTATAGTCTCTATTATCAGAAAACCTTTTATCTAATTTCCAGTTCACCTGAAATTACTTCTGACAATCGGGAAGGGGTAAGATTGCAAGCATAGTGTTATGGCAGTCGTATGCCGTGAGATAGAAACCTGTGACAGTTGGCCTTCTAAGCCTCTCCTTGACACCTTTACGAGACCACCTTAGCCAGGTATTTATATTCCATATAATGTTAGGAAGGCAAAGCTTCTGGGAGGCTGTCTACATGAGATCCTACTGTCAAAAGCATATCAATATTTTATTGGCAAACACCCAAAGATATGAGTGAAAAATCTAGGGAGACAATTGTCTCTCACTTGAATTTTTTGTATCATCTAATTAGCAAAAGAAAACAGACATTCTTCCTTTTCAGATATAATGTTTTCCTAGAATCGTCCTGATAATGTGTTGCTTCTTCCCACAATTCTCACGTAGGAAGTAATGCACTCAAAGCAGGTTTTGTTAGTTAGCTTGCCTGCTTGAGAGGTCAGGAAATCCGTTAAGAGGAATTCGAAACCTGTCAATGTACTTTTTTTTAAAGTAAGTGAAATTTAGAATAATGTCTGTCACTGTAAATTTGACAAATGTTGGATGAGTGCCTACTGTGAAACACTAAGGAGGAGAAGAACAATGAATCAGAAGAGAATATAAAGTTCAAACTTAATTGACAACACTAAAGTCTATCAAATATGTGGATAGCTATAAGTCTGCTGTGATAAATTTTGAGCATGCCACTCTTCAAAAATTATGCCCTCCCACATGCAAAATGCTAATATATGACAGTCCATAATTAAGGGTTTATTTCTTTTGACAAATATTTAGTCATCTGATAAAATGTCTATGAAGATCTACGTTGCAAATGTGACTGACTGAAGCTGATGGTCTTTGCTTGAGTGCCACTTTTATGCAGCCAAAATCCTGCACATGAGAGCTCATGTAAAAGTAAAGAACTAAAAGGATATACAAAGAATCCAGAATTCAGAGTGGTAGGAGAAGCAGAATAAACGTAACAACAATGGCAATGAATGAGAAAAATACTCAGTGAATATACATACACAAAGATCCTGAATTAGTTACATATAAGGAACACAAATTGCCAGAGGTAGTAAAAGTTTCTTTTGGAAGTATTTCTATAGAAGATGGATTTGGAGTTTATTTGAAAAGCCTGGGGAAACTCAAAATGGTGGAAGACAATGTGCAGGCTATATACCCCATGGTATTTTCCTTTGATACATGAGTACCTTTAAAAATAGCCCAATGGCCCACAAGCCCCAGGAACTAGCTGTTCATAACTAATTATCCAAAGACTTGAAGAAGCCAGCTGTGCAAAGTCAATTCAAGTTTGCCTAGTACAGCCTGAAGCTACTTTAGTTAAACCTCAGTCACGGTGTTTCTAATGAAAGGGGTAAAACAGAACAAAAATCGCAAATACAATTCAATGTAAGTGAATAAAATCGTAAGCAGTAAAGGAACAAAGCAACCAGTAACTGAGACTACCAGCCTATTGTTTCTTTAGAAGCCCAGACTGCAAAAGATACGGTTTCACATTTAATTCAATGATAAAACATTTAATCAGGCCTTAAGCTTCCAGCTTACTCAAATGATGTCATTTTTTACTCACAAAGAAAACATGCTATAGAAAACAAACGTCATGTCCATTAAAAAAACATTTTCACTTTGTTTTTCCAAAATTAATACAGGAAAATACATATATCTTATACCAGTAAGTGGGGGTCATGGGAACCCCCGCCATGGGGTCAGTCTATCAGAAGCACAGGTAACAACCTGGACTTCCCATTGGCATCTGAAGTTGAGTGGGAAGGGGGGAGGGGGTGGAGACAATCTTTAGGACTGATCCTTTAACCTGTGGAATCTGACACTGTATCCAGATAGATAGTTTAAGAATTGAATTAAATCGTAGGACTCTTGGTCAGCGTCCAATAAGAACTGGAGAGCTGCTTGTTTGTGCAGGGAAAAAACATGCAACAATAATTCCCGTGCAAATTTTTATTCTCTTTTCTATAAATTTTGGATTCTATTGGTTAGACTCCCTTTGTTTTTAATGACAAAATGCTGCCAGGAGGTGGTACAACAATTCTTTTGAACTGAACAATAGGGTGCCCCCTTATAATTTTGGGTTTCTAACGCCACTGCACCAACTGGGTTACTACACTGGCTGGGGGATTGAACCTGTCTATCAAGGGGATGATGGGTCGATACTGCCTTGTGCGATCTGAGGAATCTGTATCTGGAATCCAAGAGATTCTCTAGGGTGCCTGTTAGTATTCCCATGTCTCAATAGTAAAAGTAAGTAGAAAACTGTAGCAGCCCAATGAAAACAAATCTACAGGAGATATAGACACTTTAGGATTAATTGTTTGGTGGTTCCACCAAATAAATAACCAAGATAAGTGGAGGCTAAAGACAAAAGCAGTATGATATGTACAGTTTAAAAAAAGGTAAAAAAAAAAAAGAAACAACTATAGTCTCATGATTAGCTATGGAAACAATACAATATGAAGATTATAGCAATTACACACACATGCTAACTATAATGTCACAGATATTGTGGAAAAAACCTCATACTGATCAGCACATGCAATATACTAATTCCCCTTTTTAGCTTTTTTGCTTGTTATCTCATATAAGAACATTTGGTTGGGGATAGTTATTTTCATAATTTAATGTTTAAGTTAAAGAATATTCAAGGAATTTTGTGATTGAACTAAAAGAGACATTGACCTCACTTTGTGATTTTGTTCATACTCTGTTTAGAGAGAAAGTGAGAGCATGTCCATTTGGCCAATAAGGCGGACCTTATTAGGCAGAGGAAGTAATTCTTGCTTTGTTGCATGAAAGGTCAAATACCTGAAGAACAATGTGTAAATTTGCAGAGCAGCCGAAAGGGCAGACTGTGCCGGTTTACTTACCGACACCCTTTTTTTCACGTTCACATTTACTTTTCTTGACTCTCCGTAAAACTCAGATTAAAATTCTATAAACTATGTATACCAGACACCCTACTAACTGACTTAGTTTTAGGTTCTGCCAGTAGAAATCATTAGAGGGAAAATGGAAGATAAAAGGAGGGAGAAAACAGAGACGCTGTTTGTTTGTTTGCTTGCATGTTTGCTGTTTCTGAAAGTGATGCGCCATTAATGGCCGTTGGCTCCAACCACCAGCTATCTTTGGTGCTGCCATAACCAGCCTCTCGGTTATACCGGAGAAAGCCAGCAAGTGTTCCCTTTTCGAAACCTGATTATAGGCTGCGTAGGACCTTTCCTGAGCTCCTCAAATACCATCAGGAGATAAGCACAGCTGCAATCGACACCCAGTGGTAAAGTTCTATTTCCTTATCTCTTTCCTTAGAACTGCAAGTTCCTCAAGTACTAGCTTCCCAGGTTGCTATAGGCAACACTTTGATGATGTTTTTTCATTGCATTACATTGGATCACCATTCTTTCAGAATAAGTTTTTTCTCAGTTTCATCTCTGTTTCCTCCACACCTAGAGGTCTGAGCACTATTCCAGGAAATCCTGATCTGAAAACATAGGTCCTGGTAATCCCTACTTGAGTGAAGCATGTGCCCAGTTGAGACGATGGGCAGCTAAAGGAAGTCCTAAATCACTCTTGAGACACAGCCTTTAATTGCCAATGTAGAATTATCCAGTCTTTTCATTTCTTGCTTCAGTGATTTTTGAGAAAGCTTCACATTGAGATGGCAGAGCGGTAAGATTGAAGGAGCAAAAATTGATTAATCCCTTCATAGAGATCAATTGCTCCAGAGAGTCATCTAGGCTCAGTAATGAAATTGGTGTAAATAAGATACAAACAGTTTTATGTTAAGCCACTGAGATTTGGGAATTGTCTTTTACCTCGACATGACCTAGTCTCTCCTGATGAACATACAGGGTCTGGCACAAATAACGCCCCTTTTTTTATTAAAACACCTTTTATTGCAAAATCATAAGCATGTTATTCTGTAATATAACAATAGCACACTCAAGCACAACATATGGCATTTTAGGTGAAGTGTTCAAATTGAAACTATAAGTTATTACACCCACATTATTACCCTACCAACCACACCCAAGCAGGCCTCGCTTCTGCCGGACCCCGTAGAAATCAGCGCCAGGACAAATACGTGCTACCATCACAAAAGCTAAAGCATGTAGCATTGGCATGGTGAATAGAGATGAAACTGAAAAAAACTTACTTTGGAAGAATGGTGATTCACGTAATGCAATGAAAAAACATCTTCAAGTGTTGCCTATAGCAGCCTGGGAAGCTAGTACTTGAGGAACTTGCAGCTCTAAGGAAAGAGATAAGGAAATAGAACTTTACCACTGGGTGTTGATTGCTGCTGCAGTTCATCACATTGAACGGGAAATGGTGCATGAAACTAGATATTCCAATCTTTCTTTTCCACACAAGAGAAGGTTTATGGGAAACAATCCAGAATATATGTATCAAGCATTTTTCACATATAAAGGTCTAAAAGATAAAAATTGATGCTACAAAGCTAAATAAAAGATACCTCTATCCTCCACAGCTTTCAATGATACCTCTCTGTTCAATCCCTTGACCTTTAATGTAGTCAGTCAGAGTTCCTGAGTTTCCTACCATGCTAAGAACATAAACACAAGCCAAAAACTGGTACTCCGTCATAAATTTTAGCAGAATCCCCCAAAAGCTTGATCTGTGTTGCCTTTCCTTGTGCTTCTAATCTTCTTCATGCCCTGGACATACCTTTCTTCTCAGTGTGTCTACCCTCGCATGCCCCATATTGGCAAATCATAAGGCTACACTCCATGACTTACCAACCTCATTTCCCCACGCAGCTCCCAGCGAGGTAGACATATTAGTTTGGGCATCTTCAGACAATCGAGGCCCCTGAGTAAGCTATGCCTTCCGCCAATTCACCCAGAATTCTGTTAAGAGGAATCTTTTAAGAAGAGGGTATGGTCATGCTTTTCAAACAAATGGGAAACACACATATGACAAAGATTTCATATCACTCTCTAATTGACGAGAGCATTAGAAAGATGTTACAACCTATTCAAGTAAGGATTTGACTGGCAGAGATTTATACTGTCTACCAGAGAAAATTCCTCTGTACTGCTATAAACAGGAATCATTTTCAGAGCTATGGACAGGAAACATTTGCATTGCAATCAGTTTTCTACGATTTAACTTTCATCTGTACAGAGTTGTAAAATAGCCCAGTAAGTCATTCAAAGGCAAAGAGCACTGCGGAATCAAGCGATGCTTACTGCACTGTGTGCTCGCCCGTTCAGCTGAAAGGAGACCCAGCAATCTCATTTCAAAGTCTTCCATATTTTCTCCTGATACCCGATTAATTAAACTCGTGTCTTACCAAGTCACCTCCCCAGCAAAAAGATAAAAATTCAGATAGTGTGAAAGAGGCTGATATACAAATAAATATTTGAAGACTGGCTACCTGGAAGAGAAATTTTATATTCTACGTATAACGAATTTTTTAGTAAATTGGTTTTACTGGTATATCAGCAGGAAACAGTGTTATTATTTTCTACTACTGCCTCTTCAAATACACTCTCTCAGTTTGTCTTTCCTAACTATGGATGCAAACCTGATCAGTGCTCATAGATAACTTTACCAGTGACTGTCAGGCAGTGCGTGAAGAGTCACTTTTCCCTGTTAATAAAATCTAGATTGGGGCAACGTGACCCCCTTAAACATCATCCAAATTAAAACATCTTCCCTGCCCCAGATCTGGCCTGGTTTTGACTTGGAAATCAGCAGGAAAGGAAGGGGATACAGCCAGTTTTACCTCTATTCCCTCTCTCTCCTTCTATTTTATTCAAGAGGCGGTGCTTTGTGTCCCACCAGTCCTAGCCAACGGAGCCTCCCTGATAGGGAAGGAGAGGTTAATCTGACCAATAAGAACTGGAATCAGGTATTGAAGTCGTGTGAGCACGGTATGTTGCAATTCTGCATCCCGTGATGAGGGCGTTGCCACTTCCAACTGGCCTTTTTCCATTTCTTCAGCTCTTGGTTCCACAGGTTTACCCTTCTTTGAAAATCACCTCAACTCCTAGTTTTTCCGAGGAAGTGTCCCTCTCGAGAGGCGCAGTCAGACTCGTTTCTGTGGTGGCCACATCTGGCTCACTGGAGACAACACTGCTCAGCTCAGCGGCGCCGTTCTCGGCACCAGCCTTCTCGCTACTTTGTTTCCAGAGAGGGTGCCACGGTCCTACCTCTAAACTTTCATACAAACTTAGGTGCCAGGTTCTTTGTCTTTCAAACACTAGGGAATGCATAGCGAGCATCTCGTTCTTTTGAAGCCTCACCTTAATTGACTTCAAATGGCAAGACCAAAATAGCAACGACAGTTTTTTAAAAACCTGTGAGAGAGGACCCTCACCCTGCCCTCTCGTCAGCCTCGGTCAATGCACCCTTACCTTTTACTTCGATTGCAGGTTGTGGATGAGAGGCGGAGGCAGGAGGAGCTAGTTTGGGGCCAGCTGCATTGCAAGTACTCAATAGATAGCTGATTTGTGTGACCTTATGTTAGGGTATAAGTACTTCGTACTAATTATTTAGTTCTTGGTTTCTTAGTGTCTTTGTTAAGTTTCTAACACAACAGAAAGAGTCACATCCAACATCTTGTTACATATGTTAGCCCAGAGAGAAGAATGATTGCATAGGTTAGACAGCTACATTTAGGCTCTCTATATGAGGGGAGATGTTTTTAGAATGATAGCTAAGCAAATATGGCTCATGAAGTGATGAGTCTCCTGTAACTTGTGCTGTTTAAGCAGCAACAAGGTGACCATTTATTTGACTGTCATTGGAAGCTGACTGAATGTGCTGACCTTCCATCCCTACATTTTATGATTATTGGGGTTAGATGGCTCTTTCAAGTGCACTGAACCAATATTGTTTTATTTTATTTTTACTGATTTGGAAACAAAAGCCTGTGAAATCAAATATCAGCTAAAATATCAACAGATATTATTTGGGGGCCAATATGCGTTAGGCACGATATTAGGTGGTGAGGGAGCTGAGAAGAAAGAGCCTGTCCCTGTCATCACAGCTGAGCATGGCAGAATGAGAACAACCAAACATCTCTTGGCTATTTCCACTCCACGGCACTATCATGCCTACTTAAAGTTCCTCATTTGAAATGGACCATAAACCAAAATAAGTTTTTATTGGTGATTTAAAATGACAAATCACTAGCACTTTAATGTAAATCAAGTTAGTATCAGTAATTAATTCACATGTGTCACATTTTATATACTAGAATGTAATTCACTTATTACCCGTTGTCACCTTTCAAAACGCCGCCTGGCCTGCACACACAATTTCCCCTGAACCGCATTCCGCCTTTGTGGAAGTGCTCTTTCCCAGTCCTGGGGGAAGCAGAAGGTACAGCAACATAAATTTAGACCGATCCACTCAGGACACAGCGTGTCTACACCCTGCGCCGACTGTTTGCGAAGTATTCAAATGCCTTTCCAAGGCACGTCAGTTAGGGAGGAAGGACTGCCTGCGGAATTAGGGGCCAGAGTGGAGCTGTGCATTTTTCTCACAGTTGGTTAACTGAAAATCAATTTCCTATTTTAAAAGCAGACCCATCAAAGGCAAGTGTCCAATTTTAAGCTCAGCTCTACAATATGCTTTTCAATAAAATGTCTTTCTGCCTCTCTCCCTTTTCTCATTTCAATGTCCTGTTACATGTTTCCGAAAGCTCGGCTTTCAGACTTGCCGTTTGCTATGATTGTGTGGAATGAAAGGCTCTGAAAGGCTGCAAAGAAAAGTATCACTTGCCTCAATCTCTGAGGAGAGGGTCCTTTGAATTAAGACTGATTCCACCTGCGAAGGCCGATTGAGCCTGAATTGATAATGCCCGCGTGTTGTGGGTTTTCTCGCTTTATTTCTCTTTGCATTCTTTTCATTTCAGGATGTATTGTGGGCCATTATCCGATTTTCATAGCAGCATGAGTGATTTCTAAAATGCTGTGAGAGAGAAACTGAATCTTTCAAAAGGGGCATTCATTGAAGGCTCCAAGGAATCATATGCCAATATTCTTCACTGATTATTGGGATTCAAAGCTAAATGTTGGAAACCACCAAAGGAATTCAACTTTACCTCCCCAAGATTTTTTAAATTTTTCTTTTTTTAAATGCTTAGCACTTTTGAGATTAAGGGGTTTCTATTAATTTTTATATTTTCTCCTTTATTATTCTTTACTTAGGTCTATAACATGTTCTGGTTAAAGGACATGACAAAGATACAGAACATTTTTTATTCAAATAGCTGTTTTTTCTCCAAAACCATATCTAGATTTTTAACTCTGTGAGGCACATTGCCCTGTGCCCTAAGGAAATATAAAAGGAGGTTTTCAGCAAACTCTGACTTCAACAACCTGCCAGTAGTAAGCTCAGCACAAAAAAAAAAGAAAAAAAAAAACACAGGAAAGTGGCTGAGTAGAGGCAGTGCTGAACATGAAAATGCCGCCTGTGCAGAGGTTGGAGGGACAATAATTACTGATGCTCTAGCGGAACTGGCAGGTTGAGTTACGTAAACAATACACCGCTGCAACTACCGCTCACTGCACATCTACTGGGTGCTGGATACTGGTTCAGGCTCTGGGCGTAGCAAAGTGAATCAGATCTTTTCCTGTTCGCAAGTATAATATGTCACATGCTAAAAAGAGGGGGACATAAAGCATTATGGGAAGAAATGGATTTTAAAGGTATTATGTGAGACAACTGAAATGTCCATCAGCCTTTAAGTTAATGAACAAAATGTGGAGCATACACTCAGTGGAATATTTAGCAATAAAAAGGAACAAAGTACTGATATTAACTACAACATGAAGGAACCTTAAAAACCTTCTGGTAAGTGAAAGAAACCAGACATAAAAGTTATATGGCATGATTCCATGTATGTGAAATTTCCAGAAAAGGCAAATCCATAGGAAAAGAAAGTAGATTAATGGTTGTCTGGGGCTGAGGCTGAGAATAGTGATTATCTACAAACAAACCTGAAGGATCATGTTGGATTGATGGGAAGCAATAGTCTAAAATTGGTTTATAGTGCTCGATGTACAACTTGGCAAATCTACTAATTCATTGAACTGTGCACTTAAATGCTCGATTTTATAATCTACAAGTTGCATACCAGTAAGCTGTTGTAAAATAAATTCCACATGGGGTGCGAGGAAGAAGAAGGCAGATGAAGGAAGACCTTTGACAGGAGGCCCTTATTATTTTCCAATTGCTGCTATAACAAATTCCCAAATTTGGTATATGGAATTAACAGGAATTTATTATTTTCCAGTTATGGTGCTCCGAAGTCTGAAATCACTTTTAGTGGCCGAAAGTCAAGATATTGGCAGGACTGCTTCTCTCTGGAGGCTCTGAAGGGAAAATCTGTTTCCTAGCATTTCTCAGGTTCTGGTGGCCGTCTGTGTTCTCTGGTGTGTGACCCCTTCTTCCTTCTTCACATTGCGTGATCCCAGCCTGTCTCCACCATCACCTCTTCTTCTCCTCAGGCTGTGACTACTCCTGCACCGTTCGCCTCAGAACTATTTCCACTACGCTAAGCACACCTGATAATCTCCACACCTCAACACGCTTTACTTAGGGATAAAGTTAGGATGCTAATTCAATCACCCGCAAAATCCTGTTTGCCGTATAAGATAATGTTTCTAGTTCTGGAGGTTAAGATGTAAATGTATTGATAGAATCCTGAATCACCAATTCAAAAGAACCTAGGCACCCCAGTGTTCAGAACAGTGTTACTTACAATAGCCAAGTGCTGGAAACGGCCTAAGTGCCCATCAGTAAATGAGTGGATCGAAAAGTGTGGCACATTTACACAATGGAATACTACGCAGCAGAAAGAAAGAAGGAGCTCCTACCCTTTGCAACAGCATGGATGGAACTGGAGAGCATTATGCTAAGTGAAATAAGCCAGCCAGTGAAAGACAGATACCGTATGATCTCACCTGTAAGTGGAATCTAATCAACAAAATAAACAAGCAAGCAAAATAGAACCAGAGACTAGGAAATAAAGAACAAACTGACAGTGACCAGAGGGGAGAGAGGAGGGGGATAATGGGGGGAAATGGGGAAGGGGCAGGCAAATGAACACAAATAGAGGACTCATGGGCATGGGCAAGGGGAGGGCGTTTGCTGTGGGAGTGGTGGGGGATGGGGTAGGGGTGAGCAATGGGGAAGAAGACAGGACAACTGTCACTGAACAACAATAAAATGAAGAAGAAAAGAAAACAAGGAGTCATTACTCAGCCTAACATAAGACCCATTTTTCAGAGGAGATAAATTATAAGGTAGACCTTGAACGGATGTTTTCAGGTTAAAAGGAAGAGAGAGAGAAAGCTGCATGTAGTCTGCGAAGTCAGAAACAGTTGGATTTGCTTGTGGAAAGACAGATGACATTGCTAACTGCTCTCATGTTACATTTATGTCTGTGTTTTTGTATTGTTTTCCTGCTGGTACACTTTGCTCTACTCTATCATCATCTGTTTCCATCTTAACTGGTTTGTTATGATTGGGATCCAAATATGCTACAATAGTCTCCAATCTTTAAATATTCTTTCTTGCCTATACATCATTCTTCAGTCCAAAAGATTTGTTCCCTTATTATTTTCACAAACCTTTCAATAGAGATTCTACACTCACTGTTTCCTCTTTCTTTTTTTACCTGTCTCCCTGAAATCCATACCAGTTTGGATTTGCACTTTACAAGGTCCGCAGTGAACTTCATGTTGCCAAATACAGTGTTAATTTCCATTCTCACCTTTCATGACCCATCAGCTGCAGTGACTTACCTGATCACTCTGCTTTTGGGGCATTACGGTCCCTGATGACCTTCTACATCATCATATTTTTTTCTTCCTTATCTCTAAATATGGGTATTTACAAGAGTACAGTTTTTTGACCTTTGTTATTTCTCTTCCTACACTGACATTCTAGACTATTTCCTCTGGCACGTTTCTAAATACCATTTTTACTATGATGACTGTGTGTAATCTTATGACTCTCATTTTTCTATCTGCAGCCCTAAACTCTCTCCTGAAAACTAAACTTATTAATTCAAAAGTCTATCTGGCTTCTTTATTTGGATGTGTACTGCACATCTAAAACTTAATGTAGTTCAGCCAGAATTCTTTGTTGCTCCTCCAGCTCCAAATTGGCTCTTCTACTAATTTTCCCATCTTAATAAATGTAACCAACATCTATTCTGCTTCCAAAGCCAAATTCTGGCATTGTCTTTAATTCCTCTATTTCTCTTACACTTCCCATTCAATCCATCAGGTAATCCTCCAAGTTATGCCTTCAAAATATACATAGAGATTGTCAATACCTTATCAATACCCATCAATTCTTCAATTCTTGTGTGAAAAACAGTGTATTATATACTCCCTCAATTATTTCAATAGTCTTGTACCAAATCTATATGTTCCTAAGAAAAGTCCTTTCAATACTAAGTCACATCATTCTATACAGTTGCTCAAAATTCTTCTTTCACATTCTTCACAATGGTCCTCAGTAACCTTACACCTTGGTCTTCACACCGTTGTATAGTTCCTTCCCACGTTGCATCAGGATCTGGTAAGCCTGACTAAAAGAACATGGCTGGTGGTATGTCATTTATAAAATAAATTATGGCTTCTGTCTTGGGCACATTGATTGATGCCCCAGGGGGACCCTAAGCCAGAACCACCTCTAAAAGCCTTGACTCCTGACTCTGAGAAAATGCGACGTTAAAAAAGTTTCTCATTTTAAGCTTTTTAGGGTGCTATATTTGGAGCAATTTGTTATGCATTAGTAGATAAATGATTTCTGTAGAAAAGTGAAAAACAATGCCTTTCGACTAGCCGTTGGGAAAGTGAAACGAAAAGGTGACTGCGTTTGCCATCTGATGTTTTAAAACTCCCGTGGATCTTTGTTAATTTTGGAGAACTCTAAGCCACTTTTGAATGAACGGATAAAATAAACACTATTCAGAAGGCTTCTATCTCAAAACTATTTAAAAAGAAGTCATGAGATAATTGTCTGCTCATTTGGTTTGGTGACTCAGCTCTGACGAATGACGCTTACAGCTAAAAAGGGTCAGGCTGAGCTGAGAAATATGAGAGGCCACGCTTTGTAATTAGCAGGAAGGCAAGAAGAATGAGAGCCTGCGGACATTTATTTGCTCATTTATCCCTTCCCTTCATTAACAAATGTGTGTGGCACAGCTATTCTGGGGCAGACGCTGAGGGTCTAATCGTTAACAAGGCATAATCCATACCCTCAAGGTAGAGAGATAGGGGAGGACAGGCAATTTTGGAACATCACAGTAAATACATGCCGCGGTGAATCACTCAGTAAAAAGGCCAGTTTTCATTGAACTCACAGCAATGGAGGGACATGATTCTTTTTTAATTGTGGCATTGACATTTCAACATAAGTAACCCCTAGTCACCCTGGGAAAAATCAGCACTCTGTTAGATTTCCATACACTTACCATATAATTCAGCATCGTTTTCACTTTTTGAATTACATATGATGGGTTAGAATGGAATGGTACACTTTTTAGTGCCTGGGGCTTCTAAGATCCAAATTCAGCATTAAGTATGTGATAAGAATAAGCTACATGGGTTCATGCCGGAAGTATGTGTGATTACTCTAAATCAGGGGTCCCCAACCTGCAGGCCTCAGACTAGTACTGGGTCCAGGCCCTTTAGGAATCGGCCGCTCAGCAGGAGGTGAGCTTGAATGTGATGCCTTTGAATCATCCCATAACCATCCTCCCACCCCATCCATAGAAAAATCATCTCCCACAAAACCGGTCCCTGGCGTCAAAAAAGTTTAGGGTCTAAAAGACCACCATGAAGAGGTAAACATGAGTTGTGTTTTTCTAGGAGGAGGGAGGAGCCAACCAGGACTCTGTAGATGGGCATTCTAGGAAGTGCAACGTTGGCAAGCAACAGAAACATGGGGATAGTCAGATGTGCATAGTATCTGGGTAGTGATAAAACTTTAATATTGACGGGTGAGACCCGAGGGTTCACAAGGACCAGGAAAATGAACAAGGATGTATGGCACGCTTCGGGGAAGTTGTACTTTTTTTCTGAGGTCAATGGGGAACCTTCTCAGTAAGAGAGCAGTACAATTATATTTGTATTTGAGAAAAATGACACCTGCTACACTGTTTGAAGAAAGTATTTACTGTCCAGAAGATAATGGAGAGCAGTTTTGTTGCAGTAATCTAGGGGACTAAACATGTTGGCTACCTTGTCTACAACCATATCACTGAGGGTGAAGAAAAATGGACAGATTTAATGGATATCGAGTAGCTCCAAATGAGAGGAGAGGATGACTTCGTAGAGGTGGCAGGGGGGAAGGGTAGGTGCAGGAGCCATGCATGGTATCTGTGTTTCTCGCCCATGCAGTCTGGATGACTTTTACATCTCCCCAGGGATAGGGAACACAGGAGGTGTAGAACTGCATTGTTATATAAAGTTTCCAAGTTACCAATTCAAATCACGTGAGAGCTAACATCACACTGGCGCTTTTTAAAGTGGGACATCCAGATTTATAGAACCATCTACACTGGGAACAGGGTATAAAGGAATTGAAAGACACAACAAAACAGAAGTGAAGCTCCCTGGCCTCTCTGGGTCGGGGAGGTGTGTGGAGATGGGCCAGCAGTGAGTGCAGCCAAGCAGCTCCCATGAAACAAGCTGGCTCCAGCCAAATGTGCGCAGGGCTGGTTGAAGCCTTTGAAGAAAATGATTAGGCAATAAATTTTTTTTTTAAATCTATGAACTCTTAAAATAGCAGTTTGATGCTTAGAGAAAAGTTATTCTGAGTGAGGACATAGAAACTAGCAAATAATAACAAAGCAGACAATTTAAAAAACACCTATTAGCTATTCATTCGTTGTTATGTTATAGGTGCTGCTAGATATTTTATAGGTAACATTTTATTTACATAGAGAGGAAGTAGACATTATCTTGTCTTTTCCTTAAATGGATAAATCAATCACTATTGTCAGCTGCCAACCCAGGAAACCAGCTCTGGTTAACCAGAAAAGTAATTGGCAAGAAAACTGGAGAATTTATACTAGGAAATGGATAGAAATCAACAGATGACAGACAGAGGACTTAGAGCAAAGCCCACCCGCAGGATAGGGAATCCCCCTCTACTGAGCCCTGCTCAACACTTGTACATCAACTCTGGACAAGCATCTCAGCTGCCACCGGACACTATACAATAGATTTCTTCATCTTGGTGAAAATCACTGAAGATTCAGAGTTGTAGATGAGAGTGCCCGGTAACCCATGCCCTAGCTGCTGGACAGGAGTAAGAAGAAAGAAAGTATTTACTCCTTCTTCAGTTCTCCAATAGAAAGACGTTTCATTGCCTCCCATATATACTCTCAGAATTACATGTTCTCTCCAAATTAGAAAGGATTTCAGGCGCCCATGAGCGTGCAAATTGATGTCATTCTCAAGGTGACCTAGCTAACGAGAAGAGCTGTTATTTTTCAGTTCAGACCTGTCTGAGTCAAAATCCCATGATCTTTCATCTTCATGGAACTGATTCAGTGGTAACAAATTCTACAGAAAAGTTAAATTATAGAAATTGCATATTGATGCAGAGCAGGACAGAGTAGGGGAAATATTCTTATGTTTTTAGATTTTATGGTCCATTAAGGGTCATGTTAATACAACACCCACTCACAACCAGTTGAGTGTCAGTGCTGAAAAGAACCACAGATATTCAAGCCTGGGTGATAATGTTATAAGCTGGGATGTTCCAGAAATCTTTATAGGAGTGTCAGGGATTTAGATATGTAAGGGATATTTCAGGCAAGGAAAGATTCAGTTATGTAACCATATACGGAGGCACAAATCCATCAGTTTGTAATGTAGAACTTTCTGGATGAGGTTCACAATGTCATTAAGGAAACAAATAACTGATCATTGTAGCCACTGGATGGTAACTATAAACCAAAATGCAGTTGTCAGAATAAAGGGCAGGATGGTGGGGAGATAGGAAGTAATTGCCATATGTTTCAGTTTGAAGAAAAAAATTTTTTTTGGAGAAAAAGGCAAGAACTGAATATCAGACTGCAGTGATTAGCAAAGAGACATTGAGCAAATGGGGAGATCAGCACCTTCTTCTAAGACATGCTCTCAAGGAGGCTATCGCCCCAGGGAGCTGGCTGCTGGCTGATAAAGAGCATGGGTGGCTTTGGGTGAAAGTCAGTTGTGGGAGGTCGGAAATACAAATTCAAACCCTGTGTTCTGTTACTTCAGGACAGAGCTCCACTTACACTGGCTCTGACCTTCTGGGAACATCGTCAGTGGCCTTGGAGCAGAAATAGTAATGCTTCCTTCTGAAGCGAAGCCAAGAATAATGCTTCAGTAAAGAGTTGTAAAGCAAAATCTAAACCGGGAATGCATCCGAGAGATGTATGATTCAGTCCTAACTACGTCAGGGGGTCACGTAGGAAAGGAAATCTCTGCTTGAACCGATAATGCTGACATGAGTATTAAAGCTCCTATGTCATCCATACAAAAACCCTGCTTTTTAAAAAAATAATTAATACAAAGATCCTTACTTATTGGTGGTCTTTGGTGGTAAGTTACACACTTACAAATAAATGTTAGCATGTGGAAAGAAGGATAAATAACAATACGTGAGGTCTCTCCAGAAGGTATCCAGCCGTGTAATGTGAAAAATAGAGACATTAATTGAAGAAGATATGAGATACAAAAACACTGTACATAGGACAATGATGCCTCAGTCCCCTTCAAAGTAGTCGCCTTGAGAACTCACACAGTTTTCCCAATCACCATTAGCCGCCCTGCCATACTGTCTTGAATCTCAACGATGGCCTGAAATCTCTTCCCTTTCAAAGGTGATTTTAGTTTTGGGAAAAGCCAGAAGTTTCAGGGCGCCAAATTGGGACTGCAGGGGGGCTGAGTCATCTGGGTGATTTGATGTTTTGGCAAAAAGCTCTGCGTGAGACATGATGCGTGGCTGGCCATGCTGTCGAGATGAAGCTGCCAATCACCAGCTGCCCATGGCTGCAGCCTTCTGACTCATTCGGATAGTTTCCCAGGAGGAATGTTCAAGCTTAACACAAAATTTGATGCAGATTTGTTGCTCTTCTCACTCATTCATTTTGAATGTGACAACCACACAGTACACATGCTCACTCAACAGTGCCTACTACCCCCGGTGACTAGCACAGTGAAATTGTCATTATTCACGGATGCACATTCCAGTCCACTCTCCTTGGCTGCCAGGTCACATCGATGTCACACAAACCATGCGTGTTGTATTAACAATGGCTAGACCTTTTCCAGACAGACCTCGTATTTCAGAGGTCATTCATTTCCCATTCAGTCTTCACACAGGCTCTCTGTTCTGATTGTGTCTTGTCTCCACTTCCTGCCCCTTCCCTCCACCCCCACACGCAACCACCTTTCCTCCATCCCCTTGTACAGCTCTCTCACTCCCCATCCTAATGCCCGCTTCTTCTTATTTTGAATTTTTATTTTAAATGTCACCTTCAGAAAGAGACCTTCCCTGACCTGTCTAGCTAATGTAGGGTAGTTCTTCTCTGTCACAACATCTTATTCTTCCCAAAATACTTATCAAGTACTTAATATTTATTTACTTATATCCTTCTTTATTTTCCATTTGTCCTTCTAGGCTGTTAACTTTAAGTCGAGCAATCATGTTGCCTTTACTTACTGCTGTGTATTCAACGCTGAGCAGAGGCCTGACCACAGAAAACACTCAATCATTATTTGTTGAAGAAGCAAGTGAATGAGGGGTTGAAACGTGCCCTGACATTTTCTTCTGACTCTCTTAAGCTGTCAAATTAATGATCATAGATCTCAATCATGGAAGGAAAGGGAGGTTGAAAGGGACCTTAGTGTTTTGACATTGCGCTACTTAATCTGGTTTCTTTTTCCTTTTTGAGAACATAGGATCTCATGACATATGCAAATGAATATCAGCATTTTTTTGTTGTTGTTTATGTAACATAATAACTTATCTGCTCTCTGAGGAGTGTCTCCCATTATTTAGTATTATATAGCACACAGTTTTTGATATAGTCAGTGATTGGCATTATTTATTGCATAGATATTTGAATGATTAGATGATTACATGAATGAATGTGTAACTAAGAGTGATATAATAATACATAGGATCAAGGATTTTCTCTGGACTATGAATCAAATGCAAAATGCAAACAGGAAGGTGATTATTACTTTGAATCTGGCAGGCTCTAATTAATATCATTAGGTAGGGTGTAGAGTTTCTGGTTGGAAGTATAAATTAACAAGCAGATAATTTTGCTGATACTAAAAATGTAGGTTGAAAAATTTTAACCCAGTTATAGCATGTCAGCTCCATATCTCCACACGTCACTTCCACAGTGCACACAAAATTGTGATATTTTGGCTACAAGTTATACATGAAGGGGCAAGATGTTAGAGCAAAGTTACCTTGTGTCTAGAAACACAACTTGAGATGGTTCCCCAGGGGCCAGTTCTTTGTTAACTGCTACACTGACATGTGGGAAGTCAATGCTGTAAAAGTGGATTTAAGGGTATCACCATTTTTTCGTATGATAAAATAATTATGATAGGTTTAAAAAACCTTCAATATGTTTCAGTATGTATATTAAAATCTATTAGGAAGCCTAATGAATTGTAATTCATGATCAACCTAGAAAAAAAATTACTATTTCCAAAGCCTTTTAGAGGGCTGCATAAATAGTACCTCCATTTTTATTTTATTATTCATATAAAATGCCTTGCACATGATGCATGAAATGCAGTAAACTCCCAATAAATGTTAATTTACTTCCTTCTCATAACACTTGAAAGTTACAATTTGCCCATGAAGTTTTGTTATTTATGAAACACTCAGTATATTTCAGACGTTGTACAAGTGCTTTGCAGCCATTTTTTGGATAATCGTCATTCTCTCCCTGTGTGGTAGAGACTATGATTATCTCCATTTTGTAGTTTAGAGAAGTCACTCATCTAAGGTTACAGTTGGTAATCTAGGTCTGTCTGCCTTATCTGGGAATCCATGCCAGTATATATTTTACTGCTTAATTAAATAGGTTCACCATTTTAAAATATTCAGTACATTTAAAGCTTTGGTTACAAAAATTCTACTGTGATTAATATGTTTGTGTAAAGTGATTTAGATTTTTAGTTAGCGATGAACCCCATAAGAATGAGAACGGTTTCATTCTTATGTCCTCATGTCTTCCCAAATCCTGAGATATAGCCCATGCTTGATAGATATTTGGAGAGTTCATGAGTGAATGATTCCAGAAGAAATATGTGGCATGAACACAGTGCTTGTATGGTGCTCAGTATTTCCCTATGAGAAGGGTTCAGGCTGAATCTGTGTGGTCAGTTGTCATGGATGACTTGGAAAGAATTACTAAATCACAGGAAAAATTATCCTGGATGATATAAACAAATTTTGCAAATTAAATGATTTTCAACTTGTTTCTACAGGTGTCAATGAGTTCAGCATCTTATTATCCTCAAGTAACTTTTTCTTGCCCTAAAGGTATGAATCAGAATCTAACAGAGAAAAAAAAATCATGCTATTCCCACATCGCTACCTTCAAATTTCAGGGAATCCTTTATTTTTTCAAAGCCTTGTTCTTGCGCTGTATAATCTCCTACCCTGTTGTCTTGGTACATTTGGGCACTGTAACAAAATACCGCAGACTAGATTGCTTATAAACAACAGCAATTTATGGCTCACAGTTTTGGAAGTCCAAGATCAGCGTACCAATGTGGATAGGTTTTGTTGAAGGCTCTCTTTGGGGTTTGCACCTGGTGGAAGGGGCTGGGGATCTCTGTGGGGCCTATTTAATAAAACACTAATCTCATTCATGACGGACAGTTTCACCCTCATGACCTAATTACCTCCTAAAGGTCCTACCTCCTAACATATCACCTTGGGGATTAGGTTTAAACATATGGATTGGGCAGGGGGGTGGGGTCGGGTGGAATTCAAACTGTAACACCTGCCTTGAAAAGTCACAGTCATGGACATTGTTTATAACTCAAATATATGGAATGAGGACCTTGAAACAATGAGGGTGCTTGGTAGAAAAAGCAGGGTTTTAAAGGCTCCATCTCTTAGACCTATTGCAGCAGAATATTTGATTGTGAAGCCCAGTAAGTCGTTTTTTATCCTTCTTCCATATAGTTGGGATAATCATTGTATAGTAGTACACCCTTACTTGTGGGGAATACGTTCCAAGACTCCCAGTGGATGCCTGAAACCCTGAAACCACAGATAGTACCAAATTCTAATCAACTTACTCAACTCTGCTGGAAATGTGGCAGCAGCTTCTTCTTCGGCAAATGCAGTCTCTCCAGTAACCTTCATATTATTCAGTCCAAACCTATTCCTGGATCTGTGTGATCATCCGTTACTTCCAGTAAGTGGCTTGGGGTCACTCATTTCAGGGGATCCCTTGTCAAAGTCTTTATATAGGTTCAATGCTTTCTGGTGCAACTGTGGTCAAGACTTTGCAATTTGAGGTGCAACAGCAAAACTAGCACAAATTTATTTTTACTTCTTTACGGTTTCATGGATAAAGGTTTTTTCTCACCATATAGATCTTACCAAACTCAGCATAGAATTGTTTTATTATGATTAGGTCAAGGACTTTCCCCTTTTCACTTTCAGCTTCTCTTTGGCATGTCCAAACTGCCAACATCACTAGCCTTTCACTTTGGGGACATTATTAAATAAAATTAAGGGCTTCTTGAACACAAGCATTGTGATACGATTATAATCTGATAACCGAGATGGCTACTAAGTGACTATTGGGTGGGTAATGTGTGCAGTGTGGACACACTGAACACAAGGTTGATTCATAGCCTGGGCAGAGCTGAGCAAGACAGTGTGAGCTTTCATCCTGCTACCCAGAATAGAGTACAATTCAAAACTTATAAATTGTGCATTTCTGGAATTTTTCACTTAATATTATCCGACCCCAGTTGACAGAGGGTAACCGACAATGGCCAAACAACACTACATATAAGGAGGATCTACTCTAACCTGAAAATTGCTGTACCCAGGCTATCTAGAGACAAGAAAGAAACCCAAGGCATGCGGCTCACACACACACACACACACACACACACACACACACACACACACACACTGTATCAGTCAAGGTTATCCAGAGCAACAGAATAAAATGCATGAGTGGGTGCGTATGTGGAGAGAGAGAGAGAGAGAGAGAGGAGGGAGAGAAAGAGAGAGTGATTTTAAGAAATTGGCTTGTGCAGTTGTGAACCTTGCACGGTCCAGCCAAGCTAACACATAAAATTAACCACTGTACCCATCCACAGCGTTGGAGGATGCTCATAGGGTTATAATCATCACTGGGGCCCACAGAGAATAAGTGATTCTGGACAGAAAGCTCACAAATCACAAAGTGACACTTGAAGCACAAAGTAAAGCCAGAGGTGGAATTTGTGTCATTCTTTATTGGAAAATGACCAGATGAATCCAAGGGGAAAACCCCAATATACTGAGTTTTATGATGGCTTTTAATATTACAAAACACACATGCACAGATTTGGATGCTTAACATCAAGGCATTACATTCAAGATCCTGAATAGATTTTTTTTTTTATTCCCAACCCAAAAAGAAGGAAAATGAAGGAAGATAAGCAACAGTGAGGGGTAACCTCTCTGATCAAGTTCTATCTTGGGAAGAGGTGAAATTTCCCCCTGGATCATTTGACCACAGAGGGAGATTTTGTCCTCTCTCGGCCTTAATACAAAGTTACTGACATGTTGAAATTCCATGAGAAGGAGAAACATTTCAGGTAAAGGTTTCACTCCTGATATTTGAGCCAGAAAGTATATTTCTCTGATTTATCGAAGGACCAGCTGAGCCTCTACTCTACGGACACTCAAGTTTCCATTTGCGTGTGCCAACAAGTCTGCCAGAGAGCACCACCACAAAATTATGCCTCCCTGAAATGACTTGTTTTGCTCCTGAGAGCGCTATAATCACATTGTTCTGGAACTTTTATCCTGGTATCGATTTGGTGGAACAAATTAAGAGGCATTAACATTCTTTCTTTAACACATGAAATTCTTCTTAATGAACCTGTAGCAGAAAGCCCACAAGTCAATTTTCCTTCACTAGTTACTAGTGAAATGGGAAGTTTTAAAGTATATAAATGAAATTCCTCATTAATAATTTGCTTCTATTTGACAACGTCGGCAACTTTATCTGCTGTCATAATATTGTTAAACTAATCTGCAGGGATTTTTGTGTCTGGTGGTTGTGTCATGAGATATGATTTCACCCAAGGTGTTTTCATGGGACGTATCTCAGAATAGAGCCCAAGTCCACATGCCTTTCTAAACTGTGGGATTAGAATTTTAGTTTCTTTTCTCTTGGTTTTACCACATGGCTCTCATGAGAACTCACGCAGGTCATAGAGGCTTTTATTTTCACTCCAGTTTCTCCTGAACTTTTGCAACTGTGGCTAAGAATGAGCCCTGGAGGCAGAATCTCAGGAGTGAGTGACCCTGTACTTGCAAGTGAAAAAAATTATAAATATTTGCCTCAGGGATACCTCAAAGGCTAGGACCTTTATACTTTATTCCCTTCTTAAACTCTTTTCTTTCTGTCACTAGACTTCAAATATTACTAAACTCATTTAGATAGATAGATAGGTAGATGATATAGATAGATAGATAGATAGATAGATAGATAGATAGATAGATAGATAGATAGATGATAGATAGATAGATATAGATAGATATATAGATAGATGATAGATAGATAGATAGATGATAGAAAAAGAAAGAAAGAGAGAGAGGGAGAGAGAGAGGAAGGAAAGAAGGAAGGAAGGAAGGAAGGAAGGAAGGAAGGAAGGAAGGAAGGAAGGAAGGAAGGAAGGAAGGAAGGGAGAATATTTCTGAGATGATCTTTTCAGAATAGGTATACTTTTGCCAATCTGTTGTGCTGGTTTCAAGGCCCATTTTCCATACAAGGGTGCTGCTTCAGATAATCAATTGTCACTATTCCCCAAATTCTCAATGTCCTTCCATTCTCTCTGCCCTTGTGAAAGCTGTTTATACCTTTTTCTATGAGGTTTTCTACCCTCTCTGCCCACTAAATCCAACTCATCCTTCCAAATCTAAATCCAAATCCAAATCTAAAAAGAGCTCCCTTGTACCTGAAGTGACCACTCCACTCTTCCTCATGCACATACTGTGGGCACTGTACATGTTGCACTGTAAATATATGGAATTTCTCCATAATAACTGCAATTTTATTGCAGTTATTAGCCTTCTCTTTCGTTTAAAGTCTGTGCCAGTACCTTTTCAAGGTGCTTATTGAAAAGTGTCTGGTCATATATAAGATATTCATATTATGGGTGATTGAAAAGAAAACCTTCATCAAGTGGATTCTCAAATTATGTCCACATGGCTATGGGTGGAAACAGTTTATCGATGACCTGCCTTATCCTCTCTCGGAAAACCTCTGAGTGTTCTAGCGTCTCAAAGATACGTTTAGGACTTCTATTTCATAATCATTCCCCAGCCTCCTCCTCACATCCCTGGTAGAATGCAACTCCTATTCTCGCCATTCTTAAAAAACAAGACAGTTCAATCAGGGGTAAAGTACTTGCTAACTGTGTGATTTAGTGTTCTTACTGATGTCAGTAAGAAGTTACTAACACTGAGCCTCGCGTTTTCCTTACTCCCCCACCTGGGGAATCCCGGCAAGGACTCGGCATCTCTCTCGGTGCCTCTTCTTATTTTATGCTTTATGTGCCTTTGTGGGGGGGGAGGTGGAGAGGAACAATGGTGACTGTCAGAAATTTTCTAGAACTCCCACAGGTCAAAAATTAGATTCACAATTATGAAAATTTAAGTATAGGTCGCATCAAAGAATTTTAATTTTAATATGTACTATGGTTGAGGAACATGTTCAAATGATGGTTTCTGAATTCCTATTCATTCGTTCAAGTATTTATTTGATAATACTTGAGATCTATGCCAAGGAATGGTTTTCCCAAAAAGTAGAATGGAGTGGAGCTGTGGGGATCTGCAAAAGTATCCATGAAATGGTGTCTATTTCATGAAGTTTTCTCTCACCGGCATTAAAATGGCATAGACAGTGTCTCTTAGTGTGGAACAGGAATCACAAGTCAAACGAGGCCATCGGTGTGATGATTGTGCCTTTCTTGTCGGTTACACCGGCTGAACAAAGCAAACGTTACGAATTGAACGTCCTAGGAATTTATCTGTGACTTAATGCAAGAGTTTCCCTTGGGAATTTTTAAGCCACCTCTTTGGACATAAGGAATTCCCATTATGACAAGAAAAATGTAAGCAACAGGATCTGTTTTTCTTCACTTAATATACACACTTGTGGGGCTAGTTCTCTAGAACATTAGATTTCCTTTCACTTTCCATGATTGGCTCTTGGTTTCTGCACCATGATAGAAATGTGTACCACCTTTTGGGAGAGTTGGGGCATTCCTATAAACAAAAAACAATAGTAAACAAATAAACAATAATGGCTACCCCTCATCTTAAAAAAATTTTTTTAGCTGTTACAACAGAGTTAAAAATGAAGGCCAACTTTTACATACAGGAGTTTCAGAATTTTTTTTCTAGTTATAATTGCAGTGATTCTGCCTTTGACAATCTTGAGAGTATGAGTTCTTCAGCTCTCTGAGTTGTTTACAAGAGCCCCATGGTTTAAACTGTGAACATAATCCGGCTGCTAAGATTTTGCCAGATTTTTAGATACATTTAATCAGAGTAGGTCAATAGGCTATTTTCAGAAATCATTCTTTTTTTTCTGGCTTAATATACATTGCAAAGTATCTTCCCAGAAAATGCAAAGACAGGCACACAGGATAATTATTTTCTTAACAAATGACATTGATGATTAAGCATTATTGACTGACAGGCATGGTGCTATATTGCCAAACATAGTTTTTGAGCTTTTGAACTGGGTAGTAACTTAGTCTCTGGAATGAGGGCACAAAATTCCCAAATGATCAGGTCATAAACTATAAAGGAAGAGAAGGTATTCCTTGAAAGCAACGCTATTTCAGAAAAGTTTTATTTTGTCCAGTAAGCAATATGAGAGATTAAAATAATTATCTAAAGAGCAAAACTCAAATTATGAACCCTTTTGTTTTCCTTGCATCAGTTTCTAAATGTCAGAATTTATAGATACAAAAGTCAATTTAACAATTTAAAATTTGATATGTTTGGTTGATTTGTACCAAAAGAGATTACTGTTCATTTTTAACGCCACCTGAATGGTTCTTAATTTAAAAAATAAAAAGAGAGTGAGAAAGACAGAATTTTTAAATTTGAATAATGGATTACATTGCAAACACTAGAACACCAGGAAACTCGTTGGATTCCAAAATATACTAAGAGGAATCACAGGTTGGAGATATGGTTTAAAATAATCAATATAAACTGTGCCACTATAAATAATGGCCTATCCAAAAATGTCCCTCAAATGCAAATGAACATAATCTGATTCAAAGGAATCATAATCTGAAATTTTATTTAGTGGAAAACAAATATTTCATTGCAAATTTGTTGGAAAGTTCAAGGAATAAGACGCATTGGAACACAGGCACAGGAATAATTATCTATTTTATTGGCAGAGAGCTAATAATATGAATTATTTAAAACAAATGCACATTTATACCTTCCCAGTAAAAGCAAATCATGAAGAACACTTTACTATAACAATTAATGTCATTTTTATAATCTCTACCATATGTTAATTATTTAGATCTAATCAAATTATAATTCTCATAAACATTTAAAATAGCCTTCGAACTAGTATTCCTGTTTCTACTCTTCTTTTCCACTAGCCTATCCTCTACAACATGGCCAGACTCATGTTTGTTCACTGCAAACCTTCAGGATCTCAGGCATAAAACAATTGCCCATGATATGGTCTTGTTTGCGCACCTTTCTAGCTTTACCCTCCCCAACTCCCTACATTTATAAAATTCCAGCCATATCTCACCAGATCACACCTGTACTGCTTATCCTGCAGTGCAAGTTTGTGATGAGCTGCTTTCCACACCTCTTCAGCCGTTTCTCCCACCCCTCCACCCTTTGGCCTGCGCATCCCAGCCATCCTAACCACTTGCCATTTTCCCACGCACCGTGCTATTTCATGCATCTGGGTCTCTGCTCATGCTTTTTCCTTTGCCTGAATTCCCAACCCGCCCCATTTTTCACCCACCTAACTCCTAATCATTCTTTCTCCAGGAGATTCTCCTGTCTTCTTCAGCCAGTTTGATTTATTTTTCTATTTCTGCATTTCCACAAAACCCAGTCCAAAGTGAGGACACAAAGGCTTGTTTTACTGTATTGAACATATACATTCAAGTCTATTTTCCTTACTAGAACAAAAGCTATGTGAGAGCAGGGATTGACTCTCTATCTTTGTATTCTGGCTTCTAACAAAATGCCTGGCATGTTTCAGTCTCTTTAATTTGTTTTTGAAATAAATGTTATCTTTACAAAGAAGAAAATCATTTGGAACCATGCATTAGACAAACTCAATATTCTTAGTAAAAGATAATCTGGCAGTTTCATAATGGTTTATAATGCCTGCAACTTTTATTTCTACACAGTTACATCTCTTAGCCACAGTTTCTATAAATTGCTAAAACGTTAAAATCATCTAAGCATTTGAAATTCTATCACCTTGTCAAATAAATATCATTATAAATCACCTGTAAACTTGGGTTTGCATGCGCAATATTGTAAAAAGAAAAAAGATCATATATGGCTGACGTCTTACAACAGTCTCTGATGTGAGAGGTGCAGAGAAGGGGAACGTGATTCTTGAACCAACTCTGCTCCCTGAAATTTAAAGGGACGTAGTTGATCAGTATTAGGATTAAAGGGAAAAGACCAATGTCTCTCAGAGAGAGACACAAATGAGTACATCTCTTTGACCTTCCCCACCAGCCACAACTGGCATTGTTAAAGCAAGTTGTATGAAGAACGTTTGAAAGAATGGGGACCTCTTAGCCACACAGAGGGAAAAAGCAAAGATTCAAGGGGGTCCTGGCATGTGTCTTCAAGAACCAGAAAAGCTGTCACGTACATGGCCATTTGTACCACTTCAGAGAAGAGACTTAGGAGAAGTCCCAATGGAATTTAGTAAAACCCCTCTGAGTAATTCTCAAGGTCCTCTCTATGACCTTCCATCGAGAGTGCTAACCCTTCAAAAACTTAATAATCATTTACTGAGCACTTGCTATTGCTAAGTGTTGTTCTAAGTGCTTCTTCTCTATTCCTCCTCATTGTTATGCACATTTCGATGAGGAAACAGACACTGAGGTTAAGCAAATGTTCTCCAGTGCCATGATTAGCAACAAATTTGATTGCACATCTTTCTAACTGCAGGGACAATGCACTTTAAAAGAAATCATGGCTACTCCAGAGAGTCACAAAGACAGAAATGTGGAATGCAGCGAAAACAGATGAGAGTGGGAAGAAAGAATCGAAGTACTTAAGCCTATTTTTGAAGAAAATTCAGACTATTAAGCTATGAAGACAAAGAATTTAGAAACTAGAGTTTATATTATTTAGAGATTGCTTTCAGCTGGTAGCAATAAGAACCTAATGCTTTAAAGAGGTAAGATTATTTTTTTCTCTTCTGTAAAAGCATTTTGAGAGCAACAGTCCAAGGGTGTTTTGGTGGATCCACATGTACTGCAGGGACCTAGTCCCCTTGTAGTTTTCTACTACTACACACATGCTTTCTGTTAACCAAAAGATAACCTCATAGTCCACAATAGTTGTAGAGACTCTCACCCTTATGCCTGCCATCCAAGCAGCATGAAAAAGGAAGGTGGGGAGTAAAAAAGAATACCCTTCTCAGGTGCGGTGGCCTTTCAGGAAGGTCCAAGCGGTTTTTACTGAAACCTTATTGACCAGGACTTAGTCACGTGGCCAAAATTGTTTGAAGAGAGTCTGGAAAATGTATTGTTTCAGCTGGGTTCACTGTCTCTTCAGAGAGACCTGAAGTTACCTACACAGCCAAAAAATAAATAAACAAAAGAGGAAAATGAATTGTATTAGCCTCCGGCAATCTTTGTCATAGACCGGAATTGAAAAAGTACTTTTTAGCCAGCAGGGCGAAGTCCAGACAATGTCTCACTGAAGAGGATGTATCGAGGCAAGAAGGACAATCCAGGTAAGCAAGCCTTTCTTGTGTGTGGAGATCATTATCAAGCATGTTTTCTTTCTTTTTTTTAATTTGGTCGTTTTCAGACTTCTGGTATATGTTTACATTTGATCTTGTGGATTTAATTCTCCCTTCTTCTCCCTATTATTAACAACAACAACAACAAAAACTGAGTAAGATACAAATAGACCGTCCTAATTAACTTGACATTTGGCTCATGATGGAAGCTATAATTACTTTGTGAGCAACCCCTGCATTGAGAGCTCCATACACCAGTAAACTCTTTGCCTTCAGTATACCCTTCTCTTAGTTTGACCCTCATTTCTGGTCTTTTTTTCCTGCTTTCTTTTCTGATGGTGAAATATTTAGATGCCATAACACTCCTGGGTTGACTTCCAAAGGCATTTTTGTTAAATTCTAAATTTATTAACATTCTATTATATACAGTGACCTGAGGCAACAGATACATATTACCTAGAGGCCCAAATGGGCACAATATTAGGTACAAAATACCCCTAATGAAACACTTGGTTAGAAAAACTCAAATCCCCCAATTGGTCTAATCACTCTTGTTCATATTAGTCGTATTCATAATTTCAATAATATCGATGAAATTCACAACTTGCATTTTTATTCCTTCTTCTGGTCCCAAAGTTTTATCTTTATTTAAGCTAGCTAAAATTTTAGGGGGATTGCTTTGTATTTATCGATAAGTATCAAACACAAAGAGTACAAAGAAAAGTTGGAAGAATGTGAAAGTGGTAGTTATATTAACAATGGAGAGGATCAAGGAAAATTATTCTGAAGAACCCAGAAAACACCTTAGTCTGTAACTAAAGCCTCAGTGTTCAGCTTTGGGGAAAAATTAGGTCATTGCCAATGTCTGGGCTCAAAAAATAAGCAAAGAGTAGCTTCAATATTATTCACTTTCTTTACTTCTGTTTTTTGCAACACTTACCTCCCATTTGTGTCTGGTCCTGTAGAAATAAAGTTTATTTTACTGGATATGTGCTGGAGAGTTTGCATTTTGCCTACAATATAGTTTTTAAGAATTATATTTTGCTTCCCAAAGCAACCAAAATTTTTCTTTTCATTCATGTTAACCTTTCTCAAGAACAAAGAGACTTGCTTTTTGGCACGTGGAGAAGTGGTTTGAATGATGAATATTTCAACTACCTCAAGAAAACACACTGAGGCCAAATCACAGCATCAAGATGGTTCAGGAAAAAGCCAACTGCTTCATGTGCAAACACAGGCACTTCTGGGATCCAGAAGTGGAAGGGATGTCTCCAGCCTCTAAGTCACTCTTAGGAAAGAAAACAGTTGGAGGATAAAAGAAGCCAACATATGGCAGGTGTGACCAGCAGAGACGTGAGCGTTGCCAACCCGAAAGTCCAAAATAGACGTTCCTTGCTTCTTTTCATCTCTGAAAACATTTTTACATATAAATCACCCACGAGTGTGTCACATCAAAAGACAGTTGAAGTTATATTTAATTACATGTAGGTACAATCATAATGAACAGTATTCCGAAAGATGTGTCAGCATGAAATACATTCTAGTCACAACCAAATGTTTTTATCAAAAGATGGTAAGCTCTTAAGAGCAATTAAACTAAGAATAGAAAAATAGATTTTAAACTAGGAAATAAAAATTTTCACTAGGGGATAAGTTTTGTGATAAGCAAAATATAATACTGGAAGTCTACAATTTAAAAGAAAATGCAAAAACTTAATTCTTCTGTTAAACAAGATCTCTTATGCACCATTCTTTAATAGCTAATTGAAACAAAGCAGCAGAAAGGAGATTGCAATAACAAATGGGGAACCAAATAAGTGTCAGTGTTCACATTTCATTGACATAAATCTCTCTATCTATCTATCTATCTATCTATCTATCTATCTATCTAATCCATCCAGTTACTATCTTCCAGGTACCATAGTATGGGCTGGAAATTCAATGTGAAAAAAAAGTGGTTTAGTTTCTATTGCTTTAAGGCATAAATTTAATTATTGTGTAGACATGGGAGGGTCAACAGATCAGGAGACAATGGCCATTGAAAAGATAGTCTGTCATCCTCTCAGATTCCCACCAGAAGGGGGCATACTATGTGTCATGCAGGGCCACACAAGGAAGCACTGGGGCCAGCCAAAGACAGAGAGAGTGGGAAGGAAACATAGCCAAGAGCCTTTCTTGTGGTTTCATGGGAAGGAATGGGTGAGGCAGGGTAAGCAGGGTTAGGACTGGTCAGTGTGAATCATTCAGGGGATTCTGTGATACAGGGCAGGTCCCAGTTGTCCGCTACCTGGTTCTGGGTGATAAGGGCAGAAGAATAGTGTCCCTGAGTATGAGAAGTGTCCCTACTAGAAGAGGTATCTGGGGGTGTTGGCACAGGAATGGTGGGTTTTCCTATAAAATACATGTTCGCAGTGGAGTTTTTTACTCTCTCTAAGAATTGACGAACCCTGGAAGCAGTCCCTCCAGTGTCCCCATGGCCCAGATGTCAAAACATCAACATAAAATAAATAACGACATAATTAATATCTTTGTGCAAGGAGTTTGCTTCCTGGCTGAAAGTCAGAGAATTAACCAGAGAATGAATGTAAAATACAATAGTGGGGATGGGGGGAATTCTACATGGAATTTATAGAAGGGATACCTAATCTAGACTAGGAATCAAGGAACAGTTTCTTGAAATAATGTCTAAACAGGGCCCCGAGGGGCACAAGAAGCAAAGGGGAACAGAGAGACGAGGAAGCACGGTTCACAGCATGTGCTAGGACCCGGACTGATGAGCACATTTTGCAAGTTCAGGGTCACAGCGGAGTTTGATATGACTTGTGTATACAGCAAGGGCAGTTTTAACAAGGCAAAGGTTGTTAGCCAGACACCAAATATTTAACAAACACCTCCTAGGCATTAGGTCTTCTGCTGTGACTAGAGGCTGACCAAGAGGACAGCTTTGAAACCTAGAAAAATGTTCAGATTGCGCCCTAGGTGTCCTGGGAAGCTACTGAGTGGCATTCAGAATATGCTTTAGGAGGAGGACGGAAGAGGGAGGGGCTCTGCTGCAAAATAATAATTTGACAGTTTCATAGAACCTTCAACCAGAGTCAGGTCTGATGTTTATTGAGAAAAATATTAATAGTAGGTGGTAGAAGGATTTTTTTTAAGAGTTATGGGTTTCTTGATTTCACATATATGTTCAGTGAAGTCTGGGCTCTTTGTAATATGTTTTAAAGTATTTTTAGGAGGGTTGAAGCTGAGACAGGATATCATTGTCTGAATAGGAAATAAATTGTTTTATTTGCTCTTTCATCAGGTTAAACATGCTCAGTTCAAGCAGGAATGGTAAATTAAAAAGTAGTCTTTAAAGGCTGTGAAACTGATCATTGCCTGTTTTGCAGTAACATTTTTCTCCTTATTCTTTGTATGAAGGAAGGAATGCTACCCAGAGCTTGAAAATTGCTAAAGATATGAGTGGTGGGGCTTGCTTTTGAAGTACCTAAATAAATAAATTTGGAGTTACAACAACTTTGGGCTAACAACCATTTGTTAAGGGCCATAAACTTTAAATATGTTAACCACAGCCATCTTCCTCTACAAGTCTACAAGGTGGGTACCTGATAAAAATAATTATTCAATAATAGAGGTTCATGAGAATTAAGGAGCCTGTCCAAGATAAAGAGCTACTGAGTGGGGGGTGTTGGAATTCAGCCCCGGCTCATTCTAACACCGAAGCCCGAACTCTTAACCACCATGTCACAACTCACATTTTCTCCTGACCCTGTCCCCAGTGTGCTGGTCCATATGTCACATAATTTGTAGTTAAGTAGAAGACCTTATAGCTGGAAATCTCCTAGCACCGATTTTTAAAAGATTTTATTTTTTTAGAGAAAGCGGAAGAGAGGGAGGGAAACGTAGATCGGTTGCCTCTGGCACACACACCAACCGCAAACGGGGGACTTTTTGCTTTGCGGGACTGTGCTCAACCAACCGAGCCCCGCCAGTCAGGACTCCTAGCAAAATGTGCAGCACCCACTGAAGACGTTTGTTAAGTCACAGCAGGGTTCCTGGCCTCACCAGCCTGACAACATTCCATTTAATTGGCTCTTTCCAGGGACAAGCATGTCATTCGGGCCTTTGCAAGCAACGTCCCGTTTGCCACATGTGCGTCTGTCCATTTCCCTGAGATGGATCGGCTCTGTGCGAGGACCGCCGGAGGGACGGGAATCGGCAAAGGCTTCTCAACAGGGTACAGTTTCTTGTGACCCCAGGGCTCCTAACATTTTTTCATTTCTGTCGGAAGAAAAATAAAATGTATTTTAAAGATTGATTTTCAGGCACTCGAAAGACCCTTAGCCTTCAATTCCAATGTCCTTGGTGGGCTGACAACCAAATCATTGTAAAAAAAAAAAAAAAAAAGTAAAATCCAGGAGAAATCATCTCTAATGGAAAATGTCATTTGGTGTGCAGAGCACTCAAACACAAACATACCAGTTAGTAGCCATTCAAGTCATTTACCCTTTCCAAATAACATTTTTCTCTTTTTATTACAGGGGCTTATAATAAAGTGATAAGGAAATGAACACATTATAAGAAAAGGAACAAGAAATAGAAAGAATAAAAAAGATTGTCTAACAAGAACCCATTTCTGAAAATATTTTATTTATAGAGTTTATGAAATAGTCTTATTAGTTCATGTTCCTTAAAGAGAAAATATAATTTTACCTAAAGTTAACAATCATATAGAACAAGAAGCTACTTATCTGAAAGACAACAGGCAATAATTCTACTGCCTCAAAAGCTCCCCGCAACTGCACTGGCAGGCAGCCTGATGTTTCGCACTGTGAAATGCTGTCAGTCACAGTGCAGAAAGCATCATTTCAAATGTGACCCTAACCCATCAGGACATGTGTCAGACTCTTCCTACTCACCAGCCATTTTTGGTTTGGTCTTCCTTGTCTGCCTATGGTTCTGTTGGGTGCTCTACATGAGCTCCAGCCAATGTCAAGGATGTAAGTACCCAACTTTTTGCTCAGGCTGCATAACCCCCTCCTAGAGGCCCTGTTGGTGCCAAGGGGTGGGCATCAATAAGCAAGACCCTGTTGACACCTACACAACCTCAGCCTGGAGGTGCTAGGAACTTATCTGATGATGGGTCAGATAAACTTGGACCAGTAGAAGATGGAAACAGAAGATGATTTCTTCTCCTGCCCCATCCACTAAACTGGGAAGAGGTAGTGTTTTAGGTGACAGTCCTCAAGAGCCGGCAATCAGCCTCTTCCTCTAATTGTCCCCCTCTCTCCATTGCCTCACTGCCTGTGTTCCTTAGTCCTGCTCCCTGAAGTTCTCACTCTCTCATCAAGCAGTGGAATGTACATTGCTTCAGATTCTGTTTCATGAGGAATTCAGACTAAGACAGACATTTTCGTGAACACTTTTCTTTAGTTACCTATATCCATATAGCATTTTTAAGGTTCACTAATGTACTTTCACAATAATATTTCATGGAAACTTTGAATATAAGGTTTTGAAAAGAAAGGAAATGAGAATAATTAAGCCATGCCTTTTATAAAGCACTTGTGAAAGCCAATTATGCAAAATAGGTAACTTTAAGCTTTCAAAGTCATGTGTGTCTAATCCAGATAGCTTTCACTAGGTTTTAACCACTAAACCTTTCTCTTTAAGGGATTCAGTTGAAATCTACCAGCTTTGTATTTAAGCAAGAATTTCCTCCCATTTCTTCTCCTTATTGTCTTCACATGTTTTCTTCTCTGTCTCCTTCCTTTTTTTTGCATTTTTTTTTTTAAGGAGCTTTACATTCCTTCGTCTTATACTCAGTGTCCTAGACGTATTCTTGTCTTCAGAGTACTACACGGTGGTTATGGCCACAGGTATGGAGACATGCTGCCTGGGTTCACAATTCCAGCTCTACCACTTATTTGCAGGCTTGAGCAAGTTGCTTAATTTCCCTGGACTTTCGCTCACCTGTAAAATTGGGATAAAAATAGTACCTCCATCATTTGATTATGTAAAAGATTAAATTAATAAACTCATTTAGAGCAATGCCTAACAGATATTAGACACATAACCATGGATTTGCGGACTTCTCTTTTGCTACTATAATTCTTTGAAGAGGGGGAAGAGTCACAAGGATAAAATCAGTGAGACTTGGATTCAAATCTTGGGTTCATGATTTCAGAGTTGCTTGACCTTAACAAGTCACTTGCTGAACTCTGCAAGTCTACTTAATGTCTTGGTCCTTTTGTGATTTTCCAAATGGCCATAATCCCTTATCTGAAACCCTTGAATTAAGATGGGTTCAGAAATCCAAAATTTGACACATTTTAGAAATTCAATAAGGCACATATACAATGTATTTCAATAACACCCCCGTCTGGGGATTGGTACAGCACCTAGTCATTAGACCGGACACATTAACATTTCTACCAAAAATCTTAAAATATTATATTCCATGGACTAAATTGGAAAAATCTAAATAAATTTAATGGAATTAGATCAGGTTTCACCATGAAACAAACTTGCCCTATGTTTTCAAAATCTTTGTATTCCTGAATTGCAGAAAATGGACTGTTGATCTGATTTCTCAGTGACCACCAGGACAGAAGTCACTCACTGTGACATGTCTCACTTTGAAGGAAATGACTTTCTTCTGGAGCTCATTCTTTCCTTCCTACATGTCTCACAATATTCTGGAGGCAGGGTCATGGCCCTGCTTTTGCATTTGCTACTGTTCCGCCAGGAACTTCCTCTTTTCTTTATCCATATCCTTCAACTCGTCTATATATAAATATTTATTGAGTACCTTTACCAGGTATATACTAATCAAAAGAGGAACATAATTTCATAGACATGATTTACTGTCTATGAAACAATCATGTAAAGATGCTGAAAGAATTAAAATATTCTATGTAGGTGTTCTGCTAGAAATAGGTGGCCGTTTTTTATGTCTCCCTGTCTCCATTATGTACTTAGGCTAAGCTATTCGAGAAATGGGATGGTCTTACTCATAAATAAGCACTAAATAACTGTCACAGAGCTGCAGACAGTTCTTTCTTTTAAAGTGCTAATAAATTCTCAAGCAATGATTCCTTTTAAGATGTCTCTAGGGTTCAATGTTTTAAAAAATAAAAAATATTACCTGTGAAATTACTTGCTAAAACTTACTTTTCAATTGTCATGAGCCGGAAGCATGAATCTGAAGTTAGATTTCACTGACAATGGGGAACCCTTTATGTTGATGTACTTTCTAAAAGGAGAGATGGTTCCTATCATTCGTACCTACTCAGAACCAAATTTCTCTCTAGAGATATTTTTTCATTATCTTATGATATGACATATTTCATTAATATTTTAAAGGCAAAAATAAAGCTCCATTCAACTCAAGCAAAACATCAGTCAAATCTATTTCTTGGTATCTATTAGATATAATCACCGCTTTATGAGGCTGTAGTATTCAGCCTTCGGCTCTCGGTTATCTGAGGTGCTAAAATGTATTCTTTGGATTTAATTTTTATTTTTGCATCAATAAACATTTACCTTTGTGTGTGATCCTTACCTCAGAGGTGTTCAAATATTTGCTCTGTGATCGTTGCCCTTAGCTGTTATCGATCAAGCACGATGCCCTGTCCCATGGTGCCCCCACAGTGCTAGGCCTGCCTCACAGCTGGGCGATATGTCTCCCAAGGTAGTCATATCTGTTTCCCTTTCCCAATACTCACACATGAGACAACACAAATAATCTTTGAAACCTCAAGCTGGTGTCATTATTGGAATAGAAAAGATATGTAACTCTTCAATACTTTTTTTTTTGCCAGTTTCTTTTCCCACTTCCCATCAGCTAGCTTAAATCAGTTAAGTTTGTTAAATAGAGTAAATAGAAATGAAACAGTCATTTACAAGAAGCAGCTCAATTCCATTTTTAGTGGAAAAATTAACCCTGTCATTGTAGCTTTTTTTTTCCCCCAAGCTTTTCTTTCTGAAACCCCTTGGGGGTGAGGGGGAAGAACTGGAGTGTACACACACATACTGTACATTTATCTTCTTTCAGAACTTTCACATCGAGGTGATGCCTGGAGTAAGAGTTTAGTCAGGTAAATTATCCTCTTTTCAAAAGGAGACATACTAGAAACACCAGCATGAAACTCACTATAATGGGTACGTGGCAACGGAGTAATCATCTCTATTCTTTGCGCTGGTTTTTGACAACATCCTCCTCAGCGACAGCTGCTTTATCACTGCCTTTAATGATCATAAACCAGAAAATCTTGCATAATGCAGAGAGAGGATTCTGAAGGCCCTCCGTCTGTCTGAGGGTGTCTGATTTGCTAAACAGCTTTGTGGCCCAGGAATTTTTAAGTAACAGGTGCACTACTACACACACGAACAACTGGCTGAGTGAAGAGCGCTATAACTCAGTGCCCATCGCCTGATGATAACTGCATAAAGAAATTAACTTCCATAAGGAAGGGAAAATAGAGAATATATAACTTGTCCAAATGCATTTAAGCTACTGTTGGAAGAGAGACGTTTTGGGTACTGAATGAGCATTTGTTGTTTCATCGCGATCATCTCTCTACATGGCCATCGTTCAAGCTCACAAACAGAGCTACCATGGGTGACAGGATTTTTCCCTTTGCAGACTGGTACTGTTTCTGAGTTTATACAAACTGGGAGTGCATCAAATATGGGTTGAGTTAATACGGGTCCCTGAGAAACTGTCCATTCAGCCAAAACGAAGAAAAAGCAAAGTTTTCACCTATGGAGAACTTACCACAGGCACAATTACAACTCAAACCTTGACTTAAAATCTGATTTTGGTTAGGTTTCCAGTTCACAGTTGTTTGAGTGCATCTGCACATCTCTGAACTTTGACTACTGAAACTAGAATCTGAGATGGCTGAAGACTTCCTTCACGTGTGTTTCTGAGAATTTGAAGCAAGACATGCAGGAATAGAACACCAAGATTTTTAAGAGTACACAGAATGTGGAATAATACCCAGGGAACAGATCATTAATATGCAAAAATGTGAGATAATAAGCTGTAAAGCCTCATGACAATCAAGATGTCTAAGGTTCAGCCCCAGCTGGTGTGCCTCAGTGGATTGGTGCCAGCCTGGGAACCAAAGGGTCACCAGTTTGATTCCCAGTGAGGGCAGACACTTGGGTTGTGGGCCAGGTCCCCAGTAGGGGGTGTGTAAGAGGTAACCACACATTGATGTTTCTCTTCCTGTCATTCTCCCTCCCTTCCCCTCTCTCTAAAAATAAATAAATAAAGTCTTAAAACAAAAGGTACCTAGGGTTCAGACCCACAGCACTCTGTGTGACCTCAGACACAGACCCCTGGATTTATTGGCCCTGATAACAGCCATCTTATCTACCAGTTATCACAAGGGTTTGTAAAAATGGAATGCACCAATGCAGAACATCATTAAGGAGAGAACATTGTGTACATAATCATATAATAAAACTGATATTGGTTCACTTGGCACTAATAGTATATTGAGGGGTAAAGTTGTCATTGATGATGAAATCTCTCTCAAATGAAGTCCCTCTCTGAGCAGAGGGCCGCTGTACGTTTAAAACACATCACCCTCTGGGCTGACTCTTGCAATATCCTGCTGGGTCCGCTCTCTCCAGTCCACCTCTTCAAGTTCTTTCAAGCTCCACCCAGCTGTAATTCTAATCCCTTGACTCTCTTTCTTAGAACACTTCTAAAGATTCTCATTGCCAAGCACAGCTACTTAGCTTAGAACTGAGGTGAGGGAGAGCATGGAAGTTTCATCAGCCAAGGTAAGGAGCCCGCCTCTCTGTTAGAAGCAAATCACTGGGCACCCAACCACCCCAGCAGGCTTTCTCTGCTTGAAGCCCTGCTTACTCTTTAACCTGCCAACTCCTCCTCCTCGCGCCGCTTAGCTATTTCCCCCTTTATTTCTCAGGCTCTTCAATTTTTATTTTTTTCTATTCCTGAGACTGCCTTCCACTCAAAGTCACAAAGCAATATGCATGCCTTTTTACCTTTGGTCAGTGCCATCGGTTAAAGGGTTGGCGTGAAATAATTAGTGTTTGTTAAAGGATTGGACCACCTGCCCACCATTCACTTCTGCAGCTCGCAACGTAGAATTGCTGTGGATTCAGATGATAATTTCAGTCTTGCTCTTTTCTCATTGAATTCCTCAAGTCCAAGTCAGAATCACTTGAGTCTTTTTATAATCTCATATCATAGATTTTTCCATAATGGTATATTAAATTAATGAATAAAATGACCATAATCCCCTGGCCCTCTGTCTTTCCCAATTTAATTTAGTTAATTTCCTCTTTAAAAAGAAAGCTTACTCTGGCCTTACTTGTATAACATTTCATGTTTCCGTCACATTTTAAAACCTTTCAGAGTCTACTAATTCTGTTAGCATCCTGGTCCTATAGCCTCCAATCCCGAGCCTAAATGGTCTATTTCACCATGAGCCTTGCAACCTGCTCTGCTCCCACATTACTTTTTCCCTTTTCCAAATGGTACAATATGACATGAATGCACAGCATAACTGTATTTCTCTTTGTTGGGCAATGTTACAGTGTGGGACATTGGAGAGAATATTGACCTTGTTTTTAGAAGACATGATTTGATTTCTGGTAGGACTGGCTACATAATTTTCAGAACTCAGTGGAAAATAAAAAGGAAAATGCTTTGATCCTTTGATCAAAACACAGGCACACAAAAGCGATTTTCTTTCTCCCGTGGCTTCTTTCACCACCTGTCAAGGTGTTTTTTATTTGCTAATAGATCTGATGGGGGTAGATCTATGTAACACTGCATTCCTTAGGTATAAGGTCATTCTCAGAATGGCAGCAGTCTTACAGGTAACCCAGTTCCACAATTCTGCACCCTGCACACACCCAACCCTGACCCTCCCCAGGATCTGTTCCCAGAACCCTGCCAGCAGCCACGGGCCGCGGTGGCCACTGGGTGGGAGCCGGGGAGGGGGCAGCTGCGAATCAACGCTGGAGAGCGGAGGGTGCAGGAAGCAGGACCGCACACCAGCGGAGGCTTCAATCCCCCTGAAATACTCCCTCGTCCCGTTAGACTTCACTTACAAAACAAGGTTTCAAATATAAAATTATTGAGGGCTTCAAGATGGTGACCACAGGGCAGTTATCCTCAAACAGGGAGCCCCTTTCTGAGCAGAGGCCCTGGGGGGCTGCACCCTTTGCACACAAGTAACCGTGGCTCTTCTTGGTCAGGACTCACTATCTACTCAGGTAAAACTAACTCCCTGAGCCTCCATGTAGATATCAAATAATGTTAGTCATTTCCATATCAATTGTGAATTATCACTCATAGCAAGTGCTTAATGTGCCAGTGGCTAAGGGCACAGCCTCTCTTACTTGACTTTCTGAGTTCAAATCCCAAATCTATTTCTTGCTAACTAGGAAAAGTGGGGGCCATGACACTTGACATTTACTTTAAATGACAGGCTTCAGTCTGTACTGTGGGATAGCATATGCGTGTGTTACTTAAGTTAATTAAACAAATACTTAGGTGCTATTGAAATAAATGTATTTGAAAAATGGTCAGCCAGCACATTTTCATGAGCACACGGTCTAGAAGTCAGCTCCTTCATTCAGAAAAGGTATTCTTTCTTGGTGGCTGCTACAAACATTCCAATTATTCCCACCTGTTAAAAATTGTTTATGCTTTGATGACTACCATTCTGTATGTAAATATATGGATTTTAAAAATTATTAAACATAATGACAAGTTAATGAGCATGATAAATATTAGAAATGGGTTTTTTTGTGTGTGAAATTAAATGCCTTCAGGATCGTTAGATTGTCTGAAATAATTTTAAAATACTCCCCGCTGTTGATGATCAGGATATAAAAATCTGGGCAACCTACACACTCAGGAATGATACATTAGGATAAATTCCTGCACCATCTGGTGTCCAGTACACTCAAGTTTGAATTGTTCCTATGCAGCTTTGGCATTTGCATCAGGAAACTTTTCCTGCAAAGTAATTGTTGGAATACATAAAAGGAAAGAGAACTGGGAAAGAGCCAGCAGTACAGGTCATGTATGAATTGATTTTTTAGTGCATGTGAATAAATGTTAATATGTGACATACATGGCACCAAAATTTGATCTAAGATTTGTGCAATACTTTTCTGGAGCTGGTACAACAAAGTATCACAGGATAGGTGCCCTAAACATCAGAAATTTATGTTTGCATAATTCTGGAGGCTAAAAGTATGAGATTAAGGTATTTGCAGAGCTGATTTCCTCTGAGGCCTCTCACCTTGGCTTGTAGATGACTGTCTTCTACTGTGTTCTCACATTTTCTGCCTGTACATGTCTGTGTTCAAGTTTTTTCTTCTTATAAGGACACCAGTCAAGTTGGATTATGCACTAATGACCTCGTTTTAACTAAATTATCTCTTTAAAGTCCCAATCTCAAAAAGCAGTGATATTATTAGGTACTAAAGGTTGGGATTTCACCATATAAATTTTGGGGGGACACAACTCAGCCCTTAACAACTTGTTTTTGTCATATACTGTTAGGAAGTTGTGGACAGTAAGTAACTTTTAGAATCTTCAGTTTTTTGGCCACTGCTATTATTTACCAAGTAGAACCTAAAAGCTGTGTATATAGGAATTTTCCTGGGTCAGTTCACGGTCCTTGGGGAATTCACTTACTGTCTCTGTGCCTCTGTATCTAATTCACAAAGTTGTTTTAATGATTAAGTATGTTAAAGAATATGAAGTATTTAAAACAAATACCTTGTAAATAGTAAATGTTTGTCTTTATGAATATTATCCTTTATTGAATCAATGATGCAAAAAATGAAAGAATGAATGAATGATTCAATCAATAAAACTAATTTTACTCATTTATTTACAGAAGTAAATTAAAAGCAAGAGTCAAAGAACTTGTATAACAACTGGGGTACCAGACTCAAAACTCAATTTTCTTTTTCTCCACTATGTCATATGACTTCTTTTAAGATCCAACTTCCCAAGTGTCCACCAAAGTGTGATTTCTACCTGATCATTTGGTAAGACATTTTCTTACCATAAATGAGCTAACACTACTATATTTCAATGACAAAGATCTCTGTGTATATGGTTGATTTTAATTTAGTTTGAATTATTATTCAATTAAATTATGTATTTAATAAATACTAATTGGGCCAAACATGTTGTTGTTAAAGAATGTCACATAACTGAGACTGAAAATAATTTATCATGAACTAGTTTATATCAATTTGATCACACCCATCTATTAGGTTCTGTATCTTAGTAGACACCAACAGTTACAGGTTAGCTACCCTTCCACATGACCCATGACCAGGTTTCAATGAAGGAAAATCTCAGACCATAGTCTGCAAAATATCTAGACATATTTTAGCAGGCATGAATAAGTAGTCATAAATCTCTTTTGTGAGCTCAGTCAAGCCCCAGACTTTTGCTCTCTTCACAGATCCCAAAATACTTTGCCTGAAAGGATCACCTGAGTCAACTGCAGGACTAAGCTAACCTACTCTCAGGCCTCTAAGGCCTCTCCGCACCTGTACCAGGACACAGATTCCTTCAGGGGTCAAGGCCAGGGAATAATTCCCAAGGGCAAAAGATAAAGGGTGCTAGATTCCATACGCTCCCATGTTCATGAAAAGATAGGCGGCTTCTCTAAGATATTGTCATCAATCCACATATTTTTAATACCACTAATTTCAGTTATGATGCCTTTTCCTAACACTCATTGTGTTGATTATTAAAGAGGCTGCGCTGAGGTAAAGGAATTCCAAGTGTTTCCCGAGAATGGCTACTTCTGGGTGGTCGTTCTGATTAACGGGAAAGGGCCTTCGCTGGGGGCGAATGCTAGGGAGCGGGAAAACTGACAGAGCCCATGATGTAGACTGACACCAGTGCACACATTTTTATCGTATGCTGCATCCTAAAGTGTTTTAAAATAAATTATAGACATGACATCTACCGTGTTATCAGTTGGCCTATAGAAAATTCATAGAAATGACCTTTCTTGAAAAAGAAAAAATGCAACTCTTACGAATGATTTATCTTTCAGAAGATACTAACAGATTTTTTCCATTCATAGCAAATGAAAATAGATCATATCTTTGAACAATACAAAGTTTTTCTCAAAAGAAAGATAACACTCTGTCTTCATTTACATACATAGATGTAAATTTACATATATGTAAATGTGTTCATTATTAATATAATCCATAAGTGAATGAATGGTGAAGTGAATAAAAGAAATGATGAATGAATGTTTCAATGAATAAGACTAGTTTTATTTTTTATTTACAGAGAAATAAATTAAAAATAAGCGAGAGTCAGTGATGTTCTCATTGTCACTCACCTAAACACACACACACACACACACACACACACACACACACACACACATCCGGAAAAGGTCCAGCCATTGTTAATATAATGAGAATGATTTGCATGACATGAATATAACCTGGTAGCCAAGGAAAGTGGTCTGGAATGCACATGCATGAACAATGACAACTTCATTGCACTAGTCAGTGGGGGTGGTAGATGCCATTGAGTGAGCGTGTGTACTGTGCGGCCATTGCATTCAAAATGACTGAGTGAGTAGAGCAACAAATCTGACTCAAATTTTGTGTTATCTAGAACATTCCTCCACAGAAAATATTTGGATGACTCAGAAGGTTTTCAGGGATGATGCAATGAGTGCGGCATGAATAAATGTGTGACACAAATGCTTCAAACATGGTCAAGAATCTGTTGAAACTGATCCAGGTTCTGGAAGGCCTGCAACAAGCAGAGCACCTGAGGATGTTGAATATATATGGGCTGTAATCAACAAAGATTGGCGACTGACAGTAAAGAACTAGAAGCTGGGGACTCCGATAACTACTGTTTTCTAGATTCTGATGCAGGCTTTTTGCATGAAACGTGTCATGGCAAAATTTGTTCCATGGCTTCTGCTACCAGAGCAGAAAGACCATCATGCTGTGGTAGCCGATAATGATTCAAACAGCTGCCAATGACCAAGGTTTCCTCAGGAAGGTCAGAACTTTGAACAGGACTGAGGCATCATTGTCCTATGTGCAATGTTTCTTGTATCTTCTTCAATAAACGTCCCTATTGTTCATATTGGCTGGATACTTTCTGGACAGGTATATGCTTTTAGGTGAGTGACAATGAGAATGTCATTGAATTTTACTTATTTTTAACTTATTCCTCTGTAAATAAAAAAGTAAAACTAGTCTTATTCACTGAATCATTCATTCATCATTTCTTTTATTCATTTCTTCATTGATTCAGCTATGGATTATATTAATAAGGAAAACATTTACATACATGTAAATTTATGTCTATATGTAAATGAGAGACAGGGAGTTATCTTTCTTTTGAGAGAAACATTCTATCTTTCAAGTATATGATATGCTTTCACTTACTATGAATGGAACAAATCTGTTAGTATTTTCTGAAAGATAAATCATTCATAATAGTTGCATTTTTTTCTTTTTCTAGAAAGGTCATTTCTATGAATTTTCTATAGACCAACTGATAACATGGTAGATGTTATGTCTGTAACATATATACGTGTGTGTGTCAATGTGCATACTCTAATTTTCTTAATAGAAATGACTATCATCTGTTGTAATTAATATTTTCTCAGCTTCATTGGTCTGTAGAATTCTAGGGAGTACTCCTTACACACAAAATATATTTACAGATCTGGAACAAAATAATCACCCCAAAGATCTATTTATTAATTGTAGAATTTTAGATAGTATATGCTAGATGTGGTATTATTTAATACAATATTTAGTATTCACAGATACTTATATACTGACCAAGGGTTTAAAAAAGTATTTGACTTGAGTTTTTTAAAAAAGTCAGTTTAACAATGAACACTTGCATAATTCCTTCTGTTATATAATGAATGCTCAAGGCCTCCCACTCTTGTAGGAGGAATGCATTATAGATGTACGAAGAGTATTCTAAGAACAAAGGAGGCATTGATGATGCATAGCTCTATGATACTGTCTTGAAATATCACAAAAGCTTTCTTATTATTACCAGTAAGGGATGAGGATGACTCAAGTTGTATGGGAATATAGCTCCCTTAGATCAGGACCATTTTAGATGAATGTGTGTATGCCCTAAAAGAGCCAACACATATTAAAAATTAAGGATTTTCATTTGATGATTTGATTATGACTGTATTGAATTCTAATCTCAGGCCACAAGGCTTCTGGATAGGCATGAAAAACCCAAAGAGGAGAGGGGAACAGGTGTGACTGAACAGATAAGTTGGTCACCACAGCTAATCAATGATTACATTATACACTATGAAGTCATTTTCCTTGTATCTAATATGAATACAAATCATAGAACTGTAAAAAAGAGCAACCCAAAGGAATGTTGAAAATCATCTAGCCTAGTGTTTTATTGTTTTTGTTTTGTGCTTTTTAGCTGTGAAAATCTTCTTTTAACTGAAGTAAAAGTAATATTGAAATATTTAAGTCATTAATCTGGTGGTTTTCAAAGTACTACTTAGAAGGGTAGATCTAGAGGAAAGTACTCCACCTCAGAGCCACTGTGAGAGCCATAACTTAGGATGTTAGAATGAATAAAAGGTCCTGCACTCCACAGATATTTAGAACCTAGACTCAGCAAGCAGGGATAAAGGAAAGGAGGATGTTGAGTTGGATTCCTAGGCTCCTGCTTGAACCCCTGGTCATGACAAAGAAGTGGATTTCCACCAGAAGAAAATCTGTTTGGAAGAACAGGATTGGGATGTAAGTTGTATATTGTGTGGCAGAAGGAGCACCTGCTCAAGTGGGGTTGGTAGGGTAATAATATGGATGTAATAATTTATAGTTTTAATTTGAACATTTCACCTAAAATGTTATATGGTGTACTTGAATGTGATATTGTTATGTTACAGAATTACATGCTTATAATTTTGTAATAAAAGATTTTGTAATAAAAAAGGGGCATTATTTTGCCTGGCCTGGTATTTATTTGTGTTGATTTTGAGATGTATAGTGTCAGTATGAAAGGGTGATCTTAACATACACCCACACCTTCTTTTCTCCTATTTGTAGATACCTAGTAATTTGACCTGTGGTAAGCCCCTTGTTATGAGGAACTGTCAATTAGAAAGATTAAAAAACCCAGAATAAATTGTTCCTCTCAACTAACTCAGTCCTAACATGTAATCATGTCTCCAACACACCTTCATAGATGTATAACCCCGGAAAATTGGGGGTCATGATTGATTAACATGCTTGTCTCTTGTGTGTGTTCTAAATATTTCTCACTTTCCTCATTTCCAGTAATAAATCCCAGGTCTTTTCACACTTCCTAGGGAAGCCTGAAGTCTACTCCTTAGCTGACCTAACAGCCTCCTTCCTTTCACTAGCACCTAGAGAATCATTCACAATACACCCATCCTACCTCATGTCCAAATGGGCAGTCATCATTTTGAGTAAGAACTCAAATTCTACAAAAACCATAAAAATAGGCTGGTCGATATATATTTTGTTTTGGAATCATCAAAACAAGAAACTCTATTCGTGCTATTTGATCAACAGGGCTATAACCTCTGATCCCTTCTTCAAGGTGCACCCCTACAAAGTGAAAGAACACTACACAAGCATCAGAGAAAAAAGAAAGCTTATTGGTTAGGCTCCCAGAGTTGGTTGAATCACTAAAATGTAACTCTCTGTCTCTGATCCAAGAATGGTAATTTTCTGTGAAAAGTTCTTTTGTGTTCCTCTAGTTAAATACAAAGGATCAGAATCGATACTTTTGTCAATTTTATTATGCATGATCAGAAAAAGATTATCATCTGTGTTTGTCCGAAGAGAAAAAATGCATTAGATACCAAGCTCTGAACAATATAAAAAGATTTAAGAAAAATTAATATGGGGAAGGGAAGCTGTGCTTAGATTTTTTTAAATGGTCACAGAAGAAATATGATGTGCAGAAGACAAGGGAAAATAAAGGTGTGAAGCTCAGGAAGGACCTTGGCCTAAGCTATCAATTGTTCTTCACAGATGTGAAAATTTCAGAAAGGACAGAATCACCCAGAGATGCAAGTTAAGGTCTAGAAAGAAGAAAGCCCAAGATAAAAACTCAAATACTGTTTAAAGTATGGTAGAAGAAGACTGTCAGAAGAAGGAAACAAGGAAGAAGTGGAAAGACGAGGAAGTGAACGAAAGAGGAATAGTGTTATGAAAACTAAAGGAGAGAGACTTTCAAGATCTAGAGAAGTCATATGAGATAAAAACAAAAAATTAGCCATTGAATTTGTCATTTGGAGATTCACAAGTTGACTTTGTCTGTGTAGTGTTAATGGGACAGTGGAGCTAGGATTATGATGAAAAGCATTGTAGAGTGATCAGGATGTGAGCAAATAAAGAGAAATTCCAAGCTTTCCCACTAGGAAATGGCATCCCCCATCACCATTTTTTTCCATATTATATTGGAAGTTCTAGAAAATGCAATAGGACAAAAAAAAGGAAATAAAAGATATACAGGTTAGCAAACAAGTAATAAAATTGCCTTTGTGCACAGATGACATAATCATATGCATAGAAAATCTGAAGAAATTGACAGAAAAACTTCTAGAACTAATAAGCAATTATAGCAAAGTTGTAGGATGCCAGGTTATTATTTTTAAAAAGTCAACCACTTTCTTATATATCAGTGAAAAGCAGGTGGAATTTGAAATTAAAAACTCAATGCCACTCACAATAAATGTGACAAAATATGTACAAGATTCATATGAAGAATCATACTGCAATATCTAATGAATGAAATTAAAAAGGACTAAATAAATGGAGAGATATTCCATGTTCATAGTTGGGAAGATCCAATATCATCAAGGCGTCAGTTCTTCCCAGCTTGATCTATAGATTCAATGCAATATGAATCAAAATTGTACAAAGTTACTGAGTGACTATCAACAAACTGATTCTACATTTTTTATGGAAAGGCAAAAAACTCAGAATCACTATTAATATTAAAGGAGAACAAAGTCGGAGAATTGACACTACTCCAGGCTATGACTTACATAAAGTAATCAATCAAGACATACAGTAATCAATCAAGACAGTGTGACATTGACAAAAAAAAATAGACAAATAGATCAATGGAACAAAATAGAGGGCCCAGAAATAGACCCACATAGACATAGTCAATTGATCTTTAACAAAGAAACAGAAATAATACAATGGAGCAGTAACAGTGATTTCCACAAATATTGCTGAAAAACTGAAAATCCACATGCAAAAGGAAAAACAACCATAAACCTTTCACCCATCAGAAAATTTAACTCCAATTGGACCATGGGTCAAAACATTAAATCCAAAACTAAAAAATTCCTAGAATGTAAGGGAAGAAAACCTAGATGTCCCTGTGAACAGTGATGATTTAGATACAGCATAGGCTAGAGAAAATATTTACAAAAGACACATCTGATAAAGAGCTGTTATCCAAAATATAAAAAGAACTCTTAAAACTCAAGAATAAGAAAACAAATAATACAATTTAAAAAATGAGCCAAAAACCTTAATGCCAATTAGAATGGCCAAAATCCAGTAAGCAGACAACACCAAATGCTGACAAGGAGGTGAAGCAAAAGAAATCTCATTCATTGCTGCTGGAAGGCAGCAACTGAACTCGTTGGCATTTGCTCAAAGGAGCTGAAAAGTTTTATCCAAGTAAAAACTTGTACACAGATGTTTATAGCAGCTTTACTCATAAAATTGTGCATTCACATCAAAAATATAACCTTAATGAAAATTACCTAAATATATATATAATTGAGTTTTAATTAATTTGATTTCAGGAACTTTCTTTAAATGTAATCACCTTGATTTTTAATCCTGAACATTAGTAACATCAAGGTATACTCGAAATATTTATAACAAGAGTAAAATCAAAGATCATTATTCTCTATCATGAATCTTTAATACTTTGTGAATAAAAACAGAGAAATCGGATCTTCTCAGTAAAACGAGAGTCATCCTTTGTTAATGCAACACACTTTTGCTCTTTTGGCGCTATTATAATGAAGAACAGTGTTTTACAAAAGCAAGTCAAGCAAATACATTAAATCGTGACCTCTTTCTGTGCACTACTCCAGTTTAAGTGCCCTGAAATGAACTTTTTAGTTAATTAGCATTCTTCTGTTTGTCACATTAAGTAATTACTCTTTTCAGTTCAATCGAAGTGTTATATATGAGGCGCTAAGAGCTGGGGAGCGGGCCCACCTGACGGGGAGGTTCACTGGAAACCGCGCAGATAGTTGCATCCGGGAGTCAAAGGAACAGCCTGCCGGGGGTGGGAAGCGAAGTAATGGGAATCGTTAACATCTCTTGCTCCAGTAATTGTATTGGAAGGATGGATTTCAAATATCCATTAATTTAAGTGGTCTTTATTCCATCATTAAGCAAACTGCAGATTTGGCCCTGACTTTTGCATATGTTTAGCACAAATAGATCATGTTGTACATGCATGCCCTTGGGAGTGATGGTTGTAAGAAGCTTCCCGGGCACCTCACGCCTGTGCCTCTCGTGGCTGATGCTGTAACCAGGGGCGGGCTGATAGCTGAGCAAAGTCTTGAGAGCCCTGCTACTCCTCAGGAGAGGAGAAATCAAGTTTTCACTTCAGATATTAAACCACAAGGATTGTTCTTTCAAGGATAATTCGTCCCTGAGAAAATTGCTCTAGAAAACCTAAGTTCATATTAGTCTTAAAATTTCGGCGTAGTACTTCATAAAAACATGCCATACTTGCTTGTGTATAACCAACATGGGTTGTACATGGGTGTTTTTCTCACATTTTAATATTCCTGAAATCAGAATGCCTCTCATGGTTTCCTTTCCTGACCCTTCTAAACATATGGTTCAAAGTCTGATGTACGTTTAAAACGGATTAAATTTTAGAGATAAAGAAATATAGTGCCTCAACTACATGGAGCTGATGTGTTGAATGGGTGACTGTGTTTTTGTCCTTCTAAACTTTACTACGTGATAGATAAGGTGCCAGGTGTTTTCACATATCTGATCTTGTATAGTCTTCCCCTCAAAAGGATGATTACTTATTATTATCCGCATCCATTATTTATATATCAATATATTCAATCAGCACCTGTTTGAGCACATGCAATATAAATAATAACAACAATGATAAAACACAAATTTTCTGAGTATTCATTACATGCCAGCCAGCTTCAAATCTGGTTGTAGGCTCTGAGGTCATGCTACCTTTCAAAATCAAATGAAAATGAGGGTGTATAGCTGCTCTGGATGAGACATTCAGCACTAAAATAGTACCTTCTAACCTGGTCTAGTATACAAGATCTCCCAAGGAAAATTCCAGAGACCGTCAGTGTTTGAGCCCTGACTTTGCCTCTTCTTGACTACCAAGCACAGCATGCATCAGTATACCCCTCGAAGTTAGGGCCAAGTCTATAAAATATTCTTATGGCTGTGTGTTCTAGCTAGGGTTGCTGTTTTTCAAAACACAGGATAAGCTTTGCTTTCCTTTTGAGAATATCATAGTATCATAAAAATATCTTCACTCCAGGTTTTTTGTTTGTTTGTTTGTTTGTTTGTTTTTGCTAGAAACTATAACCTCAACTTTTGGATACCCAATCATCATAAAACCTCATTATAAGGAATAGTGTTGATGTGCATTTTCTGAAACATAAGCAGCCTGTTCATTACCAAAAATCATCATCAGTTTTAACCTTGGATCAGCCAGCTGTAAGGAGCTACATAAATGGACCCGATATTGTGTATTGAACTCCATTTAGTTATCAAGCCTTTAGCTTACATGGAAAGATATATGCATGATAGATAGATAATGTTAAAATGTTGAGTACTGTATCACATCCTACTCAGGGCATCGCTACAAGAAATTTTGGTGGCCAAGCACCAGAACAACCTTACAGACAAAAATTTATAGACAACTATGGGTCTCTTAACACATATATCCCCCTCTAAGCTTTGGCTCTAAGTGAGCTTGGAGGTAGTTTTCAAACTGCCTCTACTGATAATTCAGGGTTTTGGGTGGGCACTTCTGTGTGCTTCCTTGACCTCTGCTTCTTGCTTCCTTGTCCTCATTTTTTCATCATTCCACATAATTTAATTGCCTATCTTTGTCCTATAACATTGCCTATATTTATTTGAGTACCTCAGTTTATTTTGGGAATGTATGAAATTAATAATTTAAAAATTAATGTCTGAGTAACTTTACAATAGAGAATCCTGACAAAGACTACCTCAAGCCAGGTGACTGAGGTAATTTCAACAGTGTTAAAGCCTGTTAACTGTGTGTTCCTTTGATATTATGTGATGAAAATGACATCTTACCTCTCTGGTATTCTTCCCCAAAACCCATAACCCTATAACCCTAGTGTAATCATGAAAGATCATCAGACAAACCTCAGTGGAGGAACGTTCTATAAAACACTCGACTACTCCCCCATAAAACCTTTGAGGACATCAAAAACAAAGAAAGTCCAAGAAATGTTCACAGAGAAGAGGAACCTTAAAGAGACTTGGTAACTGAATGTATGTGGTACCCTGAATAGTACTCTAGGGAAAAAAAGGACTATAAATAAAAACTAGACAAATTTGAATAAAATATAGACTTCAGTAAATAATATTCAATAATAGTTTATTAATGATGACAAATGCTATTCTCATTTAAGATGACAATTAGAGGGAAACTCTGGCATATATGGGAATTATCTTCACAACTTTTTTATAAATCTAAAACTGTTCTAAAATTTAAAGTGTATAAAAATAAAAAAAGGCATACTAAGATGTGGAACGATTGCATGAGATGCTGTGGACAATAATGGTTTTACACATTATGAAGTGCAAAACATGTATTACTTCCTGCGCATCTGTGTGCCTGGTATAAGTAGGTGACAGGTGACATTTCCTGACAGTCAAGATATATTCTGTGACTAAGTCCATTTAGAAAATTGTTTTGGACAAGCCATGGAAACCAGTTAAGAATGGTGTTCAATGTAGTGCCTGTGTGCCAGGTGTGCCTGATGTGAAATTTCTCTTTCAAAGAGGTAAACATTTCAGTAGAAGAAAGAAAGAGAACCTAACAACGAACGTGTTTCCCCAACCCTGTGTTTGCCAACATGGATAGAGCCACAAAATCCTGTAGAGAAAGGGTCCTTTGGTCAGTGTGGGTGGGTGTTCATCAATTTCTGTCTCCTTAGTGTGAGAAGCCTGCACAGTTTTACCTGTCATTTGACCACAGCTTGTTCTCTCAGGTTGTTTTTACAGCTCCCAGGCACCTCCTTAACCTGGTAAACTGTCTGAATGTGCTTCTTCACCAAAGGGTGTGAAATTGGCCCTCTGGTCTTTATGCCATTTGGCCAGCCCCTCTGGTCTTCCAATTCATGCTTTGTCATCTCAGGGGCAAAAACCTCTCAGAGCTGCTAGATTATCTAGGATGCAACACAATTACAGTAGAGACCCAGCATAAAGAGTAGCAGAAATGAGATAGAAATTTATTTTTTTCTCACAGACAAGTTCAGAAGTGGGCAGTCTGGGCCTGATGTGCCTTCCCAGTTGTCTGGGACTCGGGATGATTTTGGCCTTTCTTCTACACCATCTCTCATGGGTGGTTTTCAAAGGCATGGCCCAAGATTGTACTATCGTCCTCCTATTCCTATGTCAGTAAAAAAAAAAAAAGGGAAGAATACAGGAAGAAAAAGAACACAGGGTATATGTCAGCTACCCTGTAAAGAAGTCTCTCAGAAGCTAATTGATCACAGTGGAAGGGTGGCTGGAGGTCACGGGCTCTGGCTACAGAAGTCCTATTTCTAAGAAAAGAGAAGAAAATTGATTTTTGGAGACACCCAGGAGCCTCTGCTATGATAGAAATCTTTCTCTTTAGCCCTTAATTGCAATTATTTCCAGTGCTACAAAAATTATCCTGGGAAGATCTAAGCTCTGTTCTCAGCTTTATTATGTAATAAATAAATATATGACCTTAGTTAAATCACTTAACCACTCTGAGATGTGGTTTTTCTCATCTGCAAAATGAGGCTAATAATTTCTACCCTTTATTCTCAAGGGATATAATTAGATAAATGTATAGGATAGGGCCCATGAGCTATCAACGACTATACCCTAAAATACAGGATGATGCCTCATTTTCATCTTTCTCCTTGTGTCAATTATAATAGTGTGTTCCCCTACTCATCCACCTTCCTTTCAGCATGCACGCATTAATCTGTGAATGGTATTTTTCCAATGTACATATTATCTTGACCCTAAAGAATTATTATGTTAATGATAAATTTTATAAATGATAAAAAAAGAAGTAGTAAGGGCATCAGATGTTCACATCACTTGTTAAACTCATCTTGACTTAAAAACCTATGTGGTTAAGACCCATGACGTGGTTAATGGATGTCAGCGTTTTAAAAACCAAAGGAAACCGATAGGAGGCAAGGGGCAGGTGTATTGACTAAAAGCAAACAAACACATTAAGAGCTGCATGGAGGAAGCAGAACATGGTGCACTTATGGGACTTTAGGATTAGATAGGCATGGGTTCCAATCTTAGCTACTCCATGCATTGTCTGTAAAAGCCTGAGCAAAATTTACAGACTTATCAGACTGAATTTTCCCATTTCTTGGTGTATCATATTAAGAACTGTTGTACAAATCAAGCGAGGTAACATATATAACTCCTAACACAGTGCCTGGTGCAGAGTAGGAAGAAAAAAACGGGAGTCTAACCTTCTGGATTTCTCTATTCCCAATAACAGGAACACAGAGCAGATCATGGTATTCTGAAACTTGAAAGACGATGATATTTTGTTGTTTTCAGCCATTACTCTGTGGTTCGCTGTGTTCGGCCCATTGTATGGGTCCCCTCGTTGACCCACATGGACTTCCACAGTGATGTTCTCATTATCCCTAGTTTATGGATGCTATAATTGAAGGTCAGAAAGGTTCACTTGCCAAAGTTACCCAGCCGGTAAGTGGTGAAGCTGGAGAAGAGAAACCAGAAGTTAATGTCAAACTCAAACTCCTGGATCTTCCCCAATTCATTAAAACCTGTTACTGAAAAACATTTTGGCAAATGTTAACGCAACATATGATTAATTTGCCGCAACCTCACAAACAAAAGAAGCGTGCGATTAGGGCTCCCGCAGGCCCAGCTTTCTGGCAGAGCGTAAATCCGCAAGAGAGTACATAGCCTTTAAGAGATAGCCCACCGACTCCCAAGTCAAACGATGGGCAAACAAAAGTCAACCACACTGGTCTCAAAACAACCTTGGCAACGGCAAAAGCCTAGCGAAATCAAACATTTGGAGAACATCTCTAATTTGTTTAATTGGTCACTTTATAAATCGATTACTTTCTGAATTAACTTTTAGTTAACTAGCCAGCATCCCAACTTCTTAGCCACTCCTCCCCTCTGCCAGGTCAGTTTCTCTTGAAATGACAGGTGGAAATCCAGTCAGCATTCCCCTATGCAAATACTTATGTATCTATCATTAATACTCTAAGCATGTCATTTACCCAGAAGCCCCATCAGGGTAGAGGAGTGGGATCCAGAACTGATTAGCTGACGGCTTTGGAACAACACAGTTGGTAGAGTATTGCATGAAACCAAACAAACCCTTTGCCCTTCTCCTCCAAAAGGAGACAACCGAAATGGCTGTTCTGGAAGAACTATGAAACTATCAGGTCAAGGCAGGCCAGGGTATGACCACAGGACTGAAAGGCAGAGGGCGCTGCCATCATCTGTGGAAGAGTCGGGATTTGGACTAAACAGGCCCACCCAGTAGCCAGAGCGATTGAGGAAACGGAGAGAAGAAAGGAATTGACAGGCTATGCCTTCACCGTACATTAAAACACAGCTATCTACTCATCACAGCACTGTTGTAAGGGTGCTTTGTCCCCATTTTATAATTGACTAAACCAAAGCACACATGATTTGCCCTTTTTCTCCTTAGCATGACAATCTCATTTGCTAGATATACTCCTCTAGCTCCCACCTTTATTAATGGACATTTCCTATTTGTATAAATGTATACACTGCTCTCAACAGTAATATCAACAGTAATAATCATGTCTACCGCTGCTCAGGATTCCATAGCTGTGTGAGATGGGATTCAAGCCCAGCCATGCTCATTCCACAATTCATGCTCATTGCTCATCCATCCAGGCCTGCATGCAGGGAAAAATTGGTTTCTTCAGGTCTTCACAGCTTGCTTTCTAAAGAGGCAATGATGTTCCCTGTTTTTTATGGGAATGTTTTAAAAATATAACATATCACTTTCTCATCTCCCTAAACAGGAACCTATATTCAAAGCTTTTACTAATGACTCAGAATGATTGTTAATAACATAAATTATTGTTCTATGTTTTAATATGATGATAAACCTTCATGGTATCGAAATATGTAGGTTTACTTTACAAATATTGTAACCTACCTTAAATATTTTTCTTTGTTTTTCCTCTTTTGAGTAGGGAAATCACAATTTTCACTTCTCCCTCCTGGCAGTATGCTAAATGATTCTAATTTGTTCCTTTATTTTAAAAAAATATATAAATTTTTTTCCATCTACCAAACTACATAGATATTGGTTGGCAGAGTTCAGTAATTATTTCCCACAATGTGGAATTTGTTTTAATTCATTTATATCAGTTTCAGTGTAGGTATGGGAGTTTGAGAAGTAGAAGCCATAATAGCAAATTATGGGAAGAGTTGGGTTTTTTAAAAAAACTAACATTTTTAATAATCTTCTTGAATGTGAGCTTTTTATTAGTTTTAAAAAATGAGAAAATTTTAGTGTTAATAATTCCAAATCACCACCTCATGCCTCCCCAAAAGCCAACCATTTCTCTCTCTCTCTCTCTCTCTCTCTCTCTCTCTCTCTCTCTCTCCCCCTTACTCTTTCTATCTCTCTCTCTCTCTCCCTCACTCAGCCTGGTGGTAAAATTTATTTGGGTGAAAATAGAAGGTGGTCACTGGGTTTTCCAGTGTTTCATCTCTGTTTGTCCTGCCATAGACAATCAGGGCCAGAAGTAGGGCCAATGTCTAGAGATTCTGTGCCATATTAAACTTAGTCTTTTGAAGCCCAGGTGACGGCTAAGCCATCTCAGTCCTTATCCAGGTAGCTTAGTGATGTTCTCAACTGCAATCTTTTGCTTTGCTGCTCTATTCAGGTTCCCACCAGGAACCTGCATTTGACGTCTGAGTGACCGTCAGCCAAGATGGCTGCTGGAGCCACATGTTTACTATGGGGCAAGAACACACAAACAAACGGGGTGAGAGCAGGTCACTGAGGGAGAGAAAGAAGGGCTTTGTTCCCTGGGATTATATCATTTTGGGCCTGGGAAAGATGAGGCACTTTTTCAAAACAGCCGATCAACTCCTCAAGCTTTCATGAGCTCCTGATGGGTCCTCGCCTTAGCCAATCCATTCTTTCCCCAGACAAGACTGGCAGGCTTCAGTGGTTGCAATTTTGGCTTCTACTGTGCATGCCTCAGAGAAGCACCTCCCTCTGCACCTTTCTGACTTGTACCGTGCATGCACTTACCTCCCTCTTTATTGTTCTAGCCCTTCCTCAGTAACCTGCAGGGAATAGGCCAGAGGTTCCCTCAGGAATATGAGAAGCTATAACTTCCTGGTGAAACAAGCAGGCTCGTGCTCCCCAGTTGGTTATGCTTAATGTCTGATTCCCTTGCTGTATTCCTTTATTAATACCTGGCTAACTATGCTAACATTTCCTCCTGAATACTTTGGACCTTGTAATCTTAAAAGGGTAAATAGGTGAAGGTCTCATCTTCTGTAGCTGCTTCTTGCTGTCAAAGCATGTAGTCTTGCTTATCCCCAGGCCCAGGGATTCTTCCTATCTGCCAAAGGAGCAAAGTGGGGGCATCTTCACATAAGAAAGAGGGATATTACAAAGTCAAGGTCAGTCTGGTACCATCTATGGGAGGTGGCATATGTGATGTCTAGATCATGGCAATGTCGAGAGGATGGTTCTGCTGGACAAGCTGGCATCTCGTATTCTAGAAGTGACAAATTTGACAAGAATATAAAATACATAGTCCAAAACTGAGGAGATTTATAGCAATAAAGGTCCCATGAGTGGCAAAAACCAGGTGATAGAGGGAAGGACCAACTTTACAGTGTCCCATATTGAGTTGGAGGAGTAGCTTCCCTGGAAGAAGGCATGTCTCTCCTGTCTGAAGTCCTTCTGTCCATTCACCACACTTACCTCAAATTAGGCTGAGGGGGACATTCTAAGATGTCCCATGTGAAGACCTTTGGGCCTTTTTTGTCTGAACCATTTGGGCAGAAAAGGGAAAGCAGTTTCAAGCAAAGCCAATAAACCACCCCGTACTTCCACCAACTCAACCATCTAGTCCTAACAACAAGTCAATCCAGCCAAACAGTTGAATCTCGTTTCAGGAGGCAGTGACACAGATGGGCTTCTAAAGCGAGGCCTGTGCATTGAAAACAACCAATTGGGTAAACAAGGTCATAGGCATGTACCCTATAGTTCTGTGGCCCTGATTCACGTGAAATAAGCTGACCCCTCTGCCAGGCAATTATGTGGTCAGACTGACCATGTCAAAAATGATTGTTTTGTACTGCTCTGCAGCTCAGCTCAAAAAAGCAACCTTCCACGGCATGCCTAATCACCACATTAGCAAGAGTAGGGCCAGGTATAGTCAACAAGGTCATTGCCAGCTCCCATGGCCCCCACAGGACAAGTCTGGCATCAGAGATTAGAGAACAGACGGATCTGCAATGGGAATCAGGAGAACTGGACCAGCTGCTGCAACAGGAGTAGCCTTTTTGCGATGGGCAGGCTAATCCTGTGCGTCGTCTTGTCGCCAGGAGCCTGCCAGGTTGAAGTGCAGACTCTGGAGAGAATTTTGATTTAGTAAAGAGCCCGGGGTGGTATCACATGGCTTTCTTTTCCAAGCATTCTTCAGCAAGTGCTCTTAGCCTGTTTGCACTTTATTAAACCTACTAACATTAATTCAGGCTGAAAATCAAATTTAGCTCTCCTCTTATCTTTGTCAATTTCCTCTTCTCCTGAGTCCTTAATGGGGCAGGTAAAAATATGTAAATATCATGCCTTGTGTTGGTAATTAATTT